>CM032875.1:14000468-14023610 GCA_019176425.1 Megalops atlanticus | reverse complement strand
TAACTACCGTTAAAGATTAGCCTCAGCGCTAGCTAGCTAGCTAGCTAGCGTCAGCGCATCACTGAAGTGTGTGCGAGAGTACAACCCAAAGCAAGGACAGGTAGAGCCCACGCGTGACCGGAAAAGCCGTGTGGTTCCCCTGTTGAAGCTTCCCGGTAAGGAAAGTGGACCAACGCTCACCTGCGACCAGAAGAAAGCAGCCCGTCTTCCCCCTGTTTCTCATCTCCACGGAGCTAAATCATCCTTCTTGCTGAAACTGTAAGTTTTCTCGGTGTTTTGCTCCTGTGAGTGAAGCGGCACTTGTGTTTTGCCTCACTGCACCCCAGCTTCGTACAGGCCTGCAACGTTTGTTATTTTGAGCGTGTGTGTGTGTGGGCCCACAGTTTAAGTGTGTATGTATTTCAGGTATGTGTGTATGTATTTCAGGCATGTGTGTATGTATTTCATGTATGGGTGTAAGTGTATTTTGAATTGTTGTTTATAATACGTTAGCCAAGGATTGGTTAGCTGGTTAATTAATACTCATATTGTTCATAGGAGTGTAGGATACAGTGTTTTACAGTACAGTGCAGTATTTCCAGTTTATGCTTTCACAGGTTTTGTTACCTTTATTGTGTTTCATTTAATATTCATGTTTAGTACTGTGTTGCAACCAAAACAGGAACTGACTATATAGAAATTAATCTGAACAGAACTAATCTTGTTTAAATGAAAAATATATACATTTTGCATTCTAGCACAGTGTCTGGTTGTAGTTATTAATAGGCTAAAAAAAAAAGACTGGTCTTACCAATCGTGGGCTCCGAGTGAAGGTAACACTTTACCTCTAGATAAAATCACGAACCCAAACGCCCTATTTTCCCAGTTTTATTCAATATAAGGTGTATATAATACAGATGGGGGTGGGGCGCTACACAAATATGTTCTAAGTATTTTTTAAGTCAAGTTTTTACATTAACAATTTTTACTTCATTTTGAGCTAAATGTTTCTATTTGTTTCACAGGCATTAAAAGACAGACACTGACTGAACCAGTAGTTAAAAAGCCAACAAAATCCCACAAACTGACCTGTACAGTGTCTGGGTTCACATTTAGCAGCTATGCTATGGGCTAAATCAGACAGACTCCTGGGAAGGGACTGGGGTAGGTTGCTTATATTAGCTTTTTCTACTCTCAGTCTGCTCAGGGAACAGATGTCTCACAGTGGCAGCTGGGTATTCGTCAGAAATGACTTGATATAGATTGAGCAAGGTTTGAATCTCCTTATGGAACACAGCTAAACACTGAGCAGAAATTCAAATAATTGATAGAATACACAACTACAGTTCATGTACAACCACAGATATATGTCCTTATCAAATTTCTTATATGTACATCCACATGGTACACAATGACATAAATTACTATTACCCAGGTTACACTAATGTATACAAAGTATATTATAAATATAAATTCATGAATTCCTCAGCATTTCACTGATCTAAAATAAAGTTCTGTGGTGAGAGGAGCTGTTTTCTGTTCTCCATTTCCCTCCATGTGAGGGCAGAAGTGCTCTACATGCTGAATGTATTAGGCTGTTCTCAGTACTACATCCCCCAAATCCAGACCCCTGTTTTTCCATATTGGGATTCATTTTATTGTGCACAGAAATATTGTGAGGTGATATTAGAATTTGAAAGTAGCAATAATTTATCAATGAGTAATTCATACAGACAAGTACACTTGGTACCTCAAGTTGAAGCAAATGCAAATACTGCAAATTACAGCAAATACATGCTGCAGTGAGTTGTATTTGTATATTTCAGAAGACCAGTACTAACTACCCTCCCATACCACTGGCTCAAAGAGTCATCTTCCCATCATCTTTACAGTGGGTACCACAATATTTTAAACAAAATGGGTGTCTGTGAGCTTTCATGGCTGTGCGCTCAGTGTGAGCACAACCTCTGCTCATGGCTGTCATGACACATATATTGCACATAACATGTACTAAGATGTACTTGAGGTCTGGAAAATCCTGACATCTAAATTTCAAACATTAAAAATCCTGATGTTAATTTGCACAAAATACGGTGCTGGATTGCGTTATTTTTTCTTTTAATTACATGTGTGACATGTGGACATTAATCCCGCCAGTATATACCCTAGAAACATAACCAACCTAAATCCTTGAACACTGGCTCAGACTGACAGGTTAAACTGTGAAAACTGTGTTTTTTTTCTTTGAGTTACAAAATATAAAGACAGCACAACTCAAAAACACAACACAAAAACATCCATGCTTACCACAGATTAAATCAGAGAGATGAAGGTCACATGTAAATGAAGTATGTCAGATTTAAAATGTTATCTAAATGACATAATCAATTGACATATCTTGTGATTTAATTGACAAAAGGTATTTTAAAATATAAAATTTTTTAATGTCAATGCAGAATTACAAAAATGTTGTAGAAAATAAATGCTTACCTTAAAACTCAAATTGTACAATACTAAAATAATAGTAATCATAATGAATAAATCTCAACTCTCACTTTGCAAAAAAAATCCTAAATAAATAATAAATAATACATCTAGCGTTACATTGCACAAATAGTACCGATTTTTCGAATTTATCTAACAGAGGTTTATGTCTAGCTAAATCAAATAACTTCCAATGATAAATGAAAGAGCAGAATAAACATATAATTAAAACATTTTTTTCTGTCACAAATTTTTAAAAATTTTCACAAAACCTAGCATTTCTACACTATATTAAATGGCAGATGGAATTTGTTGTATCCAGTATTCGAATTCAATCGTGATGACGCAAAATACCTTACTTTTTGCTACAAATTTTAACAGGATATTTTATAACGTATAAAATTGAATATGTAGACGTGATATTTTACCTTGATAATAAACTGGCACTGTATATAAATGTGGAGTAGTTGCTATGCAAACAGGGAGGAGGTTTTTGCTGTGGTGTGGATCACGGTGTATAACTGGGATACCACAGTGATTAATAATGTGATAACGCCATACAAAAACCTCACACCCTGTGAGTACAGTTTTAAACCCTACTATCAGTTAAATAACTCTCATTCAACAAATGCTTTACACTCCCGATCACTAAATACTTCACGCTTTAACTTTATTTAAACTTTTTTTCATTAAAAAATATTAAGACATTAAATTCTGTGCTGACCATGAAAGCCATGACTAAACAAAGTGAAATGTAAATTGTACTGCACAACACTTCAAAACAGAAGCAACATGAATATAAAAGTTCCTTATATAGTATAGGCATCAAATTAGACCGAAATATTTTATTGTTATTGAAATGATAGTGTGTATGTGACTTCCTTCACCCTGTGAATGGCAGTTGCTACACTGGGGAAGAAGGCAGTATTTAGTGGGCAGGGTTTTTGTGCGAGTGCGTATCACTGTGATACAGTGTGCGAGTTGGGCACAGTGATTAATAATGTGATAACGCCATACAAAAACCTCACACCCTGTGAGTACAGTTTTAAACCCTACTATCAGTTAAATAACTCTCCATCAACAAATGCTTTACACTCCCGATCACTAAATACTTCACGCTTTAACTTTATTAAAACTTTTTTTCATTAAAAAATATTAAGACATTAAATTCTGTGCTGACCATGAAAGCCATGACTAAACAAAGTGAAATGGAAATTGCACTGCACAATACTTCAAAACAGAAGCAACATGAATATAAAAGTTACTCATATACCATAGGCATCAAATTAGACCGAAATATTTTATTGCTATTGAAATGATAGTGTGTATGTGACTTCCTTCACCCTGTGAATGGCAGTTGCTGCACTGGGGAAGAAGGCAGTATTTAGTGGGCAGGGTTTTTGTGCGAGTGTGTATCACTGTGATACAGTGTGCGGGTTGGGCACAGTGATATAGCGCTGTACAAAAACCCCATCTCTGAGAAAGCGCACTATTGATGAAATTTGAAGATGAAGAAACACCAGAAAAAATGATCATAATGTGCTCTTTTATGTTGCACATCACACAGGAGGATCGGTTTATAAATATCCTGTTTTATTTCATTAATTAACAACACTTGCAAGGGAATGGCATCTGGATTGCTCCACTCATCAAGGTACACTATATTACTATGTATACACTATATAATGTATTTTTGGAGGGAAAGAACAGTAGCTCGTGATGCGAAACACAAATGATTGTATTTCTATAAACAAGCTTTACTTCTAAAGCGTCCTTTAGCTGGTATATGTGTAAGGAGGGTTTTTGTATTGCCTGCTGCAGTACATTTACCACTGTGTTATTGCGCCGAATACGAATACGACTACTACTACGACTACTTTGATTACTGGGGCAAAGGAACAACGGTCACGGTCACATCAGGTAAGACTGAAATTAAGTGTTATCATTGAAAGATAAATAGCTGGAATTCAGGTTCAGTTCTGATATATTGAGTGAAAGCCTAAAAACCGATTTTCAACTGTTGCATTTTAAAGGACCACATTTAAGTAAATGCTTCTCACAGACCAAGTAATCATTTAGCTATTTACATAATTGTTATATTCTGCGGGAATTTCTACAATATCTTACATGTCTACTTTGCAGTTATAAATTATTTGCACATAAGTCCTAAAAATATGACTTGTTTTACTGCATATTCATGATCTGCTTTGGATTCCTCTCCGACCTGAGGTAAAATCTGTGTTTTCTCTCGTGTTTTAAACTGAATTTATTTCACTTTAATATAGCCTCGACTGGCTCCGGCCATAATCGGTGTTAAAAAATAATTCACTTCCATTGTGCGGTCTGTTGCTTTTACCCGTCTGCAAATACTTCAGAACTGCATTTATGAAGCAGTCAATATCCGAATCTACTCTAATTACATAACAGTGCATTTTAAAGAGGCTAGTTTATTTCGACTGTAGTAAAGAATGTAGTGTTTGTTGTGTCACAAGTCTACTTGAGGGACGCATGGGTGGCTTGACAAGAATATTGTATACAAATGTCTGTAAATAATCTCTACTAGTGCAATTTTTTAATTAGTGTGTCGTGTGACACGTTGTGTACACCTGTAGTTGGTGTAAAATGTAAGTGGAGTTTTTGTACAGCCTGGTGTAGCACTTTTACCATAAGATAAGATAGAACTTTATTGATCCCACAGCGGGGAAATTCACATGTCACAGCAGCATTTAGACAGAGGTAGAAAGAGTGGCAAAATGCAAAAGTGCAATAACGTAAAAAAAACAAAAAACACAAAGGAATACAGAAGAAGAAAACAAAGAAAAATATATACATATATATATAAAAACAGAACCAATAAAATAGTAAATACGTGTACATTAAGAATAAAAAAATACAGAAAAATAAGAAAAACCACAGATGTGCAAAAACTGGAGATGTAAAAAACCAAGTGTATTTACAGAGTGGTGGGGTTTAAATACACTTGGTTTTGCACATCTCCAGTTTTTGCACATCTGTGGTTTTTATTAATGATTACTGAGGCAAATGGTCACTGTCACATCAGGTAAGATGGATGTTGAAAGGTAACACAGTTAATAAAAAAGAATCCTAATGTGCTTAAGAGGACAACAGCGAATGTAATTTTCGAGTTTTTGGTCGGCTGGTTTGGCATTTTTTCGCAGTTATTGTTTAAATTCAGTGTTACATAAATCTAAAACATTACTGAATTTTGATGAAAATATGCATGCAGTTTAATATCAGCAATGCGTTTGGTTTGTGAAGATATTTTAAGAGGACTTGTAAGAAAAAATAAAATAAAAATTGAATTAAAATATATGTATCTTTATTCGGTGCATTCCTAAATTTGAAAACTATCAGAAAATTTAAAAACTAATAAAATTATATTCATTTAATCGACTGAAGACACATAAAATAGCCAAGAACTATACGCTTGTATTAAATTGGCCATCTAAAAATCTTAGTGTTTAAAGTGTTTAAAATCAGCTTTGCAAACTTATTAGAAGTATAGAACCAAATTTAAATGATAATAAAATAATAATAGTAAAAATAATATTATATATAGCTGAAAATGCTTCACCAGCTTGTGCACACAGTCTTTTGTATGGAGGTTATTCAGTGTAATAACTGGGGCCACAGTGGTAAACACCATGACAAAAACCTCTTGCCAAAGGATGCCACATCACATTATTAACTTGATGACATGCAGCTGCAGTCTCAGTACAAATCTAATAACGCTTTTTATTAGAAACTGTATTACTTTTACATTTTATCCTTTATTATTGTATTATTAGCATCCTGGATTTTCATAACTGCCTAGTTGTGTTTTTAAAATGCCATAGTTCAGATAAATGATAATAATGATTAGTAGATTTATGTCTGCTTGGTGCAATTGCTTATGGCAACTATCACACAGAAGATTCTGATATTTGATATTTGGATAGTGATGGAGGGAGCATATATTTATAGCATATAAATGAATTGCATAGAAAATCTAAAAATTCTAAAAAAAAAAAAAAAAAAAAAAAAAAAAAGGAAAGAATTTTTAGAAATGATGACATGTTGAAATGTACTTCACCCCATCATGCATTAGCTATTTGCAGGAAAAAAAAAAAAATTTTCTTCATTTCATTTATAAATAATAAAAAAGAAAAAACATTTCACCACACTGTAAAAAAAAATCCTAATTTTACAGTAGTTTTTCTGTTTTTTTAAATTGCATACAAAACTCTGTAAAATTATGGACATTATCTGTAAATTAACAACCCAACTGTTATTTTAAGTATTATGCCAATAATGACAAATTACATTTATTTCTCATTTTTTTACAGAAAAATTACTATATTATTTATACAGTATTTTTCTGTTTTGTTAAATTACATACAAATTCATGTAAAATGACAATAATTATCTGTAATTAAACATGTAGCTCATTATATAAAGGTTTATGTCCATACTAACAATTTAATGTTTTTCTTTGTAATTTTAAGGTAGTGTGGACTTACTCTTAAAAGTGTTCACAGTAAGCAAGGCTTCAGAATAGAGAATAACACAAATGAGGTATGCAGCGAAGGGCGAGAGCAGTCACCCCACCCGGCCTCACAGGGTACCAAACTGCAGCTTTGACTGCAACGCCAAAGA
This sequence comes from Megalops atlanticus, assembly GCA_019176425.1. Taxonomy (NCBI): domain Eukaryota; kingdom Metazoa; phylum Chordata; class Actinopteri; order Elopiformes; family Megalopidae; genus Megalops; species Megalops atlanticus. Next base: position 14,016,491 of record CM032875.1, on the reverse strand, counting down.
GCCTGAAGCACTAATACATGTGCCATTCAAGTACCACATTACTACAGTGTTGAAATGAATGATAATGCATGCATTATCAAACTGCACAATTGCTGTTGATTTGACCTTACTGGTTCGACAGCAAGACCAACCAGGATGCATGGCGGAACATAGCTCTGGCTTAGGGCCAATCCATACAAACGTTGTCTTTGCTTCCATCAATAACTAGAATACATTAAAGACAGTCACTGTCTTCAATGAGAAGTTCAACAGGTATTGATATTAATAAAACTTTACCATACATTATTACATTTTTATTCATACACTGCACTGGAAACACCGTTTGACCAATTAATTAAATATAACAGCCTACAAGTAAACTAAATACACATTTCTTTTCTTTATTTTAAAACAAGTCATCTTTTCCTACAATTGCTATGTTACCACACTGAAGCAATTGCTATTGGCTGTCTCGCTGTGTTGCTTTGACCATGTTGCTTTTGATTGGTTAATCTGACTGTCATCCAGGAAACTGGCCAATAACAACTGTGCGCGCCTCTCACCGGTCAAATTTGAAAATACGTCTGTTTGAGTGGGTGTGCTGCTGCTGGGCATCCGCACTGCTACTCGGTAGGTCCACTAGTAATGGCTGTTACCTGGATTATTACCTGTATTATTTTACATCTGCCTGCCAAATTCTTATTTGAGTTGTGGGATGTCAACGGAGAACAAAAAACTGGAATATGGACACAGAGGAAGGGTCAGACGGGATGTGTTTGGTCACCTAAGTGAACTTATATCCTGCAAAAATATTGGAAAGAAAACATTTTCCCTATTATTTTCTGTAACAGCCTAACGTAACGTTATGTTTTGTGTTCATGTCCATAGTACTACAACACCCTTTAGACAGTTAATACCCATATAGCTACATGGGACAGGTGCTACACTTACACTGTAACGTTGCCTAACAGGTTAGCTAGTTAAGCAAATTAGCTACAGGTAGCTTGTTGGCATGATTCGTGTCTCCTGGCCAGCAAAACATAGTATTGAATGTGGTTTAGTCAGAAGGTTTTGCTTGTTCTGTTTGCAGCAAATCTTACTCGTGGCATTCATAGCGTTACAGTTGGTTGTTGCTAGAGATGAAACGGTATGAAAATTTAATATCACGATTATAGTGACCAAAATTATCACGGTTATCAGTATTATCGCGGTATTGTTAAAATGTGCTTAAAATAGGGATGAAACGATTACCGGTTTCACGGTAAACCGCAACGGTTAGTATTACAGTTTCACTCGGTATCTTAGGTTTTGCATTTAAAAACACCTATCTTTTGGAACTTTTTCAGCACATTTTAACAATACCGCGACAATACTTATAACCGTGATAATTTTGGTCACTAATCGTGATATTAAATTTTCATACCGTTTCATGTCTAGCTGAAAATGTTCAAAAAGTACTGATACACAAACTGAAATCATTTCACCAGGTTTTATACTGAAAACCACAAATAAAACTAGGCTACAAAATCACTCTAAAATGAAGTGCAGATACGTCTTTTTAAATGCAAAATGTAAGCTATCTGGTCCAACATTCCCATGCAGGGCCTCAGTTGCTTCAATGAGCTTGTAAGGAAGACGGGAATTTCCGAGTGAGGATAAGGATTTCCAAGCTAAGGATGCGCTATTCGCAAATCAAGCGCAAAGGGAAGAGTCGAGTTTGGTTTGCCCACGGACTGCCTGCCTGTTACCGACACTGCCTGTTCTGGTTTTGCTACCTCGCCTGATGCCTTTATTAAAGCTTTTTGGTACCTGAAGCCCTGGTGTCAGCGCTTGAGTCCTTGCCTGAGCTCTGATAGACTTTTTCAAAGCGCGGTAATCAACCGCGGTTTTAATGATAGTTCAAGTTTGAAACGATAATACTAACCGTTGCGGTTTACCGTGAAACCGGTAACCGTTTCACCCCTAGTTGCTGAGTTAACCTAATTTACAGTTTAGCTATAATGTCATTGTAATGTCCATCAATACGAATAAGACCCAGGTTATAAAAAATGAACTTTTTTGTTTGTTTTACAAATTTTTCCTTTAACTACACATAAATATATGATACGGCTTGTGCTTGTCTTGGAGAGATGTTATATTTTGGCCCAAACCTGTTATGTATGTGTAGCTGCCTGTTTCTGAGTAATTTTTACATTCCCTTTTCCAACACTAATATTTGCTTATATTTTTTAGATCGAGCATTGGAACAAGGTTTACGGGGGAGAACAGGCACTCAACAGAGAGACAAGTACATCACTAGTAAGTATCAACTGCAGTATATAAGACAAGATACTAGTCAATTTTTACCACTGTTCCTAAACCTTACATTGTGAATGTTTATTCAATTAATGAATACTAAGCAATACACCTAAGTTGGAATGAATCAAAATAAGTTCCATGTACTTATATACATAATATATAAATTCACTGATACTTCTTATTCTAATTCCAGAGACATGCTCATCAAGTCAAGATGATGAGTGTCAAAGGGAAAAGTAAGTTAAAAAAAAAAAAAAACATACTACAGGTTGTTCCTCAGAGGATGAATATGAAGTATTAAGTATACCTTCTGAGTTGGCATACTGAAAGGGGAATAGACCCTTTTCAACGACATATCATCATCAATCCTTTATTTAATTCTCGGGAGAACATTGCGGGAAAGACCCTCATGACCCTCCGACATGTCATAACAGGGTAAATGCAGCTGCAGTTAATAAAATTAATAGATGGTTGGTTTGGTTTTGGTGTACCAATTGGCATTTTTTTGTAGCTACAACTGTGTTTACCTTGCTATGATACATGTGTCCATTGTTGTGAATCCACGGCTTCCTTCTTTTGGTGATTCACATTTTTCTGATGGGAGTGCTAAGACATGCATTAGGTGCATGTTTAAATCGGTAAATATTTCATAACTAGCACTCTTAAAGCTGACAGTACTGTGTTCACATTGCCAGAATGTCTCATAATGGGAAATGTCGGTACAGACAATATAAAGTTTGTTTAAGCTTGTTTAAAGGAATGGTAAAAAATGAAATGCTACTTTTTAAGGACTTTTCAGTGAATCTTAGTGTGTCCTTTTTTCTTTTTTTTCCCCCAGATGCACCAAGGATCCAGCTGATTACTGGCAATTTGGAGGAGGATTGTTCTTTATCTGCTACGTTGCACTGTCACTTATGGTACAGATTCATTGACCTTTTGTGGTATTTTTTCATTTTACTTATCAATACACTGTATAGTTACGATTCTGAATTAAAAGACAGTGTAATGTTTGTCCACATATATTATCAGAACTATACGGAACCCCCAGGGGTCAGGAGAATATTGTGCAAAACAATATAAAACTGAATTGGAAAATACAAGCTAGAAAACAACAGATCACAACCCCCTCACCACAATTTGTTACTTTCCCCACCTGTTTCAAAGGTGAAATCATGACCTCATCATGATAGTAACCCTAACAGACCCTAAGATGGAGAAATGCCATTTTTAGTTTTTCAATTCCTCCTGTGGGGTTCTGAAGAACTGTTTGTGAATAATTGGTTGATACTGTAAATTTACATCTGAATACATTAAATAAAAGTGTTTTAGAATCAATAGTGGTGTGTACTTTATTTGTAATTAAGTTTATATCCCCACTTTAATTGAAACAGTGAAAATCTTGTAGATGTATCAATTTATCTTGTATTTCTTCAGTATGTTTTCAGTTGAGGATATTTCACAGTAATCTTAAATCTTATATTTTATGAGAAGAAACCTTTCTACTGTTAATCAGTACAGTAGTTTAAATATTAAATGTATTTCATTTAAGGTTTGTACTGTAATTCTTCAAAAACTGAATCATTAAATACTGTACTTAGATTGTACTTCTACAGGTTTTTAACATTACATTACATATTTAAACATTAAATCTAAACACAAACACCACAAGTTAAAGTTTGTGATGATTTTAATCTGTTTTATACAGTATTTTTAGAGACTTTTTATTTTGTCTTCCAAAATAAAACTGTTATTTTACAATCTTGAGTATGTGTTCACACTTCAAGGCGTTGAAGGCGTTTAATCGTAATAATTTAGGAAAAATCTGTAAAATAACAGTGTTTCTCTGCAGAACTTTTAGCGCCGTCACTTTACTGGAGTTGTTTGATCGTAATAATTCAGGAAAAATCTGTGAAGTAACAGTGTTTCTCTGCAGAACTTTATAATATTCTGAAGATTGCCTGTGTTGCACAGTGGAAACATGCAGATGTGCTTTTAAACATTAAAACGTTTCACGCTATTATTAAGGGCTGTCGCTGTAGCCCATATGGTAGAATGAGCGTTACATCTGAGATCTGATGCCAGAACCACCAAGCAGGCTGCATGTGAACATCTACTCACTCTACTGAAAAATCACATCTGATGGAAAACATTTTCCAACCAACACTCAACTGGTTATTGTCCTGATCTTGCCTCCTTCTCAATATGTCCCACTTCGTCCCAGACTGACACATCTTGCAGCTCTTGACAGTCATGGTCGTATTTTATCACATACCACTTTCCAGTTTTCTCATTATCTGCAATGGGCTGAATGGCAGTGGAAGGTGGGCGCTTGGTTGTGCATGGCTGACAATAACCTGGGGAGTGAAGCAGTTACAGGTGTGTGGGGCAGTGCCTGAGCAGCTCAGGATTCTTTAGTCCTTGGACTGCAGAGACAATTGGAAATGAATATTACACATAAAAATGAACTATACATTTTATTTTCAATATGCATGTTACGTCCCAGGTGGATACCGGCGTCTAGGGGAAACTGCGTCGGGACGCAACACAAACGGAACCCACTACCAGGGTCAGACGGTGCGAGCAAGAAAAGAAAAAGACCAGCACGGAATTCGTGGTGCAACAAAAGTGAGGGGTGTATTTACATTGTACAGTTATTTACAGTTATTTACAATTATGTACAAGGAACGGGGAGAGGGACGCCGGGGCGGTGCCAACGAAAAGAAACTAACAAAACAGAACAATCCTGCCTACCTTCACCAACACCGGAATATCTTGAACAAAAAGGTGGCAGAGCCAAACAAAAACCCTGTCTACACTAACTGCCTACGAACCGAACTTACAGGGGTGGCACTGCTTCTACCTAACCCTATACAGAATACGAGGCTAGCAACACGGGGATCCCCCTTCTTACCTGTCCTACTCCCCACGAACCCGCCGTGCGCAACAAAGCCAAAACACAATCCAGAGCCGTAGTCGAAGGTTATGAACACAAGGTCGATACACTAGTAGTCAAGTTTGAAACCACAATATTATAGGGAAGCACAAGAACGAGGATGAATCTCTCGTCGTGTCGGTCCGGGCATCTTTAAAGGCTGGCGCCTAATCTCCGGTTGGCCCAGACGGAACGAGGAGGCGGAGCACCAGGGGGCACAGCATCCGGCACAACGGAGATGGACAGGTGCGCGGGCGCAGTCGCAGCTGTATACCTGTGAAAGGAGGGGGGGGAGAAAAACATACGCGGCCTGGACTAACGCGAGTGCACAAAGCGCGCAGCACGTAACAATGCATTACCTATTTTAGCACATGTCTTGGATTCATTTTATGGACAGAACATGGTGCATAGTAATATGTGCCTGCTCAAAAAGAGACATGATTGGGTCTACGAGTTTCACTTCCTCACATGTTATTATCTCAAAACATCCTATGCAAACATTCTTATCTTGATTCTAGTTTATGAAAAAACAAAGTATGCGATATATTTATGCCACACTACCCATTTTCTTTGTTCTCTGTCAGTTCATCTCAGCGAGTTAGCTTGTTTCTTTCTAGCCTGATTAGATCTTCACGCTCTGGTGTTTGTCTTCTGCTTTGCCTCTAGGATACTCTTCTTGCCTGCCGTTTTGGAATAATTCTCCTCCTGGTTAATTTGACTTCTCTACCTGTATTTTTGGATTTGTCCTTGTCTTGTGATTTTGGATTTCTGCCTGTTTTGTGGATCTTCTGGTGTTGACTCGGATTGTTTATGACTACTGTTTTGTGGCTTGCCATGTAATAAATGCCAGAGTTTGGCATTCTGGTCTGTGCCTGGGTCCTTCCACCTGGAAGCCTGACAAATACAGTAAAAATATGAATTTCAGATGAAGAATTGATATTGAAGTTATTGTCCTTTAAAATGTATTCACTATTTTTAATTAGCATCAAGCAGTACTTACACCACCTGCAAATGTGGGGAAAAAATAAACTTTGATTCGTCCAGTTATATTGTGTCCATACAGTTCATTCATTCAAAAAAAAAAACTCGTTGAACATCACTACATTTCATAAGCGACAGATTATTGGTCATTCCAGCTATCCGGGAACCTGAAGTACCGACAGACACCCACGCTGTATGTAGGCTAAAACACCGACGACCTACTTTCGGACCTACTTTCCAAGCATTCACCAGAAAGCTCGTAAATAATGCTGCAACATAGTCAATGTTCAGCCATGTATTGCATAAAGCAGTCACAATATATTCAACAGTCGGTGGTATGTTGCTGTCGAACGATTGATCTTTGAATGAAATGTCTTCATTGTGAAACCTTAATGAAATGGGATCTACTCACTGCTGGTTACAGCGCCACCCGCGAATTCCATCACTCATACAAACGCGTTGAAACAGATTCAACAAAGAGTTGCCAGGGAGCGGGGCGAATCCTCTGGCCTTTGGAGCATCGCAACTTGCAATACCAGCTGATGGTCGAAATGGTCGGAATTTAAATTGATTTCTCTTTCCTCCTATGCTCTCCTGCATGTTTTCGTTCTTGTGAAATACCACTTGAAAGATATTCATGATCGCTAATACCTTCCAAAATCTCCGCCGAAATACATCACGTTCCAGTCTCCGAATGTGCACGTTGATTCAGACAATCTTCCCCCACGCATATGTGTACGTTTTAGGGAATCAATTGTCTTGTATTAGGCCTACTCTCTTACTTCTGTAAATATGTCCGTCCGTTTCTAAGTGTCCAAAGTAGGGATACAATTTTGAAAGAATTTACGGCCAGGTGAGTCTCCCAGATTGACAGGTTGAGCTGTTATGGCGGGTTTGGTGTCAGCGGTTGGTAGCCACCCCCAGTGACAAAGACTGCATGGCGGGGTTTTGTTCAGTTCATTACAGAAAGGATGCGTTTTCGATTAAAGTGATAATAGCTGCCTCTATGGACAGCAAAGAAGGACTTTCTGAATGGATGCCGATGCATTTATTACATTATGCAGTGAAATGTGTCAATCTCGAAGAAATTCAGTAGTCACTGGGGTGAGAGTAATTCGATGAAGCGAGCTGCAAGGGGAAGTCTGCAAGGGGAAGTCTGTTGTCTATATACAGATTGACTGTAAAATAGTCTGTAGAGCACATATTCTCCATACAGATTCCTTCTCCTAATTATAATTTTGGTTGAAGATATTATTTAATGATGGGGAAAATAAACAAAAGTGAACAAGGATACAAAACTGCTGGTTTTGTCACGTTATTGTTAATGTGTAGCTATTAATTTCACACAAATCATACACACATAACAAAAAAAAAAAACATAAAATGTGAAACAATATACAACTGGACATTTTGCTGCTTAAAAAGTGTTACATTTCAATCTGTTTGGTCACAAAATACTTTAAACCAGAGAGTCAAATGTATATTTTGTAAATCCTTGCTTGGTATGAATGACTCATTGACAAGAGTCTTCCTGAGTATTTTATGATATTTTGAAACCTTTGGGAGATTTTTGACCATTTGCCTTGACAAGCATGGTCTAGGTCCTTCAGATCTTCTGGTTTTTGTGCTAGTGAAGTATTTTCTTCAGTTTCAATCACAACTGTAGAACATCTATTTTGTGCTCAGAAAACTATTCAGATGAACATAAATTGATCTTTTCTGTGAAGTACCCTTTGGAAATTCCTTTATTAGGAACACTTTGTTTAGTGAAGTCCAATAAGTTTAACAGTCTTTAAAAATGCAGATCCTGTAGAGTGAAGCAGCAGGGGAGATAGGGTATGTGTTTCATTTGAAGCAAGCAGTTTTTGTACAGCCATGTAACACTGTGGATGGCAACCACAGTGATACAGTGTCATACAAAAACCTTCAACAGCTCTGAGTGCAAATTCTCATGGAGAAAGGGCTGTTCATCATCACACAATCAAGTATATGTGCAGTAGATTCGAACATGATTTAGAACTTATAACTTGTATTTTATTTTGTTCTGTCAATTCTCTTCTTTAATGCCTGTTAAGTATAGATACAGTTTTCAACAAGACTTGAACCAATTAGGGAATTAATAGCTTCTGACAGTTTTATGTTTCCTTTACAAAATGGACAATTTGTGTAATAAATTGCAAGAGACAGGAAGTTGGAGTCTAACAACACATAGTCATGAGTAGGTGTTTCCTGAGGAAGTTGTATCTAAATTATGTGAGATTTGACAGAAGGAATGTGCAAATTCTATAATGAGTCTCCATCAGGAGCTCATTCACATTATCAGCATTTTGCAGACACTTGTATCTAGAGCAACTTATATAGGCTACAGTTTTTTTTCACCCTGTTACCCATTCATATAGCTGGATATTTACTGAGGCAATTGTGGGTTAAGAACCTTGTCTAAGGGTACAGGAACAGTGCCCCAGCAGGGAATGGAAACAACAACCTTTCACTTACAGGTCTTGCACCTTAATCATTATGCTAAACCGCCCAGTGTTCTCCAAATGATAAGTTAATGAAATGTCTGATTAATTAATAATTTAGTATTACCTATTGTAAAGTGATGTATGGCACCAATGCAATAATATTTGATGATTGAAAATGTTCCACTCCACACGCTGAAATCAGTCAAGACACTGTGGATATTTGTTGTAGCCCATCATAACAGGTATTTATGATGGAAAATATGTAACTTCTTCCATTTGCATTATTCCTTCCTCCGGCCTTTGTTAATATACAAATATGTTTGTTCATCCATAGGGTAATTCTCCTTGTTGAAAGAGATTTTAACTCAAATGGAGCAGCACAGTCAAGGGTTGAAACACATGTATTATTAAAATAGGTATCTAGTTCCTCTGTTTCATGGCTCAGTATGAGGTACTTGTTTGACAACTTTTCTGCAGTGTCACAAAGAATTATTTTAGATTGCAATGCCCTTCAAGTGTTGTTGATGCCTCAAGATAAAAGGAAATACATATGACAGGCTCTGATGTGAAACATTCATTCCTGATACAGTGGATATTTGATAAAATCATGAATTAATTGGCAGTAGCAAAATGTATGAAGTAGGAAAAGGATACCTTAAAATGAATTCTGATAGGGAATCACTGTGAAAGGACAGTACTATTCAGTACTTTTCAATTTTTTTTCTTTTTTCTTTTTTTTTGCAAATTTCTAATTGTGAAGCTTGAAGAAACTCTGCTACATTTAGAATTAAAGGGGAAGAACAACCAACAAAGTACGTGTACAACGATAGCGTGTTTGTGAATGCGTTCTATTAGCTGATGTTTTGATTACTGTACAAAGGCTGATTGAAACTCCCTGACACTCAGCACAAACCAGTCAAGACAGTAAAATTACAGCAATACCATAAAGCAATGAAACCACAATATTTTTTTTAAAATACAATGTGGTTGTAATTCTAATCACAGATGAATTGAACAGAGGCATTAGTTAACTCTCAACATTGCCTCAGTTAGTCGTTGTAAAGGATCGTGTAGCTTGTGCTCACAGGTTTTTGTATGGAGGTTATTCAGTGTGATAACTATGGCCACAGTGGTACACACCATGACAAAAACCTCCTGCCAAATGATGCTATATCACATTCTTGACTCGAAGAGGTGCAGTTGTGGTCTCAGTAAAAAATCTAATAATGCTTTGTATAAGAAATTGTATTACTTTTACATTTTATCCTTTATTATTGTATAATTAGCATCCTGGATTTTCGTAACTACCTAGCTGTGTCTTAAAAATGTCATATTTCAGATAAGTGATAATAATGCATAGTAGATTTATGTCTGCTTGGTGTGGTTGCTTGTGGCATTTATCACACAGAAGATTCTGATATATGATATGAGGATAGCTATAGAGAGATATTGGGCTGAATTTTAGAGTCACCATGGAATATGTTTTATTCCTAAAATGATCAGCAATTTGCATATACTATACATCTTTTATTATCTCAAAATATAAGATGTTGAAATTGAAAGAAAAAGAGAAAAAACAGAATGATGTGCACTTCAGATGTGTGTGTGTGTGTGTGTGTGTGTGTGTGTGTGTGTGTGTGTGTGAGAGAGAGAGAGAGAGAGAGAGAGATAAAGAAATAGTGTGTTGTCATTTCGCATTTTTCTTACATACATCACAACATGAAAGTTTAATCATGAGACCAGGCCATTCTGCCAAACCAGCTGATGATTTATAATGATAAATAAATCTTTATAGAAATCATGACGTTGAAATGTATTTCACCCCATCATGCATTAGCTATTTGCAGAAAAATAAAATTATACAATTATTTCACCACCTACACATGTTGAAAAAATCCCTCTTGAGCTTGAATTGCATTGCTTCCCTAAAGGCACCAAATGTGGTTCTCTAGAACAAGAAGGAGAGCTTTCTGGACGTACTAGGCACGCATCATGTAAGCACATCAAAGTAAAGAATTTCCCTGAGATTTAGTACACACTGCTTGCTGACTTGACTTGTTTAGTACATTTGGATAAATATTAAATAAATGATATTTGTAAGGTATATCGGTGGTCAAGTTTAAAACAACTGCTCTTTAAGTTAATTTTACTTCGTTTCATTTCATAACTGATAAAATGGTCTAATGGTTGTTAAAGCTATCACTGAATTCATGGTATGTATGTATTGCAACAGGAAAAGATACAGTTGCACAGATTTGTTATTCAAAGTTGATTTCAGCTCCAGCCGTATAGTCAATACACACGAGACTGGACTGAAAACAGCCTATTTGTCGAACCTTCAACAAAGGGATTATCAGCAATGTAAAGCCAATATTCAGACATGTTAATAAAAAAAAGCTTACGTAGAAATATTGTCGTAGTGTTGTCAACGGTCGATTGCAGGTTCCTAACAATTAGTCAAAGTTGATTTTTTCGAGCTAAAGTTTTTTTTTCCCAAAATCCTAATGACGACTGACGTCTGTTATTTCAACATAATACATATTTTTAGATCTACTGAGTAGTAATCAGACCTCTTTACAATGCTGTCTGTGAATCCATTGACATCAGGTATAAAAACATTAAATTAGGTTCGGTGCAACAATGAGTTGCCAGGGAGCTGGGAGAATCATCTTGGCCTGGTATCATAATATCATAATATTATGGAGAATCAACTGAAATGTTCGGGGAATTGAATTATCCTCTAGTTCTGTCTCTGCTCTCCTGTTTGTGTTCGTTCTCCTCGCAATTACAACTGAAATTTAAATGTTTGTTCTCGTTCTGATCATTCAGACTACTTTTCTGCCAACCCAGCTTTGCATTACATTAATTGCATTGCATTAATTAGGATGCAATTTTGAAAGAAAGCAAAGAGACGATAAAGCGAATATCCTTGAAAGGCCGAGCAAATGGTGGGATTGGTGTCAGCAGTTAGTGGCGCTGAAAAACACAGAATGTCACCCTCCGTGACAAAAAATAGCCAGTTTGTTCAGTCGATTTCAGCAAGGATGGAGAAGGGAAAATAAGGTTAGCAAAGCGGGGATTTATAAATTATCAAGGCATTGATTACAAAGACCACAGGAATACATCAATCTAAGAAGAGCAATAACATTAAATGAAGTGAAACAAATTCGAAAAAGCGAGTTTAAAAGGTAGTACCTGCTGTTCTGTTTTATTATCACAGTAACACACATATAAACGATATTTTTGTGAACATAGGCTTACGTCTGGGAATCATCTGTAGAACACACAGTCTGTATAGAGTTGCGTGCATTTATTAATAATTTCATTTAGAGATATGATTTATCAATGGAAAACAGAGCAAAAGTGAACAAAGATACTACTTTACCTACTGGCTCAGACAGAAAATTGTTGAAAATAAGTAACTGTTTTTTAAACATTTCATTACTTGTCGATAGTTGTTGTTTAGCTGTAGCTAATCAGTTTGATTGTGTGACCAGCTAGTTTCGATCTTTTGTTGATTTGTTAATTTGTTAATTTGTCGATTTGTCACACCTGTTTTAGATTTAGCCAGCTGTGAGTCATTATTGCTTTGAACTAGGTAATTAGCACTAATGCAGGTATTTAACTCTAGTCAGAGGCTGCCGGTATTTATAGCTTACTCTTAGGCTGCATCTTCAGTGTGCATCTAGTCGGAGTTTGACATCGGTCCAGGATACGGATAAGTGTATCGTTTCATTACTTGTCGATAGTTGTTGTTTAGCTGTAGCTAATCAGTTTGATTGTGTGACCAGCTAGTTTCGATCTTTTGTTGATTTGTTAATTTAATTTGTCGATTTGTCACACCTGTGCTTAGATTTAGCCAGCTGTGAGTCATTATTGCTTTGAACTAGGTAATTAGCACTCGCAGGTATTTAACTCTAGTCAGAGGCTGAAAGGTATTTATAGCTTACTCTTAGGCTGCATCTTCTTGAACGGCAGCAAAGGTCGCCAATCCGCTCACCACTTGCTTTTCCTGTGCTGTTCTCTATCTCTATAGTGACTCTCTCACTCACTAAACCATGTGCTTACTCCCCATTCCTGTGCATTTCTCCCCTCCTGAGACGATACAACGACACCGCAGAGCTGCAACTTCCAGCCAACCTGCTCCATCCCGTACTGTCCTCTCTGGAGGTACTCTCAGTGGCGGGCGGACTCTGGAACTGCCAGTCATCGGTCCAGAAAGCGGACTTCATCACCGCCTACGCAAAGACCAACTCCCTGCAGTTCCTGGCTCTCACAGAGACATGGATCTCTCCACCAACACTGCTACCCCTGCTGCCCTGTCTCCGTCCTACTCCTTCACACACACCACGGTCTTCAGGCAGAGGAGGGGCAGGAGGTCTGCTAGTATCTCCATCCTGGAGATACTGCATTGTACCCCTCCAGCGCCTCTCCATCACCTCTTTTGAATTCCATGCAATAACTGTCTCTCATCCTGTCAAACTCACCATTGTCGTTCTATAGCCCCCAGGTCCACTCGGTCCCTTCACTGAGGAACTCGACACGCTCCTGAGCTCCCCTCCCGGACAACCCACTGATTCTTCTGGGTGACTCAACGTCCAACCAGAAAGCTTCTGGAGGAAAGCGATCCTCCTCGCTCCTAGCGCCCTTCTCCCTCGCCTCTCCCCGTCTCCGGCTGCAACAACAAGCCGGCAACCAGCTCGACCTTGTCCTCACAAAGAACTGCGTCAACGTCCAACCTCATGGTGACCCCAACATCACTAATCCGATCACTCTCTTCGTATCTTTCTCTCTCTCTCTCTCCCTCCCCACTCGACTCCTCCTCTGACACCACCGCTACTACCTTCAGGAAGAATCTCCACTCCCTTTCTCCATCCACATTCATCCTCTGCTGTTCTCGGAAAAGGAAACAGCCCTCACCTCTCTCAAACATGTCTGCTAATGCTGCTACAACTGTTTTTAACACATGTCTATCTCAGTCTCTAGATGGTCTCTGTCCCCTTGTCTCCAGGTCATCACGGCTGTCGCCCTCCTCCCCATGGCTAACCGACTCCCTCCGCTCTTACAGAACTGCGCTGTGGGCCGCTGAGAGGAGATCTGAAAAAGGCTATGGTTACCCCCCTGCTAAAAAAATCCACCGCTGACCCATCTGACATGAACAATTACTGCCCAGTATCCCTCCTGCCATTTGTATCCAAATCCCTTGAACGTGCTGTACTTAATCAACTGTCTCCCTTTCTTCAGAAGCACAACCTTCTGGATCCCCACCAGTCTGGGTTCAGACCCGGGCACTCAACCGAGACGGCGCTCCTGGCGGTGACAGAGGCCCTCCACGCAGCCAGAGCCTCCGACCTGTCTTCGGTCCTCATCCTCCTCGACCTCTCTGCTGCGTTTGACACCGTCGACCACCAGTTGCTCATCGCCAAGCTCTCTGAGCTTGGCATCTCTGGGACAGCCCTTTCTTGGTTCAGGTCCTACCTGACCGGCAGATCTTCCCAGGTCTATTGGAAAGGCTCCACCTCCACTCCCACTACCCTCACTACAGGTGTCCCCAGGGATCTGTACTGGGACCCCTACTCTTCTCCATCTACACTAACTCTCTTGGTTCAGTCATTGGCTCGCATGGTTTCTCCTACCACTGCTACGCTGATGACACTCAACTAATTTTCTTTTCCCCCTCCACCCCCAGGTCAACGAAAGATCTCCGCGTGCCTGGCTGACATCTCCAGATGGATGGCCTCCAACCACCTCAAGCTCAACCTGGACAAGACCGATCTGCTGCTTATCCCGGCCAGGACCTCTCCTCTTCAAGAGCTCAGTTACTGTTGACGGCACCACAGTAACTTCCTCCACTTCGGTGAAGAGCCTGGGCGTCACCCTCGACAACAGGCTGGACTTCACCGACTACATCTCCCAGACGGGCACGCTCCTGTCGATTCCTCCTCTACAACATCAGGAGGATTCGCCCTTTCTGACCACCTACTCCACCCAGCTGCTCGCCCAGGCCACTGTGCTCTCCCGCTGGACTACTGTAACGCCCTCCGCAGGCCTCCCAGCCTGCACCATTCAGCCGCTGCAGCTCATCCAAAACGCAGCTGCCAGGCTGATCTACACTCTCCCAAGTTCTCCCGCGTCACCCCCTACTAAGATCCCTCCACTGGCTCCCAATCGCAGCCAGGATCCGCTTCAAGACCCTGACTCTCACCTTTTCCGCTGCAAGAAAGACTGCCCGACCTACCTCCAGGACCTCATCCTGCCCTACGCACCTTTCGTCAACTCCGCTCTGCTACATCCGGACGCCCGCTCCACCCACCAACAGTACGAAAGGCCCACGCTCCTCACAATGACGCTTCTCCATCATCGCCCCCAGTGGTGGAATGAACTCCCCACCCCCTAAGAACAACTCCATCAATCCAACCCTTCAGACGTGCACTGAAGACACACCTCTTCAGACTCTACCTGGACTGATACCTCCTCTTCGACCTTGTAACTTTGATGTTGAGAATCTGACTCCTGCCTTGTACTTGTTGCTCACTTGTCTAGGTAGTATAGCGGTACTCCATTTTCTTTCTGTAATTGTATTTGAGATGCAATCCTAGTTCAGATTAGTTGGCTCAAACGTCGCTCAGCTTCAGCACTATTTGCATTATATGACCTTTACACATCTTGCTCTTGTGCCTGTTTGCTCACTATTTGCACTTTTGTACGTCGCTTTGGATAAAAGCGTATGCCAAATGAATAAATGTAAACATGAAAATATTTCACGGTATTATTGAGGAAATTTAGTCGGTAGTCAATTAATGGAAATATTGTGCGTCAATAATACTTAAATGCGCAAGGAAATGATTGATTAAAATACTGTAGTATTTTTTGCAAGATGATAGGATGTAGAGGTCAGATGACGTTGGAAATCAGCAGACAAGGTTTTTGTACAGGCTTTAAACACTGTGGAATATGGTAGTGGCACACTGATACAGTTCAGACAAAACATGCCTCCTTTCACCTTGCAAAACAGGCGTAGTGTGACAAACCAACCAGAGATGAATTGTTAGACGTGCCAGAAAAAAATTTCAACCAGCAACAGACACTACTACTGAATTCATAAGCTTCATTATGCGTTAATATTTATCAAAGTGGAGATGAGTTACTGTTGGTGCTGAATAAATTTATAAACCTCTATACGCCGTGTGTTGGCTGATGGCAAAGAACAATGCATACATACATGCATACATGTACACAAACCCAGAAATTGCTTGAATTGCAGAAGGCGTCTGTCACACAAACGGGAAAATTATGTGATGGGTCAAGGGGAAGGGGTGTCAAAACCATAGCGCCATACGTCAAACAAGGGAAATACTGCATGCATCT
>CM032875.1:13641105-13999968 GCA_019176425.1 Megalops atlanticus | reverse complement strand
ATGGGAAAATAAGAATAAGATCTTCAGATGAATAACGGCATGCTTTCACCATTATCTTCCTGTGACAGACACCGGTCTGATCATGACTAACAATAGTCATTTTTAATAATTAACCTTAATTTGGGTCACATGAAGAAGTGGGAAATGCAAAAAGTGTATACAGGGAGGTGAAAGAGAAATAAATGAAGGGAAAGATGGAAACAGATGAGACAAAGTAGGAAAGGAGTGATACAAGGAGAACTGAGTGAAGAGTGAGGAATGATGGGGCATAATAAGAGAACTGTAGTAGAGAAGGGTTAAGAATATGAGAGAGTGATGAGGAAAAGAATAAAAATATAGCAATAGAGTAGAGGGAGAGTGAATAGTGAAAAAGAAAGAATGAGGAGCAAAAATGCAAACAAAATGTTTTATGATGCAGGTAACATTATGCAAGAAAATATTTGGTGATTTTGTTTCTGTAGAAAAATGGACCTGTTGTAAAGGATGACAATTAAGAATTTGTGGGTAACATTTAAATAAAGTTTTTCAAACTGGTGAAACTACTGCTGTTGTAAGTTAAACTGTTTAGTTTCTAACCTTTTAACTGAATGGTCCTTTTTGTTTTGTTAAAACATTTATGTTCAGCTTGACAAGTGATTGAATTAATGATTTTCCATTTGCTCCTGGAAAGAGTCATGTTGTTGACATTTTGCATTATGTTCCTGGGGTCCTTGGCATTATCTTCACTTGACATTGTTTTTTTCTCATCTCCATTCTCAAACCATGTCACACTGGTCTTGAAGGGGGTCAGGACTGTACATGTGGCTGTAACCTTTTCATAGCTCACATCACTCTCTAGATTGGGTGCTTCCAGGTAAATAGTTGGTGAGGAACCAGGGAAATCTGAAACCAAAACCAAAAACAAAAAACAACAACAACAAAAAAAACAGTTAAGCTCTTGCCAACTGGAACATCTGAGACAAGAATGCAGAAAATATGCATTGTATTGTTATATATGTGCCTTTGTTGTTAAAGCAGAACGTACCCTGATGATATATTATTGAATTGTGTGTATGTTGATGCCATAAAGGTTAAGAGAAATATGCTGATTTGGCAAACATTTCATTTTGGCAAAGATACCATTTTGGAACGCTGATTTAAGATTTATATACATATTCATTTCATGCTAAATAAAAATACAAAAAATAAAAATGAAATCTTAAATCATTAGTTTTGCACATCTCAGAAGTATATGTTTATTTTAGGTACCCAGGATTAATATTTCAATTGTATGTTTAAGATAAAAATAGCTAGGAACTCCATGTGAAACAGACTATAACTCACCTGAGCAAATGCTGATGTGTTTGCTGAAATCTTTTTTATTGTGGTTAGCTTTGCAGGTATACTCGGAGCCTGAGTGCCAGTCCTCAATATTAACCTCCACTTGGCTGATAAGGTTGTATGTTTCTTCATTCCTCTCCCCATTCTTGAATTCCTGCTTATTGTCAGACAATTTTGAAGACTCATTGTCTTTTCGCCATTCAACACTAATGGCTTGAGGGTAATACCCTGTCAGGTAGCAGATCAGACTAATTTTTGTGGCCCCTGATGTTTTGTCGCTGAACTGGTGGTACAGTGTGATGTTTGGCGGGTCAATCCTTGTTTCTGAAACAGCGAGAATAAGAGTAAAACTTTCATATCAATAAGTTAAAAGTCCAGAAGTTACATAGCCAATCAAAAGAACAATTGCACTTTTACATGTATCACATTTTATGATGTTACTATGTCATCACATATTGTGTAATATGCCCTCAGCTTGAGTGTGTACACTGACATACACTGACACACTGTGTTTGTTTGTGTGTGATTGTGTGTGTGTGTGTGTGTGTGTGTGTGTGTGTGTGTAGACGCGTGTGCGTGTGTAAGGATATTTCTCTCCAGAATTTTACTTTGGTATGGTTTAGTTTTGATTTAATATATTCATGGACAAGATATGGTGGTACATTTAAAAGAAGACAGACAAACGTACATACAGCACACAACTGCACTTAAGCCACTCCAAGCATACCTCAGACCATTAAGCAGCACCTGAATTTGGTATTATTATCCTGTGATTGACAATAGTATCCAAGAAAAATTATACTTTAGTCAAATGGACAAAAATAGAATGATATGTTAAGCCTCGTTTCAATAAAAACTCACAAAATAAAATGAAAAAACTCAATAAAAAATTAGACAAAATAATAATAGAATACTGTCAGAAGAGTCATATTATAACGAGAATTTCATTTAAATTCAAATGAGAAAATAAAAAAAAATCTCACAAGGGGGCGCCATCGGATTAGCCTATTTGCTGAACCCTTCGAACTGAAAATTTAAGCATACTCACAGTAGAATTTAACGATTTGTTGTATATTGTGCTATGCAAATATAATTTATATAATAATGCTGTTTAAAAACTTGCTTGTAATAAGCAATTCGACCGTAAGAATCAGTTTGTGCTCTACATAATATGGTCCTCAATCGAATGTGAAGGCGAATGATTTAGAAAAAAAAAAGTCTTTAGAACTGGTATTATTTAGTGCTAGTAACCAAAGCACCTAGCTCGTAAAATATTTTGAAAAAAAGAAGTGCAATTTTATTAATGGGATCCCATTTGACATGGCAGAAAAAAATGTGCCTTTTAACTATTAGAGTCTACACTCAAAACTAATGACCCGAGCATCATGACGAGAACGGTCAGGGTAGGCCCACTAATCGTGGCGGCATTCAAATAATTCAATTCGGGTATAATTATTAATTAACTTTTGATTTAGTTAACAGCACAATGGCACGGTGACACCAGCAACTGGCAATATGACATGTAAATACTTAGCATGATGTTATTTTTTGAAGGCTTGAATAAAAATACTGACCATTTCATAAACATTCAGTTCCATGTTTGAAGCAAACCGTTTCTCTATTGATTAAGAGAGAAAAGTTATTTTAAAAATTAACGTCCATTGCACCCTTCAAATGAACTCTGCATTTAAGAATCAGCCGCTTACAATCGTATCGTCGCGGGCGGATTTGAATGTTGTAAGCGGAGCGCGGGGTATCTCAGCAGGCGGCCAGAACCAGCATCCAAATATATAAACTGCTGATTGATAAGGAGGGTACAGTAAAAGAACAGAGGAAATCGTGCACCCTGCGTGCAATAAGTTGGCCCATTTGACATCTCCACAATAACCTATGCAAGAAAAACAGCTAAACAATGGTTAATTCAACCCCCAACAACTGCTTTTCTTAGATAGGTAAAAACTTTCCCAGTACGAGTCTGCATACTGTAAATTCAATTTACACTTTGAACAATCTTATGTCCTCATGAATTATATTGTCAAACTGCAAGCGCACAGTTGAGGTTACTAAACCATTTACCCATACCTCACGACTGATTTCAGACCATACCACATCGTGGGTGCTGTATGAGTAGCGTGTTTCCCGTGCATAAAATCCAACTGGAGACGCATTTTTGCACAACAGAGAGTCACAAACCTTCACATATTTCCAAAGACTGCAACATTATCTGGGATTTCACATACTTTAGAGGAAAAACATGTTTTTGGCGAAAAGGCTTCATAAGAAACAAATCAAGCTAATGTAATAATAAACTGAAATACAAGACAATTGGGAAGCCTCTTCTAATATTTAAAGCTATTCGTGCAGATATACTCCCTAACGCGCTATTCAGTAATGAAAGGTTTAACGATGTTTCTGACCTCGTTGACGATGTTCTAATCACCCCTATTGTACTGAACAGAGGAAAACTTCAGGTTCCAACATGCCACGGGTGCACATAGGATCCAAGGTGAAATTTTATTACAGTACACGAGCTGTTACTCGTTTCTTTGAGGGTTATTAAATGAAAATATTCTTTACTCGAGACATATGCCCACCTAGTCAAGGATTCCCGAAGTCTGAGTCTTGATTCTGAACCGGCTCTGAAAACAACACAGTAGTTACCGCTCAGGGGAGAAGAGGACACGTTCAGCTTGTTTTGCTGTTTTTCAGGGGGTGGATTTTTGCAGCTTTTAAAGACTTACATGCTTGATATTGCCTTACGCCACTGTAGTGCAGTAGGCCTACTATAGCTGACGGTAAACTGGGGCTATTTCTGTGAGTAAGAAATAAATGAAACAAAGAATTAATGAAAACGATTTTTTCAATTAACAGCTTTATACATTTAGGATTCTGCTCATGAAATGTGATGTTCTCTTCAGTGTTTCAAGTTTTCGTCAAGTTTCACTTTTCTGTTAGCGTGATGCTCAAAGTTAATTGGCATGGTATTTATTTCAGTAAAACCATGATAAATATCACTAAGGCTCGAAGTTATCTGAAACAAAGTTCATTGAGCGCACATATTACTACAGCATGATTTCGTTTTATCCCAATTGCCTTTATTATTGTTGAAGATCACGCTCAAGTGTATCGCGTAAGCTTGGAGAATTTTTCTCAAAAAACGCTCAATTTGTAGAAAACAAAAACGTGTTTAAAATAAATAGCTGACTTAGTGTGTAGCTCTCACAAAGCAAAATAAAATAATATAAATGTTTGTTTGTTTTAAATAAATAGTCAGAAAATGGTGAGAAAAGCGTTAGTATACAGTACCAGTCCAAAGTTTGGACAGAAGCGTTTTTTTTTATTATTTTTACCATTTTTCGCATGTTAGAATAATAGTAAAGACATCAGAACTATGAAATGACACACATTGAATTATGCAGCGACCAAAAAAAGTCTTAAACAAAGCAAAACTTATATTTTAGATTCTTTATGCAGCGACCAAAAAAGTCTTAAATCAAAACTTATATTTCAAAGTTTTTAGCCAAAAAATATTTTTAACGATTTTTTGTAAAGAAACTCACATATAGGCATCAACTTCACTATTTATACTTGTCAAAGAAACAAATTTAAAGCATTTACGCACAAGTCTTTAGATCAAAATGTCTTTGAATGCATATTTCCCATTATCTATCAGGCATATCCAGACTTTGGACTGGTACTTTATGATCGAAAGATTTTTCCCATATATGTAGGATATTTAATAATCACGATAAGGTATTGCTTCTCTATGTGCTTCAGCGGGTTTGTTGGAATAACAAGAACACTGACACACACACACACACACACACACACAGACACACACACACACACACACACACAAGTGCACACGCACATTGAGAATTGCAACCTTATCATTCAACATTTCAACTTTGAAAGTTTCTACTACCTTTGGCTTCCATCTCCCTCTCTAAAATGTAAAGAGCTTTAAAAATCAGATGTTCTAAATCCACAGCAAGTAGAAATGCATCACACCCAGCAAGTCAAGTTCAGCGCTGTCCTTATATTCTCGCAAATGATTTCTAAAGGTGTAGTTACAAAGATGATTCATGGTGCATTTAACTGTCATAACAAAAACACAGAGGTAAACGTCAATGATTTACACCTTCTATCAGTTCGTTAGTTAGGTGCACATATTTGCTTTTGCATTCCATTTTAAAGATATTATCCATATCATATTAAGCATATCATATATAGCCATATACTTATATACTTATCGTATTAACCATAATTTTTATTATTTGCTGCCTCTGAGCAGTAGGCACGTCATAGTCACTCATACGTACAACGATCATAATCAAGTAAACTACATGTTTCTTGATCCCTGCGGGACAAGTAATTTATCGAGCACACTGCAATACGATTAACTCATGATTAAAACATTAAAATATGTCAAAAATGGATACCGAACCAAGCTTTTCAAATATTAATGCGTTTAATATGTAATCTGTCGAATTTATTGCGTGTGTTCTCATTCGTAAATTACTTTTTTAAATGCTAGAAAAGATTTAGAAAACAAACAGAAAAGATCTATAAAACATAGCTGCAAATTACATGAAACTGCAGACCCCGGAAGGACAGATGTGGGGTTTACGGTTAGGTTCTTGCAGCTGTGGACGTCAGTGGATAAGAAAACGATATTCAAAGCATGCGATGGTTCCAGGCTTCAGTGAGCAAATTGTGCCGCGGACGGAAACGTGAAGTAACACCCAGGTCCTAAAAAAGCACCCGAAAGTGAGCGAGGAGAACTGAAACACCATGCAAATCATCACCTGTGACTGCAATGGGCGCTCAGGCTACAGCTGCGTTTCACACTTCGTGGGCATATTTGCATGTTTCATAATTTTATCTTTGTAAAGTTATGTGTGTTGCGTAACATATTCCTGTTCTTTGAAGCATTTAAAAAAGTGCACAGGGAGTGATACATCTCGCCATTATTATGCCATTTATAGATTTATAGAGCTGTGTATATCTCAGTAGCAATAAATCAACAGCAGAGCACCATAAGCTGCTATTGCACAGAGACGTTATTAATTGAATATGAGTCAGTATTTAAGTTAAACATGTCACTTACAAGTCCCCTCCACGCAAACTGCAAGCAAACTCCTTCTTAGGTGTGTTTAGTACAGTATCTTCGAAGATTGATGAGGACAAAAAATACAGATAAATGCAAGAGGCTTGCACCTTAGAATAGCAACCAAATAAAAAAAATGACAAGTACAAGCAGATAAAAAAGACACCTGCACAGTGTCAGGCTAAATGGAGGAAATCCATAAAAACATATAATGTTGAAAAAATGAATTCAGATTCGTCCCACACTAATGCCAGGACAGAACTACACTGAACTGTACTGTACTTAATCAGACTATAATAACCAAGATGGAAATGTATATCCGTACTTAATATCCCATGAGATCTTCATTGCAATATTTAATAAATGACATACAATAATGTATATTTTTAAAATGTTAAAATGTCAACGTAGTTTTAATATGTTTAAATGTTACTTTGAGAGAAAATAAGGTTAGTTTAAAATCATTTGCCCAATTGTGTTAGAGGAAAAAAGTCGCTTTTGTGTGTGTGTGTGTGTGTGTGTGTGTGTGTGTGTGGTCATCCTTCACACCCCTGTTTCCGGTGGAATGAAACCAGTTTGGCTGTTCTATAGTTCTCGGCCTCGTTTCCCGGTAACGAGTAGTCTTTAGAGGTTAAGAAGAGTTTTAAAGTGCGATTTAAAGGACGTTAGTAAATTTCTACACGCGTTTCTCAAAACAGCTCTTACAGTTCGCGCGCACGGTAATAAAGAATATCTTAAGAGTTGCTGTCCACTTAAAAGGTGCTTAGGGTGTTGAGTCTATTTTATAATAACCAACTGGGATGTCTGTCAGAGACGCAATGCAGTAAAGGCACGTCAAATATTAAATGGGAATAAATCAACCAACATAACAGAAGCATTCTATACGCAAGGAATGACAGCTGATAGTGATAGTCGATGCTATTTATTTATGTTACATACATTTCACATAATATAGAGACACATAAAAAAGAACGTGGACGGCGCGCATATATATCAAAATTTTTGCTACTTTGAAGTATCTAATTCATATTATAGCTTTGATTTGTTTAACATTTTTGGTCACTGCATAAATTCATTTGTGTTATTTCGTAGTTTTGTTGTTGTTACTATTTTTCCAAAATAATGAAATATAGTATATATAACGTCAATATTAATTGAATTGGTCCTCAGATCCAGCACTAGCGGGCAATTTCCCAGTACACTTTACCTTTATGTGTATTTTACGTTTCCCCTCCCCACATCACGTCAATTATCTGCACCAGTCACTTCAGCCGCCAGGATCGCGGTCTTACCTTTGACGACAAAATAGAAAACACTAAACGGATATGACTAGCTGACATTACCTCTCTATATTGACGCGTGGGATATGCATTCTTGAGTTTTTCGCCCAACAGAATTATTTTGCTGTGATTCAAGACATTATCGAGTCTTTCATAAGTAGAAATAGTGCAGACCAACTGAAATGGCAAAAATCTATTGCCTGTATACGTCACTCATTAAAGCGTTAAATCTATATTTTGCAACGATTCCTGTACGATTCTGTGAAACGGTAGGGAGGATTTATTTACCAACGAGCACCAACCCAGGAAAGACGATATCTCAGAAATGTTTTGCTTTTCCCAGAGGCTAGAGGAATACAACCTCCAAGAAACACAGATAACGCCTATTTTTGCACTGCAAGTCACACCGCTACTACGGTGGAGTGGGCACTCATTGGAGGATGTCACTTGTCCAATTTACAAGTACCTGCAGTGCTGAGACTGGGAAACCATGACTAACCTACGCATCCCTATCCCTAATGGAATGAAGTCAATATGGCTTCTGATACGGCCCTGGACGAATGCTTTGCCGACTAATCCACGTCAGACATATAGGAGGATATCTTTCTGTGAAGGGAAAAATGTTTCAGAACAAGAAGATTAAAAGAAGACCATGGAATTTTGGCAACGATAAAATGTTTTATTTGAAATTGGGGAAGGCTCGGCGGGAGGGGGGAGAGAGATACAATGGATACAATAAAATATTTACAATAGCATCTTATAACTGTAGGTTTTCAAAAATACAGAGTTCAGATTTCAGCAGACCAAAATGCTTGTGTAGATATAATAAGGTATCAAATCACGGAGGAAATGTAATGCTAAAGCAGAAAACACAAACGTAAGCATGCAAACAAATTTCTTCTTGGCTCTCCCTCATTTCACCTGAAAGTAGAAATGAAAGTTTACGTGAGTCCATGAAAAACAGAGAAGACCACATAGAGCTGGACTTAGTTCAAGTGGAGAGAATGTGTTTAAATGCTGCCATGACTGCTTTGCAAACTATATATATGTAGTTTTGTCAAAATAACGCGTTAATTTCGATTAATTGATTATAGAAAAATAACACGTCAAAAATTAACACAGATTAATCGCACTCTACGATGCCCCCTGACCTCATACATCACTATGCATTTAAGCATTTATCATACCCAACTGCAGGCTAGCTAGGTTCTTGTATATCATACACGGAAATGTATCCACATTTGCGCTGTCGGTAAATGCGAATTAAGTTTCGCATTGGCGTAATCAACGATTGCATCGGAATGTTAATAATTAATAACCTCGAAGACATTGATTTCAATAAACAATTTAATGGGTAAATACATGCATTTGATCTGAGTTCACTGATTTTTCTCATGCACATGAAATGCGTAAAAACACATGGCAAAGAGCAGTCATGTGACTTCGAATGTGAAGTCATGTGAATTGCTCGTCCTTCAGAGTCAGATAGTTCTGTTACCTTGAAGGCAGTAGCTCCAATGCTATAGAAGAGGCTGATGAGGAAGAGGAATATGAAGGTGATGGCTGTGTTGGCTGAACTGTCACCATCAATATCTGAGGTATCACAGCCCCAATGGTCATACGTCATGCTGAACTCTACAACGGGAGAAAGAGTCAGCATTAAACTCCTGCCACAAGTTCTTAAGATTTGTTTCATTTAAAGGAGATAATTGCCTCACCTTTAGCTTGTACACACACTTTATTTCTTTCTTTCTTTTTTTTAACGCATAAATCTACTTGCTTATTCTAAAGAGGTATGATAGAAAACATAATAACCGTTATTGTTTTTCATTGTTTTAAACAGTCTGGGGACTGTTCCAGTTTCTGATGTCAGAGTCTTTTTAGATCTTTTCATAAGACTGTAAAGCATTGCCTTCAGTTCAGTTTCTAAGCATAAGCTACAATGATGGGGCAGTGCTGAGCCGCATCTTCAGGGTAATAATCCCAGACTGGAATGTTTGTCTCCTGTGGAGTTACTCCTCAGGTCAATGGGAAAAACTTCCCATGCATCAAACCTTACCTTGCCACATTCAGTTGCTGGCCTGTAGTTCACCTATGTCTTACAAAACAAACAAACTGCTGTTCTCATTTTGTCTTTATGCTATGAGAATCGATGATCGATTAATACAGATAACAGATTTTCAGATGAGAGAATGTTGATTCACCCAGCGGTTAGTTACTGCTTTTGATGTCCAGTAAACTTCAGCTTTATCTATGGCATTCTGTTCAAAGGCAAAGATTAGCTGTGATGAATGGGGAGAATTTCATTGCAAAATGGCTGACATGTCTCACCCAGGTGGATGCCATAGATTGTTAGTGGTTGAGGTGAGCCACCCTGCCCCACCCACACCTCCAACATACATATAGACTGTAAAGTGGAAATACAATCTACAGCTATGATTATTATTACATGAATTAAATGTTTTCCCTTTATAGTTGTTTAGGTCTCTTAGGTCCCACAGAGTCGAAAGTCAGTTAACAGTTTTCCCGTGTGGTTTGGTTACCCTTGTCTTCCAGTTATGGTGTGGTTACTGGAGTGTGGGCGTGGAAATCTGAAATGATGTCACCTCAACCGTCTGGATGTGCTCCAGTACTTGACAAAGAGTGTTATTCTGCATATAGTTGGAGTGCTCAACATGTATGCTACACTGCCACTGCCACAGTGCTGCATGGGGTAGCAGTGTGGCATTGAGGTAAAGAGCAGGGATAGTAGCTGAAAGGTTCTTATTTGGATAAAGTTGCAGCCCCCAAGTCAATCTGGATAAGAGCATCTGCTAAATGACATCAATGCAATGAATAGTTAAGGACATAGCTTTTATCATAAATTCAGTGTCTGAGCCTGCATAGAAGAGACCTTGTTCACCTCACAAGAGCCAGACTATGACAATGCTCTAAACACTCTGTCCTCACTTATTATAAATAATTTTTTGTTACCCTGTGTGCTCATGCACCTGTGGGAGCTCCAACCATTTGAGTTTGCTGTGATTTCCCTGCTGTTCTTGGTGTGGGCACATTTAAATAAACGGAACTCGCTTTGTTGCTTAGGCTTAATGATTGAGAGGTGACAAAGGTGGCCTTGACCTGGTCTGGCAAAGACACTCCCCCAGTTATCATCATTTGCTTAGCTTGCTTTTGATGAACACAGATCTTATTTTGCTAATTCAGGCACCTCGAAGGAGAGAGAAGACAGTCCAGACAGAACAAAGACCCAGAGATGACAGGACATATGGCTACATGTTTGTTACATGACACCTAAACAGACAGCACAGTGAAAGAATGTCCTGTTTGTATTTATAACTATTTTTTCTCGTGGAAATGAATGTAAGTGCTGATATGGTCCATTTAGCACAAGTAAGGCTTTGTGTGAACTATTAATTTAACACTGCCTGAACTGCAGCATGTCAGGAAATGTGTGAGCCACAGGACACTCAACCTCTGTAAACCTCTGTACATCAGCCACAGTCCTGCTAAGGGGAAATTAGAGTGATTCCTCTCCAAAGACTGCAATAAAGAGGGGTAAACCTCATTGATATACAGTCTCTTAAAAACAGGCCCATGTGTTCACTCTAGTCATTGTGTCGTGTTCAATACTGTTTGTGTGTGTTTTTTTGACAAAAGAATTTTACAGCAGAAGTGGATCCTGTCTTCAGTCTGAACTTCCTGTTGTCTTAGTGTGGGGAAAATATAAAATGTCGTACAGTAGAGAGCTCCTATCCTGGCACTGACACCTACTTGGAGGCAGGGTTTAAAATACCCCTGCCCCCATCTAGAGCAGATAAACTGCAAAGACCATAACTTTATTTATTTATTTTTTTATTGTCATTTTGTTTCTGCATTTTTAAAGTTTAAACATAAGCATCACAAATAGACACAGACAGACAGACATTTTATTTCAGTTACATAGAGGGGGCACAACACCAGACTACACAACAGAACAAAATGGGGTTAGGCCCTGCAGACATGAGGCACGTTCAGGTCAAGGCTAACTGTGGTGGGCGTACTGGAAACACTGCTGCTGGTCCTGATTATTGCTCTCACCACTCTGTCCTTTACAGTTTCATGATGCACTGCACAGCTGTACAACACACCACTACTCCAGTGTGAGGCAGGGACCGTCAGCTGGCTGTAAACTGAGTATGTGTTTCCTGTCTTAATCACTTCGGTAGTTTGGAACTGTGAGCTGTCCACAACCTCATCATCAGCAAGCCAAGAAATGAGAACCAGCTCGGGGTAGAAATCTTTGGCATAGCAGGTGAGGGTCACGTCTGTCTTGTTATGTTGTTCTGCAGGGGCCAGCAAAAACACAGAGGGACGCTCCCACTTTCCTCCTGAAAATACATGATTATGGTTATAGCCATTTTCTTTGATATTTGATTGTAATTCTGTTGTGAGCTATCTGGTTTAGGTAGACCATTACTGACACATTGATGTTCATGTTCTTTAATGCTGGAGATATATTCCAATTCCAATTACGGTCTTATGAAAAGATCTAAAAAGACTCTGACATCAGAAACTGGAACAGTCCCCAGCTCTGTGTTCATGTGATGACTCCATGTTCTGAAAACAAACAAAATCTGAAATCTGAAACTCAAAACCTAGCATTTGTGTGGCTGACTGTTATTCAATTGATTTTCAATCAAGGACAACACTAAACCCAGATATATAAAATCATGACTTTAACATTGGCAGCTTAAGATACACAGTACAGTGCAAATGCTGACAAGCATGAAACTTATTTTCTTTTCTTCCTCAAGACACATTTGAGACTATGCAAAGTAATATGTCAATTCCTTCAATCATCTTTAATGTTACTTAATGTCTTTGATTAATGTCTTTCTGTGACATTGCAGTTTAAGTAACTTCTTGATTGTTTCTGTTAACACAGACTTTTAATTACTTACTTACTACTGTGTTACATAATCACATCATTATGATTTCTGAAGAGGGGATGACTGAAATCCCCAAAACTATTCTTCTGTTACTCAATAATTTGAACCAGTCATAGACTTTTTGCTGTGGAGAGCAAAGTCTCAAGGTCAGAACATTCATTCCTTCAAAATTTTCAGTGATTGACAGGCCACGGAAGCTCTAGCCATCATGAGGTTCATGAAGCCTCTCTCTCTCACTAATGAAAACCAACAGTGATTAAAAGTAAGTGATTAAAAGTCTTTGATAACAGGGACAATCAAGGACTCTCCATGACTTATTTTGATGAAAATGGATGTATTCATTTCCACAGCTTGTAGTATGTAACTGTCTCAAGGCAGCACTTACCATTTTCTCTTTTGTAAATGAACCTTTTTGGAGAAGGACTCTCATCATGTTGTGCTATACAGGCAAACTCCATGCCATTTTTCCACTCTTCATACGTAATTTGGATCTTGGAGATTCTGTAGTTTTCATCTTGTATGTATTTCCCAACAAGAGGCTCTCCATTCGCTCTCTCCCAGGTAAGATTTAATTTTGTCACATCACATTTTTTACTGCAGCTGACTTTGCAGGAGAGACTGACAGTGTTGTCTTTAAAGTACTCCTGTGGTGATGGGGGAAGAATCTCACCCTCAAGTGGTATGTCGCATTCTGTGGGGCCAGGTTACAGAGAAATAAAATATTACCACCTGCCTTTGGCTTTCACAGCCTATCAATATCTCAGAGCCATGGAATATGGCATATATGCCTTAGTTAACATTTCATTAATGTACTTCCCTCTCCCCAAAAGAACTACTGACAAAGTAAATGTTTATGTGAATAAAATGTTAAAGCTTTGAACTTACCATCTGTAGTGTATTCAGCTGTCTTCGTCTCATTTCCAGCTTTGCCCTCAAATTCACATGAAATAGATGAACCTGGATCCTTCCATAAGCTTTCCCGGACACGCAAAAAGCTACTTGCAGTGAAGTATTGCCCCTCACCCTCCTGCTTGAGCACAGGAGGAGTTATGACTACTCCGTCGCCTGGGGCTAACGCTTTGCCATTCCTCAGCCATGTCAATGTGTGTTCGCCGGGATAAAATTCACTGGCTATGCAGGCAAAGGAAGCGGTCCTGTGTTCTGTTATTTCCTCCTGATTTGGAACCATTAGGTAAAGAGATGGAGGCTGTGGTTCTTCTGTAAGGACAAATACATACACATATATAGATGCATGTGGACACTGATAAAAGCACACATAAGGTTCTGGGGAAAGGAAATACATCAAATGTCAAATGTAAAAATCCAAATCTCCATTTTTTAGGTAGCATTCCAATAACAAATTCTTCACAGACACACACACACACACACACACACACACACACACACACAGATGACTTGTTCCTTTTGCCTGTTCTCTATATTTTGCTTAGTAGACATAATTTTGAAAGCAGGATTAAATGAATATCAACATTTGTTCATATGTTTTGTCCATTCATCATGAAAGGTCTGAACTGTTCCTCATGGTATCTTAGTGAGCATCCACAAAACCATCAGTGTCTTAAACTGGGTCCTTTTCTGGTTAAAAATCATACTGTATTTCCTTTCCTTCAAAACCACTGCAGTACAGAAGTATTATGGCTGGAACAACCAGAGAAGCAGGGTCAGACACTGTACCTTCAACTTTCAATAACACATTTAAAGTACATATACTATGAATCTGAATTGAAACATGCTGCGGTTGCAATGAAAAAAAAAACCCAGAAGTCCTCAAATCTGTTATTGAAAGTTAAGACCTCACAGATTAGCATGCAGGTTTAACCAGGCTGTAGGATGCATGGACACTGCTGAGAAATATGTAAAAACACAGAGAGCAGACAATGAAAGCAGAAGATTGAAGATTAAGGTGAGGATTTAGAAGAAGGTTTTACTCTGACTTTTGTGCTTACGCTTGCATCTTACTGGTAGGGTACTGTTAAAGGTGAATTTTTGGGCTGGGTGTGGGGGAGAGAAAGAGTGCAATAGCAATGGCAACACAAGACGGACTGACAGACACATTGCTGTTGTGAAGGTTATACACCACTGCCTGCCTTATAAGCAAATCCCCACATCAAAACTAAAGGTGTCAATAATCTGATTGACTGTTAGGACCCTGTTCAACTGTTAATCCAAAGGTCGAAACAAATGATCTGTTATGTGCCTCTAAAAGCATAACTGTTGAACTGTCAAACAGTAGGGAGCAATACTGATATACTTATGAGTGAGATCTGTCACTTGTTAAATCTGTTATTTGCTTAGCGAAAATTTATCAACATCTTCAATGGAAAAAATTTTGATGACTAAAATGACATATTGACTTTAAGATACAAAATTCTGAAAATGTCTTTTTTTTTTATTTGGTGTGAACATTCCGTTCCAATACCATGCTGGTTATAGAGTATTTCATGGTTTTCAGGATGTTAGTAAGCAGTATGAACTCGCTCTTTAAGAAAGACATTCCCAACAAGATGGCTAGATTTCATAAACTTGGAGCAAATGCGCTGCCTGTCACAGTCTGTTACAGAGATTCCTGCAGCTGAACTGTATTGGTCACACCTTGAAACCTGCACCACACCATGAGGGTTATTCAAAAATATAAATGACATTCATACACAATCAGCACTTTTCTGTAGAAAACAGGAGATATTTGTCATGTTCTGATCACTCACTTGTCACTCACTTACAATGTATATGACCATGGAATACATGCTGCTTTGTGAATGGTAAGTACTAAAAAGGCCTGATTCAAAATTCCTGCAAAGGGAATTGGACCTAAATATTCAAAAACATAATTAAGGCACTGCTGAGTCAAGCCCCAAGAGAAAGTACGCATTCACATCATAAGTGACGTGAAACCAGTATCTGAACGGCATATTTTGAACGGCATGTTTTACTTACTCTGATCAAGAAAATTCGAATGGCATGTTTTTGGCAAAGATGGGTCACTGAAGCAAGCCTCTAATTAGGACATTAAATATTTAATTTGCCAAAGGATGCTGTGTGTGTTAACAGGTCAGTAAAATAAGTGTGGTAGTCTTTCATATATCAGCCAGGAATGTTGCACGCAGACATACACACGCTCCGTAGAATATAGCAGCTTATTAAAATCTTAATAACCCTGCAGATGTACAGATACAGATACACTAAATATAGTCCAATGAAAGGATTGTATTCAACTCAGTCACTCAATGCTATATCCTTTGTTGTAACGCATTAAAGATGCGTTGTTTCTTTTCTTACACAACCTTACGTTATTAAAATTAACTGAAAATGGACTCAAGACTGAATAGAACCACAACCACACATACTACACATGTACCGAAAAACTGCTTTAACGCGATTTAAGCTCCATGTAAAGATAACCAAACAAGCAAATTAATGGATAAATAAGTAAAATCCGCCTAGCCTTTGTGGTACGATGATAAATGTCGTATAACAAAGGTGAAATATTTGTTATCTGGATGAAAACTGTCCTTTCAAAATGTGTGAGCGCGCACAGCTGTACAGTCTTGACGGTAAATATGCCAGAGTAAGAGAAAGACACATACTTTTTATTGGTAGTTTGATGTCAGCGGGTATCTTTTTGCCTTCATGATCTGCGACACACTGGAATTTCGATTTTTCCAAGTCGTCCCTTCTCAACCGAAGTTGACTGACGCTGCTGTATTTCCCGCCTGACAGCACGCTCGGGTACTGCACGAACCCGGGCAAATCGCTGCCATCTTTCGTCCACGTGAAGCTCAAACTATCGGGCATGAATCCTCTAGCGATGCAGCCCGCGGTGACGTACTCCGAGGTGGTTCCGCAGTCAACAAGAGGGAAGACAACTGGTGTAGCTTGTTGAGCTAAAAGGAAAATAAAACAAAGTCAACACCTTAAACCTATAGTACAATAATGCGGGACAATACACAACGCAAGACATTTATATTACACGACTACTTTCTTTTAAACTAGCTGCGTTTGAGTTCACACTGATCTACCTTTTTTTTGGAATCAATTAGTATCAAGTCAAGCAACAGATCTTCACAGCACAACATGCTAAAAACTCCCGGTCGGGCCTCGACGTTGCGTCAAGTTACGAGATTCTGATTCACAATTATTCACACGGTCTCTGTGGCAGGTATTATTAATTTTGACGCGACACATCCAACGACGCTTTACAGATCCCAGCATCAGTTGCCTTAGGTCACCCTATAAGGGTGTAGGAGGAATATCGAAATTAATATATATTTCTACTACAATTAAGTCCACATAGATTTACTGATGGCAAACATGCAATTGGGGTTTTAAAAATAAAGATGTGATTACATATTAAAGCGCAGCTCAATGAAATTCAGTTTCAACAGTTTCAACAACTGATCGAATGTTTTAGCCCTTATTTGATCTTACGATTTGCAATCAGTTTCAGTAGTTTCACCTATTTTCGCTAGATTGAACTGGTCCTCATTTATACAAGGTCTATTCAGTATCGTTCGAGTCCCCGATCTGAACACAATTTGACATTTTCATGGTTGGCTAACGTACGGAAAATGCGATCAGGAAACGTATTAACAGTTAGATTCAGATATCTCTATAACTGTTTCCAATCGCTTTGAATCGGTAATAGATTAATAGAAATGGCAGAAATTCTTACCTCGAAAAATACTAATAATACATCAAAGCAATTGAATTAAGAGAGTCGAACATTTTTAAGTTCCTGAACTCAATAGGGGTTGATGTTTTGGATGTGTCTCAACTGATAATCACATTAAAATTTCAAAATAACTTCAAAAAACCTCAAATATTCTTCGAACACTGAGTTATTTGACAGTGGTAGCTATGGGCTTCAGGCAAGCACACTTTTAAAGCCAGCTATATTTTAAATCAACTTAGAACCGCTGCAAATAACAAATATTGAAGAGACCTTATGGACTTTCCGTATTTAGTCAATTAAATTACCTTCTTAAAAAGCATATTAAAAACATGCAATTTTCTTACTTGAGGTGACAGTCACCACGATGCCTTTACCCCAGTAGCCAAAACTTTCCCAGCTACGCGGTAATATAAGTGTATATCGAATTAATACCTAAACCTCACTTGTAAGTCGTTTTGGATAAAAGCGTCTGCCAAATGAATAAATGTAAAGGTAAACCACCCTCATGGCGACAAGCGCTCGAACATTTATCGCCAAGATGCGCATTTTTGAAAAGGAGAATCGGTATTCCGATCGTTGTACGCCTTTTTAAACTCAACTTGCAACGCCCGTTATTCTTTATTAAAAAGTCTGGTTGATTACAAAACTGTAAAAAATAGAATAGAACTCAACAGGGGTTGATGTTTTGGAAGTGTCTCAGCTGATAATCATATTAAAATGAAATATTTACTGTCTTTTTTGTTAATTCCATGCAGAACATCGAGATAAGTTCGAGATGCCTATTGTATCCTGTAATGCAAGCCAGAATCTCACCTCGAAATGTAGGTCATTTCCATTGTTTTGCACTTAGTCTATTTAGTTAATTCATACAAAGTGACATACACGGCCACATGCATAAATAGGCTACATATGTAATCACTTCAACATTATCATTTTACCCGATTCGTCGACACCTTTCTTCCATTTTGGCAATGTGATGTTATACGCGATTAATGTAAAACACACCAGCTCACTGCATTTTCGCGCAAAGAACAATAATTTTGTTTCATTGTCAATGAGTGCATTTTCCCCAAGAATCGAATTCTTCGCTGAACTCAGCGGACTTTGTTCAACTATGAGTTGTGAAAAAGTACTCTAAATTTAACGTTTTAAAGCTAACGACAAGTAACCTAGTAACGGAATTTAGTGGCAACCAAATTTCCCTGTTGAAAAATTCTTACACGTTATTAGCCATCGAGAACAGAACAAGATTTTAGCTGAAAAGGGCCAAACGTATTCCGTACATTGCAGTTTGTTATTCAAGTAAATTGTTTTTCTTACCTGTTGTTACGGTCACCGTTGTACCTTTACCCCAGTAATCGAAAGCCCAGCTACACATCGAATTGCTCTTTCGCGTGAGATGTGCACAAACATTTTTTTAGAATTCTTCCCCTTGCTCTCCAAAATTACTCCTACATACGCAATTTGTATTAAACGTACACATTTAACAATAGACTTCAACCTTGTATCCAGCAAAAAAACGACAATCAGAATGGCGCGATTTTAAATACATTCAGTACATTCAGTCAACCATTCACCATGCCTTGTTTAATTTCTCAAAAAATGTAATCCAACTTTGTTCATTTTAACTTTCCGGTCGCTACAGTCACTCTAGTTCCAGATCCCCAGTCGTCGAATCGACTCATTTATTACATTAAAAGTCTTTTTCTGCAAAATACATTAACAGAAAAATTGTAAAATCTATCCACGTGGACATCGATCACATACATAATTATTAATTAATACACGCCTTCACTTCGATGTCACGGTGACCATTTCACATTTCGTTTCCCATTAGTCGGTTATATAGTCACAATGAAAATAGCGCAATGTCATCGAAGTCCAAAAACGCTAGATGTCACGTTTATATCTATATACGCCTGTCAATATCTTTTCAAACTTTCTTGTCTTTATATAACAGTCATTCTTCCTCACCTTTATTTAGTGTTGTTTTAACATATTCATTCATTCATATTGTGAATAAGGACGCATAAAATAACTAATTTTCTCATTAATCACTTAGTCAAAGACAGCAAAATTCGAAGTGACAAGTTGGACTTTTTTAACTAAACTTGTATTACCTGAACATGTCAATAAGCAAAGATTATCCACTTATTGGTTTAATTCTGAGAGGTAATGGTTTTCCCAGCGTGAAATTTGTCCTGTAAAATTAAACTTAGCAGAATGCTACAAGTAGAAAAACTTCAAATATTCTTGGAACACTGACTTATTTGACAGTGGTAGTGATGTGCTTCAGACAAGCACATGCCTAATACGAGCTGTAGTTAGAATCAACTTCGAACCTCCGCAAACAGCAAATATTGAAGAGATCTTGTGGACGTTCCATACTTTACTCTTTTTAAATTCGTTTTTAAAAGTATATTAAATGCATGCCGTCTTCTTACCTGAAGTGACAGTCACCATGGTCCCTTTACCCCAGTAGTCAAAAGCTCCCAGTTACACGGTAATATAAGCGTATATCGAATTAATACCTAAACCATCCACACGGCGACAAGAGCTCGAACATTTATCGCCAAGATGCCGATTTTTGCAAAGGAGAATCGGCATTCCGTTCGCTGAATGAGTTTTTAAACTTTTTAAAACAATTGATTCATTCTAAAACATCTACTAAAGCGAAATCTAATCGAGTCAATTTATTTCTTCCCAAAGAACAATAATTTATTTTCTTTCAGATTGCTGTTGAATAACGAAGAAACATTTAAATTGTTCACCGTTTCATAAATTATTTTTTTTCTTGTTCGATTCTGCATGATTGTTTTATGCTGTTAGAAACATATGCAACGCAAGTTAAACATTTTAACTCACTGTTGGATACAGTGACTAATGTCCCAGATGCCCAGTAATCGACGCTTTTGCTACATTAGTGAATTCGAAGCCTTTGCGTGTTCTAAACCAGGTTCTCCTCCATATCTTTGTAAAATAGTCTAGTGCATGCAGAGCGATTACACAGTAAATTATAGATTAGAACTGGCGCCTTACCAGATGAAACGGTGACCGTGGTCCCCTTTCCCCAGTAGTCGAAAGCATCGTCACGGCGAGATAGTTCAACGCCAATTAAGTACAAAAACCCATACAACATTTTGACATTTCGCCCCGTGTTCAAACGAGTTAGACGCTACCATAACTGTATGCTTGCCTCCAAATCACCTCAAACTGTAAACATTAACGTCTTATTTCTTATTTTATTTAGCATTTAGGGCGTAGTTAAATTCACTTATTCTAAACCGGACACAGTAAAATAGGATTTAAAATATTTACCTGAAGTCACGGTCACTGTCGTCCCCTTTCCCCAGTAGTCAAAGTAGCCGTAGCTCACAGTTATCGTTTTGGCTAATACTTCGTATTAAAACTGTACTGAAAAGAAGCTTGAACTGCATTTTGGAGGCGACACATTGTTTAACATTTACTAAAGCGAATTCTACATAGTGTATTTATTTCTTCCCAAAGAACAATAATTTGTTTTCTTGAAGATTGCTGTTAAAAACGAATAAAGATTCGAAATTTTCACCGTTTCATTTTTTTTTCTAGTTCGATTCTGCATGATTGTTTTTATGTTGTTAGAAACATATGCAACGCAGGCTAAATATTTTAACTCACTGTTGGATACAGTGACTAATGTCCCAGATGCTCAGTAGTCGAAGCGGTTGCTACATTTGTGAATTCGAAGCCTTTGCGTGTTCTAAGAAAGGTTCTCCCCTATTTCTTTGCAAAATATGCTAGTATATAAGAAGAGCGATTCCACAGGAGATTACAGATTAGTACTGGCGACTTACCAGATGAAACGGTGACCGTGGTCCCCTTTCCCCAGTAGTCGAAAGCATTATCACGGCGAGATAGTGCAACGCCAATTAAGTACAAAAACCCAGAGAACATTCTGAAATTTCGCTCCGTGTTCAAACGAGGTAGATGCTACCATAACTGTATGCTTGTCTCCAAATCACCTCGAACTGTAAACATTAACGTCTTTTTTCTTGTTTTATTTAGAATTTAGAACGTAGTTAAATTCAGTCATTCTAAACCGGGCACAATAAAATAGGATTTAAAATAATTACCTGAAGTCACGGTCACTGTCGTCCCCTTTCCCCAGTAGTCAAAGTACACAGTTAGTGATTTGGCCAGTAATTCGTACAAAAACTGTACTTATACAAGCTCTAACTACATTTTGGAGGCGAGACATAATTAAATGTCTTGCGGTATGAATAATAATTTCAGAAGTGAATCTATACAGCCATTTATCTCTTTTTACGTTGGATATTGTTTACTCTAAACATAGACTTTATGTTTCTGTCATACACGCCTGGCATGCATAGACAATTTATTTCAAGTCTACTAAAGTTTTAAAACGGCAATGTTCATTATTTTTTTTCTAAACATGCTTAACAAAAGTAATTATTGTACTTACCGGTAGATACAGTCACTTCAGTA
The DNA here is from genome assembly GCA_019176425.1 of Megalops atlanticus. Classification (NCBI taxonomy): domain Eukaryota; kingdom Metazoa; phylum Chordata; class Actinopteri; order Elopiformes; family Megalopidae; genus Megalops; species Megalops atlanticus. The sequence continues at coordinate 13,978,155 of CM032875.1, read as the reverse complement.
CAGTACAGTAACTTTAGTGACAACCAAACTTACATCTTGAAAAATTCTTATCCGTTATTGGCCATCGAGACCAGAACAAGATTTTAGCTGAAAAGGGCCAAACGTCCTCCGTACATTGCAGTTTGCGATTCAAATAATTTGTTTTTCTTACTTGCTGTGACGGTCACCTTTGTTCCTTTGCCCCAGTAATCGAAAGCCCAGTTACACATCGAATTGCTCTTTCGCGTGAGATGTACAAAACATTTTTTTTTCCGAATTCGTTCCCTTGCTCTCCAAAATTAGTCTTACAAAAGAAATTTGTATTAAACGTACTCCTTTAACAATAAACTTCACCCTTGAATCCAGCACACACTAAACGAGTATTAGAATGGCGCAATTTTAAATATATTCAGCATATTCAGCCAATTATTCACCATGCCTTGTTTAATTTGACAAAAATGTAACCCAACTTTATTCATTTTCACTTACCGGTCGCTACAGTCACTCTAGTTCCAGATCCCCAGTAGTCGAATCGACGGTCACATTATTACATTCAGAGTCTTTTTCTGGTACAAAATCCAGGTCTCACTTGCGCACATATTATACATATTAACTCGTCCACTTCCAGACTGATCATATCGACATACACGAGATATACGAGTCTTGCTTGAATACTTCACTTCGGCATGTCGGCAATTGACACTTTTCACATTTCGTTACATTAGAATGGTTATATACATTAACAGAAAAACTGTAAAATATAGGGCGTGGACATCGACCACACACAGAAATATTAATTAATATACGCCTTACCAGATGTCACGGTGACCATGGTACCCTTTCCCCAGTAGTCGAACTCGTAGTCACAATGAAACAGCTCAACGTCAACAAAGTGCAAAAACGCCAAGTAACATTTAAATCTATATACGCCTGTCAATATATTTTCAAACGTTCCTGTCTTATTTAGTAACTGTCCTGCTTTCTCAAATTTTACTGTTGTTTTAATTCAACATATTGTGAATAAGAAAGCACAAAATAAATAATTTTCTCATTAATCACTTAGTCAAAGATAGTAAAAATCGAAGTGCCGACTTGGATTTTTTTTTTAAACTAAACTTGTATTACCTGAACATGTTAATAAGCAAAGACGACCCGTTCATTGGTTTATTTCTGAGAGGTACTAGTTTTTATGGCCTCAAATCTGTCCAATAAAATTAAACTTAGCAGAATGCTACAAGAAGAAAAACTTCAAACATTCTTGGAACTCTGACTTAATTGACAGTGGTAGCGATGTGCTTCAGACAAGCACATGTCTAATACGAGCTGTAGTTAGAATCAACTTCGAACCTCCGCAAATAGCAAATATTGAAGAGATCTCATGGACATTTCACATTTACTCTTTTTAAATGCGTTGCCATAATTACATGTGGTTTTCTTACCTGAGGTGACAGTCACCATGGTCCCTTTACCCCAGTAGTCAAAAGCGTCCCAGTTACACGGTAATATAAGCGTACCTCGATTTAATACCTAAACCATCCACATGGCAACAAGGGCTCGAACATTTATCGCCAAGATACCAATTTTTGAAAAGGGGATTCGGTATTCCGTTCGCTGGATGAGTTTTTTAAACTAGTCTTACAACGCCCTTGATTCATTGAACGGTGTGGTCAGAAAGGTGGCAAAAGCGAAATCGACGTAGTCTATTTCTTCTCAAAGAACAATAATTTGTTTTCTTGAAAATTGCTGTTAAAATGAATAAACATTTGAAATTTTCACCGTTTCATGAATTATTTTTTTCTTGTTCGATTCTGCATGATTGTTTTTATGTTGTTAGAAACATAAGCCTATGCAACACAAGTTAAATATTTTAACTCAGCATTGGATACAGGGACTAATGTCCCAGATGCCCAGTAGTCGAAGCGATTGCTAAATTAGTGAATTCGAAGCCTTTTCGTGTTCTAAACCAGGTTCTCCCCTATTTCTTTGTAAAGCAGGCTAGTATATGCAGAGCGATTACACAGAAAATTAGCCTTCAGATTAGTACTGGCGGCTTACCAGATGAAACGGTGACCATGGTCCCCTTTCCCCAGTAGGCGAACGGATTGTCACGGCGAGAAAGTGCAACGCCAATTAAGTACAAAAACCCAGAGAACATTCTGACATTTCGCTCCGTGTTCACACGAGGTAGATGCTACCATAACTGTATGCTTGTCTCCAAATCACCTCAAACTGTAAACGTTAAGGTCTTATTTTTTCACTTATTTAGTATTTGGAACATAGTTACATTCACTTCTTCTAAACCGGGCACAATAAAATAGGATTTAAAGTAATTACCTGAAGTCACGGTCACTGTTGTCCCCTTTCCCCAGTAGTCAAAGTAGTAGTTCACAGTTAGAGTTTTGGCCAATGGGTCGTACAATAATTGTACTAAAAAAGCTCGAACTGCATTTCTGGAGGCGACACATCGTTAAATGTCATGCGGTATGAACAATGATTTCAGAAGTGAATTTATACAGAAATCTCATTTTTTATGCTGGATATTGTTCATTGTAAACAAACTTTACTTCATGTTTCTATGTCATCCATGCATGTTATACAAAGACATTTTAGACATTCAGTTCAAGTCTATTAAATCTGAAAACAGCAATGGTAGGTAATTTTTGAAAAGGTTGTGGAACACTACATCTGGTGCAGCTATAAACTCAGTTGTATCCGCCAAGAACTAAAACGCATTTACTTAATGAAGGTGCGTTAATCTCCCATGGAATTGCAATGATAGTACTGAATGGCTGTTGAAAGAATGAAATCATTTCGATGGCATCCGATTTCTGAGCCACCGCAGTAAACTGAGATTTATCGATTCATTGATTTATGCGTTGAGCTCTATTGAAAAGTCGCCTAAAGGCGACAAAATAGAAAGCGACTTAGTAATTGAATTACATTTTACTCAGTCTAAACATGCTTTACAAAAGTAATTGTTTTACTTACCGGGGGATAAAGTAACATCAGTCCCAGATGCCCATCGAAACCATTCACATAAATAGGCTATATATAGAGCGTTTTGATGCTCCATTTAGCGTTGGCATTGTGGCAAGCCACAATGTCCAGGCGCATATACCTGACTAACATAGTTTACCACGCCGTTCTCAAGTTTTATTTCAGAAAACAGAAATTAATTTGTATGGATTCATAATATAGTTTCTTGTCGCCGGCAAAGGTCAGACTGAAAAACAGTTGTATATAGCAAATCTTACCTGCAGTGACAGTGACCTGTGTGCCTTTTCCCCAGTAGCCGAAGTAAGCATCGCACAATAAACTGTCTGGCTAACACTTTGCACAAATATGTGACAATCACTTTGTATTTATGAATGAAAACTGTATAGTGCTTTATTGTCTATATTTATTGTCATCGATATTATTATACTGGTTTATAGTTTACAGCATAATTCTCTTCTTTTTGGTCAATGATTGAAGTCCTTTCCCTGTCCTGCACTGCATTTTGGAATACATACTTTTTAAAGTGCCAGGTAAATACAGAAGGATCTACGTTTTTCAACAGTAGTTAAAACAAAGAAGAGAAAATGCAATGGAAGATACTTACCAGAAGACACTGTGACTTGGGTTCCCTTTCCCCAGTAGTCGAAGTAGCTGTCACAGTGATGCCTCTCAACATCACCCAAACCAAAACTCTGTACTGCATTAACTGCACAGGAATTTTGCACAAAAATGTGTCTGACATTATGCACATTGAACCTCAAAAGACTCCCCTCTGTTTTGTATTGAATACAGACGCATTATTATTAAAAGAAAACATCAACAGAAATGCAGACAATGGTGTGATACTGGAAAATATTAAGAATATTGAAAAGAGACCTGCTAGGAGTAATGGTCACCAGAGTCTCTTTCCCCTTATAATTGAAAGCCTCAAAGCTCCCAGAGAAACAGATGCTGGGCCAAATAATGCGTAAAGATGATGTTCTGCCATCACTGAGCAGCTGATCCCGCAGAATGCCACTGCAGGGCCGTTTAACAGGATGTCGGGGAGAAACAGTGATGCTGATGAGGTTTATCCCCACGTGTAATGAAGGAAAGCAATGTCTGTTACTATGTCTTTGAGTTAAGTCCATCTGCATGCTGAGCTGATTTCACAGTCACACATGTTCTCTTATAATAAAGGCATGATTTGGGAAATACAGTTCCTTATGATGACCATCCTCCCTGCCACATTCTCCTCCATTGCAGAGTAGATGTTCATCCTTCCAGAGCTGAATAAAAGCTAATGTCATACTTCTTTAACAGGGTTACTGTCTTGATTCATCCTGTCATGACAATTGCTTAGTGACAGTTTTGTCCCTTGGGACAATGTGAGCTGACATGCAGGAAAGGGTAATTAAGGACAGTGTAACTTATAGGGGGTTCCTATGGCAACAAGAAATGACAGTATTTGTCACAGCGAGCACTAGCCTCTTCACTTACCTGCATTGCTTTCACTTTCAGGCATCCCCAGTTTGCTTAAAACAGAGAAATAATGGGAATCCATTCATGGTGAGTGGTAAAGTACTGAGTGCCTCATTGAAATGTGGTCTGGCATTGGGTAACAGTGTGGTTAAAACAGGGTAAATGTACAACAGCAAAATCAAAACTGTTTATTCCACACGTTCTCAGAGTTAAATGAACACTTACATTGTTGAATTAGCACTTTTTACTTGAGTGTGTATTATCTTTTTATTGTGCTTTCATTTTTTCTCGATGAGTCCATGACTAGCATGAGTTTTTAATGGTTTCAATTGATTGTTTCTCACAGATTTTTTTCAAGTATTATGGGTTAGACATTTTTCATATTTCCCAAAGAATTTAGAGTCAAAATGATAAAATGCAGTATGGCTGTCATGTGCATGACCTTTATTGAATTCATTTGACCTATTCTGCAGACTTTTAATGTAGTAGTAAGGAGCAGGGCTCCTACCTGAAAGGTTGCTGGTTTGATTTTGCACCGTTGGGCAAGCTACTTAACCCAATATTGCCTCAGTAAATATCCAGCTGTATAAATGGACCTTATGTAAAATTGTAACCTGTGTAAGTCACTCTGGATAAGAGCATCTGCTGAAATGACACCAATATAAAGTTTCTTTTTTCCCTTAGGCTAGTGTGGCAGCTGTGGGATGAATAAAGAACATTTTCCAATGGACGCTGAAAAAGACGCAACACATAGTTTAAGCTCAAAGTTGCTTCACAAATTGAAATTTAGTAAGTTAAACGTGTTGTAATTTGTTTTGTAATATGTTATTATGGAACTGTAGGTTGTTCCAAAAGAACCTGAATCATTTTACTATGACCTCAGCCCATTCAAGTGTGGCTTCAGTGAAGCCTTCTATCAAGCCAAGAAAGGCAGAAGTAGTGGTTAAGTGTGTAAGAAGAAACGTGAGAGAAAGATGATGCTAAAGTGTGCAACAAACTATAAAATCATTCCTGAGGTATGCTGAGAGTGTGGAAACATCATCATCAGGTGATGAGAGAACATCTTGCTTCGCCATGGTAGCTGCCACTCAGCAGTTACTTCCTGTGTCATAGAGAGTAACTATTTATATAACCACTCATTCAACCACTCATACTAATTCAATGAAACCCTTCATCTAGCTCTGTTGAGGTAATGCATTTCTAGCAAATGTCTGAAAGCATTAATCTAATATTATAAGTTCTATTCTAACCCATATCCTTTGAAAAAAAACACATTTCAATGAGTACTATTTAACATTTTTTCTTTGCTTGCATATAAACAAATAATTGTGTGTGTTTGTTTTCCCATTTGAAAAAAGATAACATTGACTTTAAATTAGGTACTGTACTGCATCACTGCAGCATTTTGCTGTACTGAAGTGCCCTCATTAAATCTTTTCAATTCAATAAATAAGTCAGACAAATGCAGAAATCCAGTCATCCATTATATGGCAAAAGATGGTTTGATCTGTGTACTGCAATTTGTAGACAGCACATTTTCTTAAGTAATTGAGAAAAAACAATTAATTGGTGACACACACCACCAGGCTACAGAAGCTAATAAGGTGCTTGCACATAAGGATCACAGAAGTACAACTAATACACTCACTTACACATGTCCAGTGAGCAGTGCCTCAATGCGTTTTGTCCTAGTTTTCGTCTGGCAGTGAGATTGTCCTCTTTTATTTCATTTCATTAATTTATTTCATAATTTCATAATCCTCAATTTGCCATAATTTTAGTTATAGGTGTAGGGAATATCTATAAAAATAGCACTCAAAATGAGACACTAACATGAGTACTCTAGATTTTATTGTCTCTAGATTTTATTGACTCAGTTGATAATGATTGATAATGATGTAGCTTTTGTGTGTTATGTAATGTTAAACTTGATCATCTAGCCCCTTTTATGGACATAGTTACCTTGATTACTTCTGCAAAAGCAGAAGAAATGGGACTTAAACAACCAAGCAACACCAAAATAGATCTTATAATGAATAGTATGAAATAAAAATAGTATGAAATAAAAATAATATAAGAATTATATATTTTCTAAATATATGCCAATGAATCAATTGAGATCCAGTAGTCCTTGATCACAGTGGTGCGACAGTATGTAAAACACCTAAAGCCACTCTGACACTACAGAGAATGTATAGGACTCTTGGGCTTATTGATATTTGGAGACTCTTGAATCCATCTGGGAGGGATTATACTTTTTTCAGCAAGGCATAAGATTTACTCTTGAATAGATTTCTTCCTCATATCTAATTTGCTCATTCCATTTGCTACTCAATGTTGTGTTGGGAACATTGTGGTATCGGATCATGCTTGAGTGTTTAGAGCTCCTGCCCTGCAGTGAGAGAAGAAAATCATATAGATGGCGTTTTCATTCATCCCTTTTACAGGATCCGATATTTAGGGAGACGTTAAAGACAGAAATCAGTGAGTATGTAGTGACCAACTGGTTCTCTGTATCCTCTGCAGGAGTGGCATGGGAGGCCCTTAAGGCTGTTCTTAGGGGGTGAATTATTCAACATGCATCACATATTAAGAAGCTCAAAGCACAGGAACTCCTAGACTTGGAAAGTAAAATTAAAAATGTGGAAACAGAGTTGAAGCACCATATGTCAGATAATGGTCTGAGAGAACTGTTTCAGTTAAAATATGGTTAGAATTTTCTCTATTCAGGGCAGGACAGACATATTTTGAGTCAGGGACAAGGCAGGGAAATTGCTTGCTAGATACATAAAACAGAGAGAGTTATCCTCCATCATTCCTGCTATTATGTCTCCTAGAGGGGAAATACTTATCGCTTCTACCGATATTAATAAAGCCTTTAGAGAACTTACTGATCTTTGTTGATCAACCTGTACTTCCACTGATGAGGATATTAACAGTTTCTTAGGGACATTAGAGCTACCAAAACTGACGAAAGAGCAAAAAGAATATCTTGATTCCGACATTGTGTTAGAAGATCTGGTAGACATTAAAAAAGCCTTGCCTACAGGTAAAGCACCAGACCCAGATGGGTTTACTGCAGAGTTTTTTAGATGTTATGTTAAGGAGCTGGCTCCATTTTTGTTAAATATTTATATAGAGGCATTGGAGAGAGGCGTATTGCCCCCAACTTTGTCACAGGCCTTGATCAGTCTTATTCTTAAAAAAGATAAAAGTCCTTGTGATTGTAAAAGTTATTGTCCAATTTCTTTGATCCAAGTAGATGTTAAAATACTCTCTAAAATCCTGGCAAACAGATAAAACATGGTAATCACATCTCTAGTACACACTGATCAGGTGGGATTTGTTCATACTCAGAGCTCCTCAGATAATATTAGACATTTCATTAATATCATGTTATCAGTGGCTGATGCCCAGACACCTATAGCTGCTATTTCTCTTGATGCCCACCTCAGGTGAACTTAGTCAGAGTTAATTTTGACCCATTCATGCAAAACATTTCTTGTGATGTTGATAGGTGGGCTTCTCTTAATTTGTCTATGGTTGGGAAGGTTAATGTTATAAAAATGAACTGTATTCCTAATTTAATTACCTACTACAGTCTCTCCCATTAGAAGTGCCCCTTTCATTTTTCAGACAGTTTGATATAATAACAAAGACTTTTATTTGGAATGCTAAATGGCCTCGGTTACACCTGGGCAAGTTACAGAGACCAGTGGATAGAGGAGGTTTGGGACTACCCAAATTGTTGTTTTACTACTTTGCCTTCCGTCTAAGACACCTGACCCATTGGTCACTCCCACCTGAGAGGGCCCCTCCCTGGTATAGTATGGAACAATCTGTTGTGGCTCCAATCTCACCTTTACAAAGTCTGTCTGTCAAATTGGCTAGAGGAGTAAAAGCACATCCAATAATTTCCCACTTACACTCAATATGGGAAAAAGTTTCCCATTTGTGTAACTTTAATCCTTACCTTAATATTTTATCAAGTATATGGTTGAACCCAAAGTTATGTATCAGCAAATCCCCCTTTTTGTGGAGGGTCTGGATAGACAAGTTACATTGGGTGACCTTTATGAGCATGGCATTCTGAAATCATTTTGTCACAGCAATATGGGATTCTAAGATCACAATTCTTCAGGTATTTGCAATTGTATCATTTACTTGGTAGGACCTTTGGTTCTAGCACACAACCCCCAGATGCTGCAGACATTCTATGTAAGGTGTTCACAGCCTATGGAAAGGGTCACGAAGCGGCGCAGTCGCAGCTGTATACCTGTGAAAGGAGGGGGAGAAAACATGCTGATTGAGTGCACAAAGCGCGCAGCACGTAACAGTCAGTATATTATTCCATGCTGATTGAGAGTTTTGGTGGTGGAGCAGTAGCAGCTCTTAAGAACACATGGGAAAGAGATCTTGGGTTAGACTGCATAGACTAAAACATTATGATAAACTTTTGCAATAATCCAAGAGAATACGGTTAGTTTTTAATTACACCAGATATACACCAAAATTTGTACGAGTGTAAATATGTCTCCACTGTTCACACATGATTTAGATGTCCTCTCAGGAGAGGCACTTGGAAATGTTGGGTACCCCTTGGCTAATTTGTGGATCAAATCAGAAGCTGTCATTAATTTTGATTTGTTTCACTACAAACAATTGTTCTCTTTAATTTTGGTGACCTTGTGACTAGCCAAACTGTGCTCGTAATAAAGAATCACACTTAAACTGTAACTGTGGTAAATGCTAAATTCAGGGGCAAGACATAAAGATATGCTTCTGCCATGCCTCTTTTTAGAACCCATAAGCATTCTCCTACCCCCAATTAATTCAAGTGAGCATCAAAGTACATTTTGTGTCAAAGTGACACAAACCCCAAGGGATTACATTGCGCTGAGCCTTCATTACAGGCTTCATACCCTTCATACCCTGTAGACAGACTTCAATATTAGAACCAGCACAGACAGGAAACACCTGCCATAGTACATAGTACAGAGCAGCACTGCCAGTTTCCTGTAAGCTACAGTTTATTTAATAAATGACAGGCCATGAAAATACCCTCAGCAAATTTTGCTGGGAAAAATGCCAGAATTAGTACATTACATTAAAGCCATATTATAGAACTATTTGTTAAACAGTGTTCCTCAAACCTTTTTCACTGTAATTCAGATTGGTGGTTTTTCTTAGTTTTATTGTTTGTAGCTAATTTTACTCAGAAAAATGGCAAACTTACTACATTACTTCAATACCATTAAAGTCAGGACATGATTTTGATTGAATCATCATAATATCATGTGACTTTCAGTGATGGGCTTCAAACATAGGAATTTATGGAAGTAGCACAAATATGATTCATTACATTACTGGCATTTAGCAGACACTGTCATCCAGAGTGACTTACATAGGTTACAATTTTTTACATGTTACCTATTTATGCAGCAGAATATTTACTGAAGCTATTCTGGATTAAGTAGCTTGCCCAAGGGTACAACAGGAGTGCCTCAGCAGGGAATCAAACCAGCAACCTTTCGGTTACGAGTCCTACTCCTTGCCAGTATGCGACACTGCCACCTGCTACACTACAGCATTTGGGTGGGTGTGATTCAAAACAAAAATTGTATTTTTTTCAGGCCCCCAAACCTCCTGTTGAGTGGATTACAAATGCTCTTAAAGACATAATTTTGAAGTGCAAAATAATTGTTTGCACAAAGAATACACATAACTGAAATGTCAAGTCATTAAAAATATAAATACACCTGTTTAACATAGAGAATATAGTAATATAATGAAGCTTCTCTCCTACTTTTCATCATTTTCATTGATGTGTCTGATGTTATTAGATTATATGTTTTATTCAGAATCTGGTGCATCAGTAAATATATTCTGAGTAATACTAGATGATGTCAACTTGGGAAAATGACAGATTAATCCTTGGTATTAATCAGCATGTGTCTGTTAAAATGAGCTTCAAATAAGTTCATCTTTCTTTTGCAATGGTTTTTTTATTCATTTTGATGATCAAAATGAGCAAAAAGTAATGTAATAGATAATAATGAATCAAAGTGAGGGATGAAAGTGGATTGAATATCGGGGCATGTTGCTGGCTTTCTCCATACATCCGTTCAGACAGCTTGCTGTAGCTGCTGGGTCTACCCCACTGTGACGGAGTGCCGTCACTACGGTTGAGTATGTGCTTTGACTGCCATACCAACGAGCCTGGCTCTTTGGCATCGCGGTCAAAGTCGCATGTTTGGTACCTTGTAGACCCGGGTTCAAGGCCGGGTGGGGTGACTGCTCTCGCCCTTTGCTACATATGGTGTCAGAGTGGGATGGCTGGCTGCGAGGCCATCAGAGGTGTGCCTGGTGTGTGAGCTGTATGAGGGGACCCCCAGGTTAGGTTGACCCTGGTGTGAGGGACCCCAGAGATGGGTGAAGCATGGTGTGAGGGACCCTAGAGATGGGTGAAGCATGAGTGAGTGGGGCACCCTGGGATGGGAGAAGTATGGCAGGGGAATGCGTGAGGGACGCCTTGTTGTGTGAGGCACATGGGCGCGCTTCCCAAAGGGGAGGGCAGTGTGACGGAGTGCTGTCACTACGGTTGAGTATGTGCTTTGACTGCCATACAAATGAGCCATGGCTCTTTGGCGTTGCGGTCAAAGTCGCATGTTTGGAACCCTGTAGACCTGGGTTCAAGGCCGGGTGGGGTGACTGCTCTCGCCCTTTGCTACACCCACCCACATTTAACTTCAAATTACAACACCTGAAAACACAGGAACCTAGTCACAACACAGGAACTTAGTCATAACATAGGTTAGACTCTAAATTTAACTCCATATAATGTCACTTTCTGAGAAGTAGTCAATGTATAATGATGACTATTTATTTTGTGCTCACTTAATGTGGTAATTTGTGTTTCCTTTTTTGCTCTTTATTAGGCTAAATAACTATTTAAATACTGTTGGACATGTCCAGAGGGTGGGGGAGGGGTGAACTGTCTGCTTTGCTGGTGGGGAGAGGGGTATGACCTGGGGACTGGCCTGTTGTTATTCTTCAAAAATTGTAGGAAACCTAGTTACAGAAAAAAAAATCTTTGATGAGCATTTCCATTGAAGGATGGCCAGATTAAACTGCAATTGTGCTACATGCTAAAACCAATGGGCAGACTTTAGCATTGAATCTGCCATCCTTCTCCACTGACCTATCAGAACCCTAACTGGTACACAGGTACCTTGGGAAGTAACTACCTCAGTCACAAAGGGACTCAATGCAGCATCAGAGATACATAAGAAGCATTAAATGGTAAGTCAGTTTGTTTACAGTTCTTTTCATCTCCATATACATTGTCAGTCAAGACAGAGAGCCATTCAACGGAGAAGAAGAGAACATTTCAATGAGATATGTATTACAGTGACACAAGTCCCATGGGACAACATTGCATTAAGCCTTCATACAGCCCTTACCCTGTAGAGAGACTTCGACATTAGAATGGACACAGAAAGGAAACACATGTAAAGATACATTGAGCAGCACTGCCAGTTTCCTGCAGCTTACAATTTATTAAATAAATAATAGCCCACTAAAAATTCCTTCATTCAATCTTGCTATGAAAAATAGCAGAATTAGTACACTACTTTAAGTCATGTTAAGATCATTATGATGTCCCTTGACTATCAAAGAAAAACTGCTTCACAGGCATTTACAAGAACAGCACATTTGCATTTGTAGATGTCATACAAGCCAAAATTTACCATTTTTTAGACCTCAGAACATCTTGTCATGTGGATTATGATGCAATTTTAGACACAAAGTAAGTTATAATTGTAGATTGAATCTTGGGGCATATGGCTGGCTTTCTCTATACCTCTGCACCCACATTTAACCTCAAACTACGACAACTCTAATTACAACCCCCTCTCCAAGCAGTTATGTAGATCAGATACAAATATCCATGACCCAAAAACTCATTAGAAAGTTGTTAAAATGTACTTCTGCCCTGCCCAACCCAGTCTCCAGGCAGATATGTAGCTATGATAGGGGTTGCAAATTATAGAAAAATAGTTACAACAACAATTTAACGCTATACAAAAGCATGTATTGGAAACAAGTGTAAATTATAATGATTAATATTTATTTTGAAGCCAATTCATGAAGTGTTCTGTCATTTTTTTTCCTTGCCATTCCTTGTTAAGCTAAATAACCAGTTAAATACTGGTGGGCACATCTGGGTGGGTGGGTAGGTGGGGGTGGGGTTGGGTTTTGTTGGGGAGTGAACAGCCTACTTTGCTGTTGGGCATAGGAGTATGAAATGGGAACATGTCTGGTGTCATACTTTGAAAGCTATAGAAAAACCTCATTACAAGAAAACTGACCTATCAGACATGCTGATTCAGCACCAGTTAGATTTCTCTGAAGGGGTGGACGTTTGGTGTAGTGGTAAGGAGTAGGACCCATAACCAAAAGCTTGCTAGTTCAGTTCCCCACTGGGGTACTGCTGCTGTACCCTTGGGCAAGGTACTTATCCCACAACTTCCTCAGAACATATGCAGGTGTATAAATGGATAATGTAAAAATTGTAACCTATATAAGTCGCTCTGGGTAAGAGCATCTGTTAAACAACAATAATGTAATGTAATGACCCCTAATTGGTGCTGTACCCTACCTGGTACACAGGATCCCCGGAAAATAATGATATAAGCCACAAAGGGACTCAGTGCACATTCAGAGATACATATGGAGCATAAAATGCCTGTTCCTCTCAGCTTAATATACTGTACGTTGTCAGTCAAGACAGATCACCATTTAAGAGAGCATCAAAGTACATTTTAGTGAGATACGTGTCACAGTGACACAAGCTCCAAGGGATTACATTCCCTTGAGCCTTCATGTAGCCTTTACCCTGTAGAGAGACTTCAATATTCAAACCAACACAGACAGGAAACACCTGTCATGGTACATTGATCAGCACTGCCAGTTTCCTGCAGGTTAAAACTTATTACATAAATAACAAGCCACAAAAATGCCTTGAGTCAATCTTGCTGAGAAAAATAACAGAATCAGTACATTCCTTTGTACTGTGCTACTTTGTAATGATGTCATTTTAAGATCATCATAACATCATTTTACTTATATCTTACAGCTATACAATGTAAAAAAGTGTTTCAGCAAAGTGGTTTGTAGAAACAGAGTTATAGATGTTATTCAGACTAAAAACCTTTTATGTGGATTTCCAACACACTTCAGGACATGACTTTGGTTAAATTGTTAATATATCGTGTTACTTTTCTCAGTTATATATGGAAAAAGTGCTTTGAACATATGAGTTGGAAATAGCAAAATAGCACATATAAATTTGTGGATCCAATTCAATCCAATAATTATTTTTTGCCACCTCAGAAAATATTTTATCAAATTAATGGAAGAGATTACTTAAATTAAAAGAAAAAAACCTGTCTTCACATTTTAAATAGATATTTATTTTTGTATTTTTCAATGGAAACGAGATATATATGATATGATATCATATATCTCTCCTCTTATGTTAATATAAATGAAGGGAATTATTTCCAAATGCATATTTATCTCAAAATTTGATGTAAAACGTTATCATGCCCCTTTCTCTCTCAGGCACATATGGATGGATATACTGATAAAAAAAGGTCATTATTTTGTATCTGGCAACAACAAGATCTCATACACAACCATTTTAAAGTAGGGTGGAATTTTCAGAAACAAATTATCCTCACTCCATAAAGACTTATAATGTGCTCTTTTAAAAACAGCTAAATAAAAATCCAAAGTGCTTACACTCAATGCCAGACTATTAAATTGCGTTATAATACAGGGTAGACTTCTTCCGATAAACAGGTAAGTTTTTGTACAGGCATAAATCAGTGTTATTCCACTGTCCACACCATATAGGGCCCTACAAAACCCAGTTCTCTGCCAAAACACAATTATTCTTCACTCTTCTTCAGTCAAGGATAAGCATGAAACATTCACTGTAACCTGGCCATATAATCACCCCATTATACAATAAATAAATAAATAAATAAATAAATAAATAAATAAATAAATAAATAAATAAAATTCAAATATAGAATATATTTAAAAATAAATGTATAGATCCATTGCCCTAATGTGCTATGATTTATTCACCTCTCAACTTTACCACATGTAATGACTGTTACAAAGATGTACTGAGATGTTTATTGTATAAACAATTAGTTATTTGTTGATTTGACTCATGCCACATTGGCATTTATTTGTTGTTTCATAACTGTGTTTTATGTATTTCTTGTGTAAGTTTTCATCCACTTTTTCAATTGTATGAAGTATATAGTTTGAATTGTAGCTAGGTAAGTATTAAGATAGGTACTGCATGTAGTACTAAGCTATCTACAGACTCCACAATCTATTCAGTCTCCATATTTGCTATTAATAAATTTTCTATGGTCAAATAATGTTGTGTACGTGCATCTTTCATTCCATTAACTTCTTTAACAGCAAACAAGCTCTAGTTGTTGACATCATCTTACCCAGTTACAGAATCTTCACATCTCTTTACATAACCTCACAAATTTTTTGTGTAACATTCTCTGGAAACACTTGGATTTATCGATTCTGTTAAGTAGGCTCTTTCTCCCTGTCTGTTATGATTTATTGGCAGAAATTGGCTATTTTATAAAGGAAACATTCAATGTCCAATGCTATTTAATTCCTTGACCAGTCAGAACTCCGTTGAACTTCTTATCCAAATGGTTATAACCAGGACAAAAGAAAATAAAATACAGAACATGAGTTAAATCATAAATGATAATTGCACATGTACTAGATTGTGTGACACTTGGCCAGCTTTTCATCATGTGCAGTTCAACTCAGAGCTGTGGGAGGTTTTTGTACCATGTTGTATCACTGTGGCCACCCGGGTACACAGTGATTCACCCCTATACAAAAACCGCTCACCTCAAATGAAACATGCATTCTTCTCTTCTGTGCTGCTTCTATGTAGAAGATATGTATACATCTCAACTGGTTATCTCTCAACCTCCAGAGTTGTCAGCACTCCAGCCTGAGCTGCTGGTTTTTCCCTGTCTGTCTGCGTGGGTGTGTCTTTTGTTTGTTTTTTCCGTGCATGTGCTTTTGTTTTGTTCTCAGCCTTCGCCCCTCCTCCTGTCCTGCCTACCTGCCCTGCTGCCACGCCCACCACCTGAAGCCCATCCTGCGCACCTGTTCCCTGTTGTCTCATCACCAGCCCATGTATATATACCCCGCTGTTTCCTTTGTTCTTTGCCTGATTGTCTCAGTTTGTTCTCTGTGTCGTTTCTTGCCAGTTGTTTTCAGATTTGCTCGGTTTTTGACTCTACCTGTTTCTGGTCCTCCCTTTTGCCTGCCGTTTTGATTTGAGTTTTCCCCTGTGGCCTTCTGGTTTCTGATTTTTGGACTGGTTTTTCGACTACGATTTTTGCCTGTGCTTTGGACCTGACATTAAAGTCTCTCCTTTACCGCCTGTTTTGTCTGCGCCTGGGTCCTTCCCCCCCGTCAACCCTGACAAGAGTTTTACAAAAGATTTTCTTCTTAGCTGTAAAACCAACAGTGAAGGATAGGGACAGATGCCAATGCAACATCCATGCAAACCTCCAGTTTATGGCAGACCATCTACTCCATCACAAAGTCATTAAAAGCAGCAAAACTGAAGACTTACTTGACTCTTTGTGTTGCAAGACTGAATTGCACATGTACAGGGAGTGCCCCATTTGCCTAGAATGTACCTCAAACCTACATCTTTGAGGGTGGTAAGCAGACTTGATGGTAAGAATGGTATGAATGAAAAAAAAACAAGGCTGGAGAAAAGAAAACCATAAGGATGACATAAAGGAGAAATTCATTGTCAACCTAACTGTAAACTAATCTTCTTTCTTGAGAAAACAACTGGAAAGTGGTATGTGATGAAATACAACCATGACTATCACCAAGACTCTCATGTTACTAGATGTGTCTGTCCGGGAGGATGTCTGAGCCCATTTTGAGAAGGAGGCAACATCAGGACAATATCCAATTGAATGTTGGTAGGAAATTATTTTTTCCACCAGATGTGATTTTTCAGTAGAATGAGCAAATGTTCACATGCAGCCTGCTTGGTGGTTCTGGCATCACATCTCAGTAGTATTGGTATAACTGTTTTGTCGTTACATTTATTCAAGATTTAATCGTGAACCTTTATTTCGTTCGAACAACCAACCGGTCATCAGTTGATTAAGAGAAACCTTTTCACCAAGAGAATTTGCACTCTGGTTTTTGTACGACACTGTAGCAATGTGTAACCCCCCCCATCCTCAGTGATTCATGCCTGTACAAAAACCTGCTCGTCTCAACGAAACATGTATCCATCTCCCTACTGCTGATTCCATCTACAGAATTCAAAGACAGCACACACACACACACACACACACACACACACACACACATTTCTTTTTGTGAACTGTTCTCTCGACCAACAGGGGTTTATTCAACACTGACAGTTGTCATTACTCTGAGAATTCATGCAGACAATTTTTTGTGTATGTTATTGTATATTTCTTCAGTTGAAAAATTTGTCTGGCACGTCTTAACATTAATCTCCGATTAGTTTTGTCTACACGCAGCGCAGCAAAGGGACGCATGTTTTTGTTATGAACTGTATCACTGTGGCCGTAACTACCGTAGCCCACAGCGTTACACGCCTTTACAAAAACCCCGCCTGCACATTGTTAACGTGTTCAGACCTACATATCCTAACTTGACTACAATATTTCAGTAAAAAAATTATAAACCATTTGTATGTATTGCGTACTCATTTTTATCAGCTACGTTTAAATTGACATTTTTTCATTTGGCAGACGCTTTCATCCAAAGTGAGGCAGAGTGCAACACAAGCAAAAAGCCATATAAGGAGTTGACAAAATTAGAAGCGCTGCATGACCAAGTTTCAATAGTTGGCCAGACAAGGTATAAGCTAACTGGTAGATATACCAGTCCATTAAAATGATTAAAAAATAAATATATAAATAAATAAAAATAAAACAAATTAAAAAAAAGTTTGAGAAAAAAGAAATGGCTTGAGGTGGTTGTGTTTAATTTGATCAGGTGAGTGCAGAAGAGCTATGTCTTGAGGTGTTTCTTGAAGATAGTGAGTGACTTGGCAGATGAAGAGAAGAGGTGAGAACAGACAATATGGGTTAAAGGCTTCCTTTGGCTTTCTCCAACACAGTCCAGATACAGGCAAAAAGGAAAAGACAACTCATAAGATCATATTCCTTTCTTCTACTGCTCAGAAGTTTCAGAAGTTTTGTATTCAAAATATCAGGCGTTAAATATCAGATTTGTGAAGCTCAAGACGTTCAGTTCTTGTTGAGACTTGTCGCAGAGTTGTGGATTCAGTTCTTTGGTAATTTTGAAGGCCCGTGTTTTGTGATTTTTAGTAACTATCCTGTTAAGTGTTGGTCTTTCTCTGTCAGTCACCTTCGACGTGTGACCACTATTACTCTCTCAAGATGCATGCAGTATTTCCTTGTTTGACGTATGGCGCTATGGTTTTTGACACCCTTCCCTTTGACCCATCACATAATTTTCCCGTTTGTGTGACAGACGCACCTGCAATTCAAGCAATTTCGGGTTTGTGTACATGTATGCATGTATGTATGTATGTATGTATGTATGTATGTATGTATGCATGTATGTATGCATTGTTCTTTGCCATCAGCCAACACACGGCGTATAGAGGTTTATAAAGTTATTCAGCACCAATAGCAACTCATCTCCACTTTGATAAATATTAACGCATAATGAAGCTTATGAATTCAGTAGTAGTGTCTGTTGCTGGTTGAAAATTTTTGCTGGCACGTCTAACAATTCATCTCTGGTTGGTTTTGTCCACACTACGCCTGTTTTGCAAGGTGAAAGGAGGCATGTTTTTGTCATGAACTGTATCACTGTGCCACTACCATATTCCACAGTGTTTAAAGCCTGTACAAAGACCTTATGTGCTGATTTCCAACGTCATCTGACCTCTACATCTTATCATCTTGCAAAAAATACTACAGTATTTTAATCAATCATTTCCTTGCGCATTTAAGTATTATTGACGCACAATATTTCCATTAATTGACTAACGACTAAATTTCCTCAATAATACCGTGAAATATTTTCATATTTAAAAAACAATTACTTATTTTCAACAATTTTCTGTCTGAGCCAGTAGGTAAAGTAGTATCTTTGTTCACTTTTGCTCTGTTTTCCATTGATAAATCATATCTCTAAATGAAATTATTAATAAATGCACGCAACTCTATACAGACTGTGTGTTCTACAGATGATTCCCAGACGTAAGACTATGTTCACAAAAATACCGTTTATATGTGTGTTACTGTGATATTAAACAGAACAGCAGGTACTACCTTTTAAACTCGCTTTTTCGAATTTGTTTCACTTCATTTAATGTTATTGCTCTTCTTAGATTGATGTATTCCTGTGCTCTTTGTAATCAATGCCTTGATAATTTATAAATCCCCGCTTTGCTAACCTTATTTTCCCTTCTCCATCCTTGCTGAAATCGACTGAACAAACTGACTATTTTTTGTCACGGAGGGTGACATTCTGTGTTTTTCAGCGCCACTAACTGCTGACACAAATCCCACCCTTTGCTCGGCCTTTCAAGGATATTCACTTGATCGTCTCTTTGCTTTCTTTCAAAATTGCATCCTAATTAATGCAATGCAATTAATGTAATGCAAAACTGGGTTGGCAGAAAAGTAGTCTGAATGATCAGAACGAGAAAGAACATTTAAATTTCAGTTGTAATTGCGAGGAGAACGAACACAAACAGGAGAGCAGAGACAGAACTAGAGGATAATTCACATCCCCGAACATTTCAGTTGATTCTCCATAATATTATGATATAATGATACCAGGCCAAGATGATTCTCCCAGCTCCCTGGCAACTCATTGTTGCACCGAACCTGATTTAATGTTTTTATACCTGATGTCAATGGATTCACAGGTAGCATTGTAAAGAGGTCTGAGTACTACTCAGTAGATCTAAAAATATGTATTATGTTGAAATAACAGGCGTGAGTCATCATTACGATTTTGGCAAAAAGCTTTATTTAGCTCGAAAAAATCAACTTTGACTAATTGTTAGGAACCTACAGACGATCGTTGACAACACTGCGACAATATTTCTACGTAAGCTTCTTTTTTATTAACATGTCTGAATATTGGCTTTACATTGCTGATAATCCCTTTGTTGAAGGTTCGACACATAGGCTGTTTTCAGTCCAGTGTCGTGTGTATTGACTATATGGCTGGAGCTGAAATCAACTTTGAATAACAAATCTGTGCAACTGTATCTTTTCCTGTTGCAATACATGCATACCATGAATTCAGTGATAGCTTTAATAACCATTAGACCATTTTATCAGTTATGAAATGAAACGAAGTAAAATGAACTTAAAGAGCAGTTGTCTTAAACTTGACCACCGATATACCTTACAAATATCATTTATTTAATATTTATCCAAATGTACTAAACAAGTCAAGTCAGCAAGCAGTGTGTACTAAATCTCAGGGAAATTCTTTACTTTGATGTGCTTACATGATGCTTGCATAGTACGTCCAAAAAGCTCTCCTTCTTGTTCTAGAGAACAACATGTTGTGCCTTTAGGGAAGCAATGCAATTCAAACTCAAGAGGGATTTTTTCCACAAGTGTAGGTGGTGAAATAAATGTATCATTTTATTTTTCTGCAAATAGCTAATGCATGATGGGGTGAAATACATTTCAACGTCTTGATTTCTATAAAGATTTATTTATCATTATAAATCATCACCTGGTTTGGCAGAATGGCCTGCTCTCATGATTAAACTTCCATGTTGTGATGTATGTAAGAAACGTGCGAAATGACAACACACTATTTCTTTCTCTCTCTCTCTCTCTCTCTCTCTCTCTCTCTCTCTCTCTCTCTCTCTCTCACACACACACACACACACACACACACACACACATCTGAAGTGCACAACATTCTGTTTTTTCTCTTTTTCTTTCAATTTCAACATCTTAGTATTTTTGAGATTTTAAAAGATGTATGGTATATGCAAATTGCTAATTATACAATAATAAAGGATAAAATGTAAAAGTAATACAGTTTCTTATACAAAGCATTATTAGATTTGTACTGAGACCACAACTGCATCTCATCGAGTCAAGAATGTGATATAGCATCATTTGGCAGGAGGTTTTCGTCATGGTGTGTACTACCGTGGCCATCGTTATCACAGTGAATAACCTCCATACAAAAACCTGTGCGCACGGCTGCACGATCCTTTACAATCACTTACTGAGGCAATACTCAAAGAGTTGACTAATGCCTCTGTTCAATTCATCTGTGATTAGAATTACAACCACATTGTATTTTAAAAAAACATTGTAGTTTCATTGCTTTATGGTATTGCTGTAATTTTACTGTCTTGACTGGTTCGTGCTGAGTGTCAGGGAGTTTCAATCAGCCTTTGTACAGTAATCAAAACATCAGCTAATAGAACGCATTCACAAACACGCTGTCATTGTACACGTACTTTGTTGGTTGTTCTTCCCCTTCAATTCTAAATGTAGCAGAGTTTCTTCAAGCTTCACAATTAGAAATCTGCAAAAAAAAAAAAAAAAAAAAAAACAGTTGCAAGATGAATAGTACTGTCCTTTCAGGCTGATTTATTATCAGAATTCATTTTAAGGTATCCTTTTCCTACTTCATACAGTTTGCTACTGCCAATTAATTCATGATTTTATCAAATATCCGCTGTATCAGGAATGAATGTTTCACATCAGAGCCTGTCATATGTA
This sequence comes from Megalops atlanticus, assembly GCA_019176425.1. Classification (NCBI taxonomy): domain Eukaryota; kingdom Metazoa; phylum Chordata; class Actinopteri; order Elopiformes; family Megalopidae; genus Megalops; species Megalops atlanticus. Next base: position 13,956,844 of record CM032875.1, on the reverse strand, counting down.
TTTCCTTTTGTCTTGAGACATCTACAACACTTGAAGGGCATTGCAATCTAAAATGATTCTTTGTGACACTGCAGAAAAGTTGTCAAACAAGTACCTCATACTGAGCCATGAAACAGAGGAACTAGATACCTATTTTAATAATATATGTGTTTCAACCCCTGACTGTGCTGCTCCATTTGAGTTAAAATCTCTTTCAACAAGGAAAATTACCCCATGCGAACAAGCATATTTGTATATTAACAAAGACCGGAGGAGGGAATAATGCAAATAGAAGAAGTTAAATATTTTCCATGATAAATACCTGTTATGATGGGTTGCAACAAATATCCACAGTGCCTTGACTGATTTCAGCGTGTGGAGTGGAAAATTTTAGATCATCAAATATTATTGCATTGGTGCCATACATCACTTTACAATAGGTAATACTAAATTATTAATTAATCAGACATTTCATTAACTTATGAATTGGAGAACACTGGCTGGTTTAGCATAATGATTAAGGTGCAAGACCTGTAAGTGAAAGGTTGTTGTTTCCATTCCCTGCTGGGGCACTGTTCCTGTACCCTTAGACAAGGTTCTTAACCCACAATTGCCTCAGTAAATATCCAACTGTATGAACAGGGTGAAAAAAAACTGTAGCCTATATAAGTTGCTCTAGATACAAGTCTCTGCAAAATGCTGATAATGTGAACGAGCTCCTGATGGAGACTCATTATAGAATTTGCACATTCCTTCTGGCAAATCTCACACAATTTAGATACAACTACCTCAGAAAACACCTACTCATGACTATGTGTTGTTAGACTCCAACATCCTGTCTCTTGCAATTTGTTACACAAATTGTCCATTTTGTAAAAGAAAACATAAAACTGTCAGAAGCTATTCATTCCCTGATTGGTTCAAGTCTTGTTGAAAACTGTATCTATACGTAACAGGCATTAAAGAAGAGTACTGACAGAAGAAAAAAGTTATAAGTTCTAAATCATGTTCGAATCTACTGCACATATACTTGATTGTGTGGTGATGAACAGCCTTTTCTCCATGACAATTTGCACTTGGAGCTGTTGAAGGTTTTTGTATGACACTGCATCACTGTGGTTGCCATCCACAGTGTTTTATGGCTGTACGAAAACTGCTTGCTTCAAATGAAACACATACCCTATCTCCCCTGCTGCTTCACTCTACAGGATCTGGATTTTTAAAGACTGTTAAACTTATTGGATTTCACTAAACAAAGTGTTCCTAATAAAGGAATTTCCAAAGGGTACTTCACAGAAAAGATCAATTTATGTTCATCTGAATAGTTTTCTGAGCTCAAAATAGATGTTTTACAGTTGTGATTGAAACTGAAGGCAATACTTCACTAGCACAAAACCCAGAAGATCTGATGGACCTAGACCATGCTTGTCAAGGCAAATGGTCAAAAATCTCCCAAAGGTTCCAAAATCTCATAAAATACTCAGGAAGACTCTTGTCAATGAGTCATTCATACCAAGCAAGGATTTACAAAATATACATTTGACTCTCTGGTTTAAAGTATTTTGTGACCAAACAGATTGAAATGTAAAACTTTTTTAAGCAGCAAAATGTCCAGTTGTACATTGTTTCACATTTTATGTTTTTTTTGTGATAAGTGTGTACGATATGTGTGAAATTAATAACTACACATTTTCAACAATAACGTGACAAAACCAGCAGTTTTGTATCCTTGTTCACTTTTGTTTATTTTCCCCATCATTAAATAATATCTTCAACCAAAATTATAATTAGGAGAAGGAATCTGTATGGAGAATATGTGCTCTACAGACTATTTTACAGTCAATCTGTATATAGACAACAGACTAAGGAGAATACATGCTGCATGTGTGTTAATGTATTAATAATATAGAACAGAAAATATTCCCCTTACAGCTCGCTTCATCGTATTACTCTCACTCCAGTTACTACTGCATTTCTTCGAGATTGAAACATTCCACTGCACCATGTACTAAATGCATCAGTATCAATTCAGAAGGTCCTTCGTTGCCGTCCATAGAGGCAGCTATTTTCACTTTGATCGAAAGTGCATCCTTTCTGAAATTCACAGAAAAAATCCCACCATTCAGTCTTTGTCACTGGGGGTGGCATCGTGTGCGCCTCAGCGCTATCAACCGCTGACTCAAAACCCACCGTAACAGCTCAACTTGTCAACCTGGGAGACTCACTTGGCCGTAAATCCTTTCAAAATTGTGTCACTACTTTGGACACTTACAAACGGACGGACATATTCACAGAAGTAAGAGAGTAATACAAGACAATTGATTCCCTCAAACGTATACATATGCATGGAGGAAGATTGTCTGAATCATGCGCACATTCGGAGACTGGAACATGATGTATTTCGGCGGAGATTTTGGAGTTGTGAAACAAAGGTATCAGCGATACCATTTGCCACCATTACAGCTCAACCTATGAACCTGCGAAATTTACTGTGGGGTTTTCGTCATGGTGATGTATTGCTGTATTTTAGTTATCACAGTGCAAAAACCTGTCCAAGCCTCTGCAAGATCCTTTATAAACATTAACTGGCGAAATTCTCTGAAAATTTGAAAAGTCTTCAAAAACCTCTGTTCGGTTTAGTGATGATGAACATCTAATTATAAACAAGTGTTATTCATTAATTGTTTTTAATTACAGTCCTTGCATTCCAATATGGTGTTGGTGTATTTTTACTGTCTTGGCTGGTTTGTGCTGAGTTCTAGCTAGCCCATCTACAGTTCTCAAAACACCTTCTAGATGAGAATTCACACTCAGAGCAGTTGGAGGTTTTTGTATGACGCTGTACCACTGTGGCTGCTACCCCATCCACAGTGTTTCATGGCTGTACAAAAACTGCTTGCCTCAGATGAAACCTGTACTCATCTTTCCCCTGCTGCTTCACTCTACAGGATCCACATTTTTAAACACTGTTAAACTGTAGCTCGTTGGATTTTACTAAACAAAATGGTCCTAATAAAGGAATTTCCAAAGGGTACTAGATCAATTTTATCCATCTAAATAGTTTTCTGAGCACAAAATAAATGTTCTACAGTTGTGATTGAAACTGAAGAAAATATTTTACTTGCACAAAAACCAAAAGATCTGAAGGGCCTACACCACGTCTGTCAAGACAAATTGGTCAAAAATCTTCCCAGAGATTCCAGAAGCTTATAAAATGCTGAACGAGTCTCGTCAGTGAGTCGTTCATACCAAGCGAGGATTTACAAAATATATATTAGACTCTCTAGTTTAAATTACTTTTGATTCATATAATGTAGAAGTATAACAGATTGAGGTGTAACACATTTTCAAGCATTAAAATATTCAGTTTGCATGTTTCCCATTTTTCTATTATAGTATATGATATATTTTATATGATTTTAAATTATACACGAAGTGTATATGTGGAGTGTGCAGTGTTTATTTTGTACATTTCTCTCTGCCTTTAATTAACACACATCACTGTACAGTACAGCATTTATGGTTACATTACCTATTTTAATACATTATAAATCTTTTGAGTTTCAGAAGGATTTATGAATATTAATAAACATTGCATGTTGAAATAACCATGACATCACAACACATCTGGAAACAGGTTTTTGTCATGAGCTGCATAACTGTGACCCGCTATAATCCACAGTTACTGAGGCCTGTACAAAAACCCTTACTGTATTTTCACAATGCAACTTTCCGATGTGTGAAATATATAAGTACACATTTTCATCAACAGCATGTCAAAACCAACGGCTTTCTAACCTTGTTCAGTCCCCCCATCATTAAAATCATTAAATTGTATTGCTAAATAGAATTATAATTAAGAGCAGGAAACTGTATGGAGACTGTGTGCTCCACAGCAAGGTTATAATAGTTTTACATTTTCAAATTCGCTTTAATTTTGATAATATGTTTGTATTCAGTCTGAATTTCCGTTTAGTTTCAGTTAGTTTCACCAGTGGTTTCATTAGTTTCATTTTAGTTTTTATTTCATGGACTCATTTATATTTCGTTTTCGTTTATTATAGTTTCAGTTTTAGTTTTAGTAATTTTAGTTAACGACAAAAATTGTGTAGGATTAGTGCATCGTGAAAAATAATCTGCTTATCATTGAATATGTCAACATTTCAAGACTAAACTTAACTAACATGCGATACATTTGTTTCAGACTACATAGAATTTTGGGAGTGTGACCAGTGGCGGCTCCTGCCAAATCTCTCAAGGGGGGCAATTGTTGCGATGATGGCTAAGTGACCCGTTCAAGGGGTAAATTAACAGCTAGCTAACTCGACATTGTCACATTGTATTGTGCAAATCAGTCAGCTAGCTAACTTGACACGTCACATTGCATTGAGCAGGGGTAGCAGAACAAAACGTTAACTACTTCGCAGCATGCTAGCCACGTTTTCCGCTGGTACCAGCTCCGCGAAAATCCCCAGTTATACGACCCCCCCCCCTTGTAGGAACTTTCTTGATGTTTAAATTTGGTCCGGGTGGTCCTAATTCTTTAGGTGCCAATTTATCCCGATTACTACGACGACTGAACGGTATTTCTCTTAATTACACGATCGAGTTGCTCTGAGTTGAGGTAACTTTAGCCATGTTGACCTTGAACGTGACAAGATCGCTGGCTGCCCCGGCGATCCCTACACCAGGTTGCGTATGACGAAAGCACGTTAGTGCAAGCCCACCCGGAACCCATACAGATTGCATTGCAGCGCCTGCAGTTCGAAAAAAATGCCTTAACATGAGAGTCTATCAGAGCGATCTGGGCGATTTTCAGCCAGACTGAAATCGCCCGAAAGGGGCGGTGCTCCACGGAACACGACTTGACGCTGATTGGACTGTGATATTCAGAGGCAGGACAAACTGTCTACAACAGTCAACGCTAGCGTAGCACTGTGGTACAATGTGATAGAAAAATTTCCTCCCTTTCCCCTTTTGGTGGTGCGTCGCCCGATCGCCCTAAGGAACAAACCGCCCTTGAGTGTGACACCCGCCGCCTTGAATGGATACGACGTCCGCCGACTTGAAACGATAACGACAATTATTTTTTGTCTTTTCTTATTTTATTTTCATTAGTTTTTCATTAGTTTTTTAGCAATCTTTATTAGTTTCGTTTAGTTGTAGTTTTACATTTTCTTCGGGTAAATTATTTTATTTCAGTTTACGAAAATGTCTCAAAGCCATTAGTTTTCGTCTTAGTTTTAGTATACGATAATAAGCCTGCTCTACAGATTATTTTACAAACTGTCTATAGACAACACACTAAGGAGAGTACAGATTGTATGGGTGATAAAGGAATAATAATATAGAACATAAATTATTCCCCTTGCAGCTCGCTTCACCGAATTACTCCCACCCCAGTGACTACTGAATTTCTTCGAGATTGACACATTTCACTGCATAATGTAATAAATGCATCGGCATCCATTCAGAAAGTCCTTCTTTGCTGTCCATAGAGGCAGCTATTATCACTTTAATCGAAAACGCATCCTTTCTGTAATGAACTGAACAAAATCCCGCCATTCAGTCTTTGTCACTGGGGGTGGCATCGTGTGCGCCTCAGCGCTACCAACCGCTGACACCAAACCCGCCATAACAGCTCAACCTGTCAATCTGGGAGACTCACCTGGCCGTAAATTCTTTCAAAATTGTATCCCTACTTTGGAGACTTAGAAACGGACGGACATATTTACAGAAGTAAGAGAGTAGGCCTAATACAAGACAATTGATTCCCTCAAACGTACACATATGCGTGGGGGAAGATTGTCTGAATCAACATGCACATTCGGAGACTGGAACTTGATGTATTTCGGCGGAGATTTTGGAGTTGTGAAACAAAGGTATTAGGGATCATGAATATCTTTCAAGTGGCATTTCACAAGAACGAAAACATGCAGGAGAGCATAGGTGGGAAGAGAAGACAATTTAAATTCCGACCATTTCGACCATCAGCTGGTATTGCAAGTTGCGATGCTCCAAAGGCCAGAGGATTCGCCCCGATCCCCAGCTCTTTGTTGTATCTATCCTGTTTCAATGTGTTTGTATGCGTGATGGATCACGGAGGTGGCGCTGTAACCAGCAGTGAGTAGATGAAAAACTGTAAAATGTTGCAATAGGAATTCATCCCATTTCATTAAGGTTACTGAATAAAGATTTATTTCCTTCAACCGTCAGTCGTTTGACAGCAACATACCGCCGACTGTTGAATATATTGTAACAGCTTTATGCATAACTTAATTAGCATGGTTGAATATGGGCTACATTGCTTCATTATTCATGATCTTTCTGTTGAATGCTTGGAAAATAGTGCGCATCGTCGGTGCTTTACTGTGAGTATTAGCAACGGCTTGCAGTAGCCTGCATACAACATATGATTCTATAGGTACTTCAAGTTCTGTGGCAGCTGGAATGACCAACATTCTGTCACTTATGAATTGTAGTGATGTTCTACGAGTTTTGTTTTTTTTTTGGAATGAAATGTGTGGACACACTATAAGTGGACGAATCAAAGCTTATTTTTTTCCCACATTTGCAGGTGGTGTAATAGCTGCTTGATGCCAATTAAAAATAGTGAATACATTTTAACGGACAATAATTTCAATATCAATTCTTTATCTGCAATTCATACATTTTTTAAGGATTATCATTTTTTCAGGGAATTATTTATTTTATGACACAATTACAACTGAGAAAATGTGACAATTATTTCACCACCAACCTGCATTTTTATAAACTTATTTACTAGGCAGCCTTGTGGACCATGAGCAGATTTTGAAATCTTAAACAAAAAATGAATACCATCTACTCACTATCCTGTTCAAAGAGTACATATGGCATTTTATAAAACGTGATGTTTTGTTGTTTGATCTTATTTGATCTTCTTACACTGGATACATCAAAAAATTTGTAAATAAACCACAGTGGCAAATGAGCAAGGCTGAAATTTTTGTTTTCATCATTAAATCTGTCATGTTCTCACATATGTAATGAATATTCAAAACAATCTACATACAATGAATAGCACAACCCTCTGTGTTTGCCTGTAGATGATTACATTTCAATTTATTTCAGAGATATCTAAAAATGTGGATCATTCTTGGAGGCAGATCTTTTTCCAGGTGGGAAAACACTGACCAATATCATGCCATAGCTATCAAAATTTCAAATATCAGAATATGCTGTGTGATAGCATTGCCACAATTAGCAAGATTAAGCCCGCTGAACCTACTCTTAATTTATTATTTCGAGTTTCCTGAACTGTTTAATATTCAGCAAGGCAGTTACAACGGCTTGGAAACTAACAAGATGGTAATCAGGTTTTGCCCTTGATTGAGATAAGTGGTTAATGTGACATCCTTTAAAAAGGGGTTTTTGTCATGGTGGTATAATACTGTGGTCATAGTTATCTCGGTGATGAACCTCCATACAAAAACCTGTGCACACAGCTGTGGGTTCCTTTACAAACATTCACTGAGGCAATATTCTAAAAAACTGCAATCTTCAAAACCCTGATTGGTTTAGTGATGATTAATATTTAATTTGAAACAGGTTTCATTCATTCAGTTTGTAAATTACAAGAGTTGCATTCCAGTATGGTGTTGCTGTAGTTTTACTGTTTTGGCTGGTTAATGCTGAGTTTCAACTAGCCACTCTGCAGTACCAGAAACACCAGTTGAAAAACACATACACAACCACACTGTCTGACTCTTGCGAGAAAGAATATATGAAGTATTCCTCATAAGTATGTAGGTGCTAGTAATTGTTTATATTATCTGTAATAAAATCATTGTTTGAGTCCAATATGACCACTCCATTCAATTAACTATTTCCATTAAGGTGAAAGTATATTATTTTACATTTTAAGGAAAGTAAAATCCAGTATTCTTTTGTTTACTGTATTTGTCAGGCTTCCAGGTGGAAGGACCCAGGTGCAGACCAGAATGCCAAACTCTGGCATTTATTACATTGCAAGCCACAAAACAGTAGTCAAAACAATCCTAGTCAACACCAGAAGATCCACAAAACAGGCAGAAATCCAAAATCACAAGACAAGGACAAATCCAAAAATACAGGTAGAGAAGTCAGATTAACCAGGCAGAGAATTATTCCAAAACGGCAGGCAAGAAGAGTATCCTAGAGGCGAAGCAGAAGTCAAACACCAGAGCGTGAAGATCTAAACAGGCTAGAAAGAAACAAGCTAACTCACTGAGACGAACCGACAGAGAACAAAGAAAATGGGTAGTGTGGCATAAATAAATCACATACTTTTTTTTCACAAACTAGAATCAAGATAAGAATGTTTGCATAGGATGTTTTGAGATAATAACATGTGAGAAAGTGAAACTCGTGGACCAATGCATGTCTCTTTTTTAGCACGCACACATGTCATATTACTATGTACCATGTTGTGTCCATAAAATGAATCCAAGACATGTGCTAAAATAGGTAATGAACATTAAAAATAAAATGTATGGTTCCTTTTTATGTGTAATATTCATTTCCAATTGTCTCTGCAGTCCAAGGACTAAAGAATCCTGAGCTGCTCAGGCACTGCTCCACACACCTGTAACTGCTTCACTCCCCAGGTTATTGTCAGCCATGCACAACCAAGCGCCCACCTTCCACTACCATTCAGCCCATTGCAGATAAATAATGAGAAAGTAATTGGAAAGTGGTATGTGATAAAATACGACCATGACTGTCATCAAGAGTCTCATGTTGCTAGATGTGTCAGTCTGGGACGAAGTGGGAGATATTGAGAAGGAGGCAAGATCAGGACAATAACCAACTGAGTGTTGGTTGGAAAATGTTATTGTTTTCCATCAGATGTGATTTTTCAGTAGAGTGAGTAGATGTTCACACGCAGCCTGCTTGGTGGTTCTGGCATCAGATCTCAGAGGTATTGGTTTAGCTGTTTTGTCGTCACTTTTCTTCAAGATTTAATCGTGAAGCTTTATTTCATTCGAACAACCAAACGGTCGTCAACTGATGAAGAGAAACCCATCACCGATAGTTTAAAAATGGCAAAAATGCTTCAATAAAAACGCATTCAAGCATTCAATTTACACGGTTGTGTTTTAACTTTGAATAACGTTTAAACTTTAAATAGTGCATGATTGTGTTGCAAATGCACTTTTCACCAAGAGAATTTGCACTCTGGTTTTTGTACGACACTGTATCAATGTGTATCCCCCCCATACACAGTGATTCATGCCTGTACATAAACTGTTCATCTCAACGAAACACGTACCCATCTCCCCACTGCTGATTCCATCTACAGAATCCAAAAACTTCTTTTTTGAACTGTTATCTCGATCAGCAGGGGTTTATAAAGCACTGACGGTTGTCATTACTGTGAGGATTCATATGCAAAAATTTTAGTGTGTATTATTGTGTATTTCTTCAGTTTAAAATTTTGCCGGGCACGTCTTTACATTCATCTCTGATTAGTTCTTTCTACACGCAGCGCAGCGAAAGGACGCCTATTTTTGTTATGAAATGTATCACTGTGGCTGTATCCGCTATATACCACAGCGTTACACGCCTATACAAAAACCCCTACTGCACATTGTTAACGTGTTCAGACGTAAAAATCCCAACTTAGAGGAAAACTACTACTATATTTTAAGTCAAAAAATTATAAACAATTTATATTTATTGCGTACTCAACTTCAATAATAATTCTTCAACTTCCAATAATAACGCTCATTCTACCACGTGGGCTACAGCGACAGCCCTTATAGCGTGAAATGTTTTCATATTTAAAAGCACATCTGCATATTTCCACTGTGCAACACAGGCAATCTTCAGAAGCTTATTCGCAAGAATAAATATGTATAAGTGTTAGTGATGAAACAGAACAGAAAATATTTCCTCTGCAGCTGATTTCATCGAATTTGTTTAATTTCTTTTATTCCTGTTTCTTCAAGACATCCCATTGCGCTCTGTAATTAAAGAATTGATATCCATTTAATAAATCCCGCTTTACTGAATAAAAGCAGCCAGTCCTTGCCACAGAAGGTGGCATTCTGTGCTTACATATATGAAAGTGAATTAAATAATTCGTTCTTCTTTTGTCTCAAAAATCTTTTACAAATTAATACGAAAAAATGTTGTAAACTGGCCATGAATTCACGTTCAATCCACGTCTCAGTGTCATCCAATTTTGTGTTTCAAACTCGACAGCAGCTCACACATAAAAACGACAAGATCTGAAGAATGTAGAGCAATTCCGCTGAGAGGAATGGTCAAAATTCCCTTCTCCTCTCAGTGCCAGAACCTCAAATCATACACACTGCAATACAAAAGCATCTCGGCAGTGCAACCCGTGCAAGAGGAGGATTTACACAATACAGGAACAGTGAGAATGAATGTAGTGATGATGGTGCTGTGGAGCAATATGGATAAAAATAAAACAATAAACATAAACATTTTAAAAACATTGACTTTGTTCTATACAAAACTGAAATATTTAAACATAAAGTTGCTCTTTGAAACTGAAAAATATGAAATATTTTCATTCCATTGTTCTGTTATATTTATGTAGAAGATCGACAAAATAATGGAAACAATATATTGATATTTATTAGCTAATAAGGAGCTGGGGCACCCTTTGCCATAGGAACAGCTTCAGTCCCACAAGAAATGATTTTATACAGCTTTTGAACTGGTTCTTGTGGGAAAGCATTCAGTTTTTTTGAGAGAAGAAGAGCGTGGAACTCCTGAATTCCACAACTTCCCATAAGGGTTTAGTCATGTTCAGGTCTGGTGATTGGGGAGGCCATAGAAGGTGCTTGACTTCATCCTGGTGTTCCTTGAAGCACACTTCAATCTATGCAGCAGTTTGTATGACAGAGTTGTCATCTTGAAAAATGCTAACATCTTGAGGAAACAATGTTTGTAGCATAGGGTGCCTCTGGTCACCTAAATTGGCTTCAAATTCCTTAGACATATTTCTTCCATGCAGAAGTAATAAGCAGAACCAATGGCTCCCGCAAGCTGGCTGCCTATACCATAAACAATCCATCACCTAACAGTTACATTTAAATTTACATTTATTCATTTGGCAGATGCTTTTATCCAAAGCAACTTACAAGTGAGGCAAGAGTACAAGAAAGCAATATAAGGAGATAACAATATTTGAAGCGCCGCATGACCAAGTTTCAGTGGTTGGCCAGACAAGGTATAAGCTAACTGGTAGAAATACGACTGCATTAAAATTATTTTTTCAAGAATAACAAAGTTTGACAAAAAAGAAATTGCTTTAGGTCTTAGTGTTTCAGGTGATTAGGTGAGTGCAGAAGAGTTATGTTCTCAGATGCTTCTTGAAGATAGTGAGGGACTTGGCAGTTTGGATGAAATGCAGAGTTGAGAACAGGCGATGTGGGTTGTAGGCTTCCTTGGCTTTCTCCAACATATGCCTGTCCAGATATAGGGAGAAAAAATAAAAGACAACTCATACGATCATATTTCTTTCTTCTACTGCTCAGACGCGTCAGAACGTTTGCATTCATTATACTGGGTTATGTACTGTGGGACAGTAGACTTTGTTACAAGGGGTTTCCGTAATGAATCATGTTGAGACTGGGTGACAGAGTTGTGGATTCAGTTCTATGGTAATTCTGAAAGCCGTTGTTTTCTGGTTTTTAGTAACTAGCCTGTTAGGTGTTGGTCTTACTCTGTCAGTGAGTTTCGACTTGTGACCACTGTTACTTTCTTAAGATGAAGTCTTTCCTTGACATATGGTACTATGACTTTCGACACTCATCCCCTTGACCCATTACATAATTTTACAATTTCTGTAACAGTCGCACCTGTTCAAGCAATTGCGGGTATGTACGTATGTATGCATGCATGCATGTATTTATGTAAGTATGTATGTATTGTTCTTTGCCGTCAGCCAACACGGCGTATAGAGGTTTATTCAGCACTAATAGTAACTCATCTTTACTCTAAGAAATATTAATTCATAACGAAGCGTATGAATTCAGTGGCAGTTTCTGTTATTGGTTGAAAAATTTTGCTGGCACGTCTAACCATTCATCTCTGGCTGGTTTTGTCCACACTACGCGCATTCTGTACGGTGAAAGGAGGCATGTTTTTGTCATGAACTGTATCACTGTGTCCCAGCCCCCGCTATATTCCACAGTGTTTAAAGCCTGTACAAAAACCCTACCTGCTCATTTTCTATGTGATCAGACCTATACATCCTAACATCTTGGAAAAATACTACAAATTTTATCCATTTCTTTGCGCATACAAGTATTGTTAACGCACATTATTTCCATTAATTGACTAACAACAAAATTTCCTCAATATAAAACACTTTCATGTTTAAATGCAGTTGCTAATTTTCAACAAATTTCTGTCATAGCTAGTAGGTAGAGTTATATCCTTGTTCTTTTTTTGCTGGTTTCCATAAATAAATCCTATGAACGGAATTATTAATTAAAGCACGCAACAGTACGCAGACTGTGTGCTCTACCGATGATTCCCAGACGTATATTCACAAAAAATATCGTTTATATGTGTGTTACTGTGATAATAAAACAGAACAGCAGGTACTACCTTTTAGACTCGCTTTTTCGAATTTGTTTCAGTTCATTTAATGTTATGGTTCTTCGTAGATCGACGTACTCCTGTGGTCTTTGTTATCGATGCCTGGATAATTTATAAATCCGCGCATGGTCCTTAGAGGCAGGTATTTTCCCTTCCCCATCCTTGCTGAAAAAGACTGATTAAACTCGCTTTTTTGTAACGGAAGGTGACATTCTGTGTTTCTCAGCGCCACTAACTGCTGACACCAATGCCACCCTTTGCTGGGCCTTTCAAGGATATTCACTTGATCGTCTCTTCGTTTTTTTTCAAAATTGTACTCTAAATAATGCAAAACTGGGTTGGCAGAAAGGTAGTCTGAATGTTCATACAGACAACCAACATTTAAATTTCAACTGTAATTGCGAGGAGAACCTTGACAAACAGGAGAGCAGAGACAGAACGAGAGGATAATTCAATTCCCCGAATATGCCAGTTGATTCTCCATATATTATGATATTATGATACCAGGCCAAGATGATTCTCCCAGCTCCCTGGCAACTCATTGTTGCACCGAACCTAATTTAATGTTTTTATACCTGATGTCAATGGATTCACAGGTAGCATTGTAAAGAGGTCTGAGTACTACTCAGTAGATCTAAAAATATGTATATTATGTTGAAATAACAGACGTCAGTCGTCATTACGATTTTGGAAAAAAAAAATATTTAGCTCGAAAAAATCAACTTTGACTAATTGTTAGGAACCTACAATCGACCGTTGACAACACTACGACAATATTTCTACGTAAGCTTCTTTTTTATTAACATGTCTGAATATTGGCTTTACATTACTGATAATCCCTTTGTTGAAGGTTCGACAAATAGGCTTTTTCGGTCTAGTCTCGTGTGTATTGACTATGGATGGAACTGAGATCAACTTTGAATAACAAATCTGTGCAATTGTATCTTTTCCTGTTGCATAGGGACAGACCATTAATTCAGTGATAGCTTAAATGACCATCAGACCATTCTGTCAATTATGAAATGAAACGAAGAAAAATTAACTTAAAGAACAGTTGTCTTAATCTTGACCACCGATATACCTTACAAATATCGTTTATTTAATATTGATCCAAATATACTAAACAAGTCAACAAGTCAGCAAGCACTGAGTATTCTCAGGGAAATTCTTTACTTTAATGTGCTTACAGGATGCGTGCTTAGTACGTCCAAAAAGCTCACCTTCTTGTTCTAGAGAACCACATTTTGTGCCGTTAGGGACGCCATGCAACTGCTTGAATCCATGCTGAAGAAGGATTTTTTTCCACAAGTGTAGGTGGTGAAATAAATGTATCATTGTGTTTTTCAGTAAATAGCTAATGCATGATGGGGTGAAATACATTTCACCGTGTCATGATTTCTATAAAGAATACTTCCATCGTCGACATAATTTTTAGAATTTGTAGATTTTCTATGTAATTCATTTATATAGGATAATATAATTATACATCAATACATGTGACTTTTATTTTTATAATCCATATATGTACAAATGTATTGATTGTAATTAATAACATACTAAGGCGTGACTGAAGAGTCCAGATTAAATTGTAGAGTGTAAATTCAATTCTTAGATCAACAAATGATTACTTTCTACACAGTATGCTGCTTAAATAATCATATGACATTTATTAAACTTGATGATGTTTGATTGTTTGATTGTTTTATCATTATACTTCATCACCTGGCTTGGCTGAATCGCCTGCTCTCATGATTAAATGATTTCATTTTGTGATGTATGTAAGAAACATGCGAAATGAAAAGAAAACACACATTATTTCTCTCTCTCTCTCTCTCTCTCTCTCTCTCTCTCTCTCTCTCTCTCACACACACACACACACACACACACACACACACACACACACACACACACACGTCTGAAGTGCACATCATTCTGTTTTTTTTTCAATTTCAGTATCTCTTTGTTGGAGATATTAAAAGATGTATGGTATATGCAAATTGTTGATCATTTTAGCAATACAAGATATTCCATGGTAACTCTAAAATTCAGCCTAACATCCCTCCATAGCTATCCAGATATCAAACATCAGAATCTTCTGTGTGATAACTGCCACAAGCAACTGCACCAAGCAGACATAAATCTACTATTGATTATTATCATTTATCTGAACTATGGCATTTTAAAAACACAACTAGGCAGTTATGAAAATCCAGGATGCTAATTATACAATAATAAAGGATAAAATGTAAAAGTAATACCATCTCTAATACAAAGCATAATTAGATTTGTACTGAGACTGCAGCTGCATCTCATCGAGTTAAGAATTTGATATGGCATCCTTTGGCAGGAGGTTTTTGTCATGGTGTGTACCACTGTGGCCATAGTTATCACAGTGAATAACCTCCATACAAAAACCTGTGTGCACAAGCTGCATGATCCTTTACAACCACTTACTGAGGCAAGGCTCAAAGAGTTGACTAATGCCTCTGTTAAGTTCAGCTGTGATCAGAATAACAGCCAGATTGTATTTAAATAATAATAATTGTAGTTTCATTGCTTTGTGGTATTGCTGTAATTTTACTGTGCTGAGTGTCAAGGAGTTTCAATCAGCCTTTCTAAAGTAATCAAAACAACAGCTAATAGAAAACATTCACCAACACGCTGTCATTGCACATATACTTCTGTCATTGCACATATACTTGCACATATAGTTCTGTCCTTTTAATAATACATGCGTTTCAAACCTTGACTGTGCTGCTCCATTTGAGTTAAAATCTCTTTCAACAAGGAGAATTATCCCATGGATGAGCAAGCATATTCATCTATTAACAAAGAAAGGAGGAAGGCAGAATGCAAATGGAAGAAGTTAAATATTTTCCATCATAAATACCTGTTATGACGGCCTGCAATAAATATCCACAGTGTCTTGACTGATTTCAGCGTGTGGAGTGGAAAATTTTCGATCATCAAATATTATTGCGTTGGTGCCATACATCACTTTACAATAGGTAATATTAAATTATTAATTAATCAGACATTTCATGAACGTATCATTTGGAGAACACTGGGTGGTAAAGCATAGTGGTTAAGGAGCAGGAGCCGTAACTGAAAGGTTGTCATTTCAACTCCCTGCTGGGGCACTGCTCCTGTACCCTTGGACAAGGTACTTAACCCACAATTGCCTCAGTAAATATCCAACTGTATAAATGGGTAACAGGGTGAAAAAAAAAACTGTAGCCAATATAAGTTGCTCTTGATACGAGTGTCTGCAAAACGCTGATAATGTAATGTAATGAACATGCTCCTGATGGAGACGCCCTCTCACCTCATTATAGAATTTGCACATTTTTTCTGGTAAATCTCACACAATTTAGATACATCTTCCTGGGGAAACACCTATTTATGACTATGTGTTGTTAGAATCCAACTTCCTGTAACTTACAATTTATTACACAAATTGTACATTTTGTAAAGGAAACATAAAACTGTCAGAAGCTATCAATTCCCTAACTGGTTCCAGCCTTGTTGAAAGCCGTATCTACATTTAACAGACATTACAAAAGAGAATGGACAGAAGAAAATAAAATACAAGTTATACATTAGATTCTAAATCATGTTACAATCTACTACACATCAGTTGTGTGGTGCTGAACAGCCTTTTCGCCATGAGAATTTGCACTCAGAGCAGTTGGAGGTTTTTGTACGACACTGCATCACTGTGGTTGCCATCCCATCCACAGTGTTTTATGGCTGCACAAAAACAGCTTGCCTCAAATGAAACATATAACATGTCTCTCCTGCTGTTTCACCATACAGGATTCACATTTTAAGGAACGTTAAACTGGAGCTAATCAAATTTAACTAAATAAAATGTTCCCGATAAAGGAACTTCCACAGGGTATACTTGACAGAAAATAATGTCAATTTATGTTAATCATAACAGTTCTCTGAGCCAAAAAATAGTTGTTCTACAGTAGTGATTGAAACTAAAAAATATTTCAGCACAAAAACCAGAAGATCTGAAGAAGATCTTGACAAATGGTCAAAAATCTCCCAGAGGTTCTAGAAGCTCATTAAATGGAAGACTCTTGTCAGTGAGTCATTCACACCAAGCAAGGATTTACAAAATATATATGTGACTCTCTGGTTTAAATTATTTGTGATCAAACATATTGAAATGTAAAACTTTGTTAAGCAGCAAAATATCCAGTTGGACATTGTTTCACATTTTATGTTTTTTTTTTTGGTGATAAATGTGTATAATATGTGTGAAATTAATAGCTACACATTTTCAAAAATAACGTGACAAAACCAGCAGTTTTGTATCGTTGTTCACTTTTGTTTATTTTTCCCCATCACTAAATAATATCTTAAAATGAAATTATAATTAAGAGAAGGAATTTGTTTGGAAACTGTGTGCTCTGAAGACTAATGTACAGTCACTCTGTCTACATGCAACCTATGAACCTGCGAAATTTACTGTGGGGCATTTTGTCATGGTGATGTATTGCTGTATTTTTAGTTATCAAAAACCTGTCCAAACCTCTGCAAGATCCTGTACAAACATTAACTGGGGCAATACTTTGAAAAGTTGAAAAGTCTTCAAAAGCCTCTGTTCGGTTTAGTGATGAACATCTAATTATAAACACATGTTATTCATTATTTTTAAAATTACAGTAGTTGCATTCCAATATGGTGTTGGTGTATTTTTACTGTCTTGGCTGGTTTGTGCTGAGTTTCATCTAGCCCCTGTACAGTACTCAAAACACCCGCTAGATGAGAATTTACACTCAGAGCAGTTGGAGGTTTTTGTATGATGCTGTATCACTGTGGCTGTTACTCCATCCACAGTGTTTCATGGCTGTACAAAAACTGCTTGCCTCAAATGAAACATGTGCCCATCTCTCCCCTGCTGCTTCACCCTACAGGATCCACATTTTTAAAGACTGTTAAACTGTAGCTAATCAAATTTCACTACATAAAGTGTACGTTTCTGATCGAAACTGAAGAAAATATTTCACTAGCAAAAAACCAAAAGATCTGAAGGGCCTACACCACGTCTGTCAAGACAAATTGGTCAGAAATCTTCCCAGAGGTTCCAGAAGCTTATAAAATGCTAAGGAAGAGTCCAGTGAGTCATTGATTGTATGTGCGTTAATGTAATAATAATATACAACAGAAAATATTCCCCTTTCAGCTCGCTTCATCGTATTACTCTCACTCCAGTTACTACTGCATTTCTTCGAGACTGACACATTAAGCTGCACCATGTACTAAATGCATCAGCATCCATTCAGAAAGCCCTTCTTTGCTGTCCATATAGAAGTCGATATTTTCACTTCGATCGAAAACGCGCACTTTCTGGAATAAACTGAAAAACCCCCGCCTTTCAGTCTTTGTTACTGGAGGTGGCATCCTGTGCTTCTCAGTGCTATCAACCACTGGCACCCGACCGTAAATCCTTTCAAAATTGTTTCCCTACTTTGGACTGGACACTTACAAACGGACGGACATATTTACAGAAGTAAGAGTATAATACAAGAACATTCATGCCCTCAAACGTGCACATATATGCGTGGGGGCAAGATTGTCTGAATCAACGTGCACATTCGGAGGCTGGAACTTGATGTATTTCGGCGGAGATTCTGGAGTTGTAAAACAAACGTACCAGCGATCATGAATATCTTTCAAATGGCATTTCACAAGAACGAAAACATGCAGGAAAGCATAGGTGGAAAGAGAAGACAATTTAAATTCCAACCATTTCGACCATCAGCTGGTATTGCAAGTTGCGATGCTCCAAAGGCCAGAGGATTCGCCCCGCTCCCTGGCAACTCTTTGTTGTATCTGTTTCAATGTGTTTGTATGAATGATGGCATTCACGGGTGGCGCTGTAACCAGCAGTGAGTAGATCTAAAACTGTAAAATGTTGCAATAGGGATTCGTCCCATTTCATTAAGGTTTCACAATTAAGACATTTCATTCAAAGATCAATCGTTCGATAGCAACATACCACCGACTGTTGAATATATTGTGATTGCTTTATGCAAGACATGGCGGAACATTGACTATATTGCAGCATTATTTACGAGCTTTCTGTTGAATGCTTGGAAAGTAGGTCCGAAAGTAGGTCGTCGGTGTTTTACTGTGAGTATTAGCAACGGCTTGCAGTAGCCTACATACAGCGTGGGTGTCTGTCGGTACTTCAGAGAATTGGCGTTCAACTAGTTTTTTTTTTTGGAATGAACTGTATGGACACAATATAACTGGACGAATCAAAGCTTATTTTTTCCCACATTTGCAGGTGGTGTAATAACTGCTTGATGCTAATTAAAAATAGTGAATACATTTTAAAGGACAATAACTTCAATATCAATTCTTCATCTGAAATTCATATTTTACTGTATTTGTCAGGCTTCCAGGTGGAAGGACCCAGGCGCAGACCAGAATGCCAAACTCTGGCATTTATTACATGGCAAGCCACAAAACAGTAGTCAAAACAATCCTAGTCAACACCAGAAGATCCACAAAACAGGCAGAAATCCAAAATCACAAGACAAGGACAAATCCAAAAATACAGGTAGAGAAGTCAAATTAACCAGGCAGAGAATTATTCCAAAACGGCGGGCAAGAAGAGTATCCTAGAGGCAAAGCAGAAGTCAAACACCAGAGCGTGAAGATCTAAACAGGCTAGAAAGAAACAAGCTAACTCACTGAGACGAACTGACAGAGAACAAAGAAAATGGGTAGTGTGGCATAAATATATCACATACTTTGTTTTTTCACAAACTAGAATCAAGATAAGAATGTTTGCATAGGATGTTTTGAGATAATAACATGTGAGAAAGTGAAACTCGTAGACCAATGCATGTCTCTTTTTGAGCAGGCACATATGCCATATTACTATGTACCATGTTCTGTCCATAAAATGAATCCAAGGCATGTGCTAAAATAGGTACTGCATATTGAAAATAAAATGTATAGTTCATTTTTATGTGTACTATTCATTTCCAATTGTCTCTGCAGTCCAAGGACTAAAGAATCCTGAGGTGCTCAGGCACTGCTCCACACACCTGTAACTGCTTCACTCCCCAGGTTATTGTCAGCCATGCACAACCAAGCGCCCACCTTCCACTGCCATTCAGCCAATTGCAGATAAGAATGAGAAAGTAATTGGAAAGTGGTATGTGATAAAATACGACCATGACTGTCATCAAGAGTCTCATGTTGCTAGATGTGTCCGTCTGGGACGAAGTGGGAGATATTGAGAAGGAGGCAAGATCAGGACAATAACCAATTGAGTGTTGGTTGGAAAATGTTATTGTTTTCCATCAGATGTGATTTTTCAGTAGAGTGAGTAGATGTTCACACGCAGCCTGCTTGGTGGTTCTGGCATCAGATCTCAGAGGTATTGGTTTAGCTGTTTTGTCGTCACATTCCTTCAAGATTTGATCGTGAAGCTTTATTTCATTCGAACAACCAACCGGTCGTGGACTGATTAAGAGAAACCTATCACCGACTGCATTCAATTTACACGGCTATGTTTTAACTTTGAATAACGTTTAAATTTTAAATCGTGCATGATTGTGCTACAAACGGACTCGATCATGAGACGCCTGACTGCCTTTTCACCAAGAGAATTTGCACTCTGGTTTTTGTACGACACTGTATCACTCTGTATCCCCCCATACACAGTGATTCATGCCTGTAAAAAAACTGCTCGTCTCAACGAAACATGCATCCATCTCCCCACTGCTAATTCCATCTACAGAAATGACTTCTTTTCCTTAACTGTTATCTCGACGAACAGGGGTTTACTCAGCACTGACAGTTGTCATTACTCTGAGGATTCATATAGACAATTATTGCGTTTTTTTCAGTTGAAGTGTTTGTCTGACACATCTTAACTTTCATCTCCGATTAGTTTTGTCTACACGCAGCGCAGCAAAGGGACGTATGTTTTTGTTATGAACTGTATCACTGTGGCCGTAACTATAACTATAGCCCACAGCGTTACACGCCTTTACAAAAACCCCGCCTGCACATTGTTAACGTGTTCAGACCTACATATCCTAACTTAGAGGAAAACTACTACAATATTTTAGTCAAAAATTATAAACAATTTATTTTTATTGCGTACTCAACGTCAATAATAGTTCTTCGACTTCCAGTAATAATGCTCATTCTACCATGAGGGCTACAGCGACAGCCCTTACTAATGGCGTGAAACGTTTTCATGTTTAAAATCACATCTGCAAAATCTGCGTATTTCCACTTCCATCTTCAGAAGGCTATTCGCAAGAATAAATATGTATAAGTGCTAGTCTGAAAACAGAACAGAAGATACTTCCTCTGCAGCTGATTTCATCGAATTTGTTTAATTTCATTTATTCTTGTTTCCTCCAGACATCCCAGTGCCCTCTGTAATTAATGCATCGATATCCATTTAAAAAATCCTGCTTTACAGAATAAAAGCAAGTTTTAAAATAAATAATTCTGTGCTGACATATACGACAGTGAATTAAATAATTCGTTCTGCTTTTCCAAAACTAAGTCTTGTTTACAAAATAATATGGAAAAAATGTTGTAAACTGGCCATGAATTCACGTTCAATCCACGTCTTAATGTCATCGACCTTTGTGTTTCAAACTCGACAGCAGCTCACAAATAAAAGCCACAAGATCTGAAGAATGTAGAGCAATTCCGCTGAGAGGAATGGTCAAAATTCCCCTCTCCTCTCAGTGCCAGAACCTCAAATCATACACACTGTAATACAAAAGCATCTCGGCAGTGCAACCCATGCAAGAGGAGGATTTACACAATACAGGAACAGTGAGAATGAATGTAGTGATGATGGTGCTGTGGAGCAATCTGGATAAAAATAAAACAATAAACATTGTGAAAACATTGACTTTGTTCTATACAAAACTGAAATATTTGAACATAAAGTTGCTCTTTGAAACTGAAAAATATGAAATATTTTCATTCCATTGTTCTGTTATATTTATATAGAAGATCGACAAAATAATGGAAACAATATATTAATATTTATTAGCTAATAAGGAGCTGGGGCACCCTTTGCCATAGGAACAGCTTCAGTCCCACAAGAAATGATTTCATGCAGCTTTTGAACTGGTTCTTGTGGGAAAGCATTCAGTTTTTTTGAGAGAAGAAGAGCGTGGAACTCCTGAATTCCACAACTTCCCATAAGGGTTTAGTCTTGTTCAGGTCTGGTGATTGGGGAGGCCATAGAAGGTGCTTGACTTCATCCTGGTGTTCCTTGAAGCACACTTGAATCTATTCAGCAGTTTGTATGACATTTTGTATGAGTTGTCATCTTGAAAAATGCTAACATCTTGAGGAAACAATGTTTGTAGCATAGGGTGCCTCTGGTCACCTAAATTGGCTTCAATCTCCTTAGACATATTTCTACCATGCAGAAGTAATAAGCAGAACCAATGGCTCCCACAAGCTGACTGCCTATACCATAAACAATCCATCACCTAACAGTTACATTTAAATTTACATTTATTCATTTGGCAGAAGCTTTTATCCAAAGCAACTTACAAGTGAGGCAGAGTACAACACAAGCAATATAAGGAGTTAACAATATTAGAAGCGCTGCATGACCAAGTTTCAATAGTTGGCCAGACAAGGTATAAGCTAACTGGTAAAAATACGACTGCATTAAAATTGTTTTTTCAAGAAAAACAAAGTTTGACAAAAAAGAAATTGCTTTAGGTCTTAGTGTTTCAGGTGATTAGGTGAGTGCAGAAGAGTTATGTCCTCAGATGCTTCTTGAAGATAGTGAGGGACTTGGCAGTTTGGATGAAATGCAGAGTTGAGAACAGGCAATGTGGGTTGTAGGCTTCCTTGGCTTTCTCCAGCATATACCTGTCCAGATATAGCGAGAAAAAAAAAGACAACTCAGAAGCTTCAGAACTTTTGCATTCATTATACCTGGTTATGTACTGTGTGACAGTAGACTTGAATACAAGGGGTTTCCATAATGAAGCTTGTTGAGACTGAGTTGTGGATTCAGTCCTATGGTAATTCTGAAGGCCGTTGTTTTCTGGTTTTTAGTAACTAGCCTGTTAGGTGTTGGTCTTACTCTGTCAGTGAGCTTCGACTTGTGACCACTGTTACTCTCTCAAGATGCAGTCTTTCCTTGACATATGGCACTATGACATTCGACACTCTTCCCCTTGACCCATCACGTAATCGTGCCATTTCTGTCACAGACGCACCTGCAATTCGAGCAAGTTCGGGTATGTATGTGTGTATGTATGTATTGTTCTGTGCTGTCAGCCAACACACGGCGTATAGAGGTTTATTCACTTATTCAGCACTAACAGTAACTCATCTCTACTTTGAGAAATATTAACGCATAATGAAGGGTATGAATTCAGTAGTAGTGTCTGTTGCTCATCTCCGGTTGTTTTTGTCCACACTACGCGTATTCTGCAAAGTGAAAGGAGGCATGTTTTTGTCATGAACTGTATCACTGTGCCCCAGCCCCCAGCTATATTCCACAGTGTTTAAAGCCTGTACAAAAACCCTACCTGCTCATTTTCAACGTGATCAGACCTATACATCGTAACGTCTTGGAAAAAATACAACAAAATGTTATCCATTTCTTTGCGCATATAAATATAATTAACTCACATTATTTCCATGAATTGAAGAACGACGAAATTTCCTCAATAATACCGTGAAACACTTTCATGTTTAAAATGCAGTTACTAATTTCCAACCATTTTCTGTCATAGCTAGTGGGTAGAGTTATATCCTTGTTTTTGCTGTTTTCCATTAATAAATCGTATCTATAAACGGAATTATTAACAAAAGCACGCAACAGTATGCAGACTATGTGCTCTACCGATGATTCCCAGACGTATATTCACAAAAATATCGTTTGTATGTGTGTTACTGTGTTAATAAAACAGAACAGCAGGTACTACCTTTTAGACTTGTTTTTTTCGAATTTGTTTCACTTCATTTAATGTTATGGTTCTTCTTAGATTGACGTGCTCCTGTGCTCTTTGTCATCAATGCTTTGATAATTTATAAATCCCTGCGTTGCTATCCTAAGAGGCAGGTATTTTCCATTCCCCATTCTTGCTGAAATAGACTGAATAAACTTGCTATTCACTTGATCGTCTCTTCACTTTCTTTCAAAATTGTACCCTAATTAATGCAAAACTAGGTTGGCAGAAAGGTAGTCTGAATGTTCATACAGACAACCAACATTTAAATTTCAACTGTAATTGCGAGGAGAACCTTGACAAACAGGAGAGCAGAAACAGAACGAGAGGATAATTCAATTCCCCTAATATGTCAGTTGATTCTCCATATATTATGATATTATGATACCAGGCCAGGATGATTCTCCCAGCTCCCTGGCAACTCATTGTTGCACCGAACCTAATTTAATGTTTTTATACCTGATGTCAATGGACTCACAGACAGCATTGTAAAGAGGTCTGAGTACTACTCAGTAGATCTAAAAATATGTATATTATGTTGAAATAACAGACGTCAGTCGTCATTATGATTTTGGAAAAAAGGTTTATTTAGCTCGAAAAAATCAACTTTGACTAATTGTTAGGAACCTACAATCGACCGTTGACAACACTGCGACAATATTTCTACGTAAGCCTTTTTATTAACATGTCTGAATATTGGCTTTGCATTGCTGATAATCCCTTTGTTGAAGGTTCGACAAATAGGCTTTTTCAGTCCCAATCTCTTTTCAGTTTCAATCTCTTTGTTGGAGATATTAAAAGATGTATAGTATATGGAAATTGTTGATCATTTTAGGAATAGAAGGTAGTCCACGGTGACTCTAAAATTCAGCCCAATATCTCTCCATAGCTATCCAATTATCAAATATCAGAATCTTCTGTGTGATAACTGCCACAAGCAACCGCACCAAGCAGACATAGATCTACTAATCATTATTATCATTTATCTGAACTATGGCATTTTAAAAACACAACTAGGCAGTTATGAAAATCCAGGATGCTAATTATACAATAATAAAGGATAAAATGTAAAAGTAATACAATTTCTTATACAAAGCAGTATTAGATTTTTACTGAGACCACAACTGCATCTCTTCGAGTCAAGAATGTGATATAGCATCATTTGGCAGGAGGTTTTTGTCATGGTGTTTACCACTGTGGTCATAGTTATCACAGTGAATAACCTCCATACAAAAAACCTGTGTGCACAAGCTGCACGATCCTTTACAACCACTTACTGAGGCAATGCTCAAAGAGTTGACTAATGCTTCTGTTCAGTTCAGCTATGGTCACAATTACAACCAAATTATATTTAAAAAATAATTGTAGTTTCATTGCTTTATGGTATTGCTGTGATTTTACTGTGCTGAGTGTCAAGCCTTTCAATCAGCCTTTCTAAAGTAATCAAAACATCAGCTAATACAACATATTCACAAACACGCTGTCATTGCACATATCCTTTGTTCGTTGTTCTTTCCTTCCCTTCTAAATGTAGCAGAGTTCCTTCAAGCTTCACAATTAGAAATCCGCAAAAAAAAAAAAAAAAAAACAGCTGCAAGATGAATAGTTCTGTCCTTTCCGGCTGATTTATTATCAGAATTCATTTTTGGTATCCTTTTCTTACTTTATGCGTTTTACTACTGCCTATTAATTCATTATTTATCAAATATCCGCAGTTCAGGAATGATTGTTTTACGTCAGCCTGTCATATGTATTTCCTTTTATCTCGAGCCTTCACCCTTGAAGGGCATTGCAGTGTAAAAATGTTCTGTCTGCCACTGAAGAAAAGGTATTAAACAGGTACCTCATACTGAGCCATGAAACAGAAGAACTAGATAGTTACTTTAATAATACATGTGTTTCAACCCTTGACTGTGCTGCTCCATTTGAGTTAAAATCTTTTTCAACAAGGAGAATTATCCCATGCATGAACAAGCATATTCATCTATTAACAAAGAAAGGAGGAAGGCAGAATGCAAATGAAAGAAGTTAAATATTTTCCATTATAAATACCTGTTATGATGGGCTGCAACAAATATCCCTACACTGACAGCCATGATGAAACTTGCTTTACTAGCTTGACACAATAGCTTTGACACATGCTAGCTATGCCTGTTAGAAGCTAAGAAAATACTGATTAAAATGATATGACTTTACAATTTTTCACGCAAACAGTTTAGACAGTATAACAAAAACTCTGATGATTAAAAAAATAACTTTTTTACCTTGAAAAGTATTTCTTGCAGAGGGAATGGTCACATGTGGCTGCTTTCTTCTGGGAAGGAGGAGGGGCTAACTGAACGTGTGCAGTATGAATATAATCACTGTAGCTCATTCCTTATTGGAGGAATAAGCAATGTTGCAACTTCCCCATGTTGCAACCGTCCCCACTCTCCCCTACGAGTGTCCGCAAAATGCTGATAATGTAATGTAATGAACATGCTCCTGATGGAGACTCCCTCTCACCTCATTATAGAGTTTGCACAATTCTTCTGGCAAATCTAACATGATTTAGATACAACTTTCTCAGGAAACACGTATTTATGACTATGTGTTGTTAGAATCCATCTTCCTGTCACTTACAATTTATTACACAAATTGTCCATTTTGTAAAGGAAACATAAACCTGTAGATGTTCACACGCAGCCTGCTTGGTGGTTCTGGCATCAGATCTCAGAGGTATTAGTTTAGCTGTTTTGTCGTCACATTTCTTCAAGATTTAATCGTGAAGCTGTATTTCATTCGAACAACCAACCGGTCGTCAACTGATTAAGAGAAACCTATCACCGATAGTTTAAAAATGGCAAAAATGCTTCAATTAAAACGCATTCAAGCATTCAATTTACACGGCTATGTTTTAACTTTGAATAACATTTAAATTTTAAATCGTGCATGATTGTGCTACAAACGGACTCGATCGTGAGACGCCTGACTGCCTTTTCACCAAGAGAATTTCCACTCTGGTTTTTGTAGGATACTGTATCACTCTGTATCCCCCCATACACAGTGATTCATGCTTGTACAAAAACTGCTCGTCTCAACGAAACATGCATCCACCTCCCCACTGCTGATTCCATCTACAGAATTGACTTCTTTTTTTGAACTCTTCTCTCGACGAACAGGAGTTTACTCAGCACTGACAGTTGTCATTACTCTGCGGATTCATATAGACAATTATTGTCTATTTCTTCAGTTGAAGTGTTTGTCCGGCACATCTTAACATTCATCTCCGATTAGTTTTGTCTACACGCAGCGCAGCAAAAAACAGAACAGCAGGTACTACCTTTTAGACTTGTTTTTTTCGAATTTGTTTCACTTCATTTAATGTTATGGTTCTTCTTAGATTGACGTGCTCCTGTGCTCTTTGTCATCAATGCTTTGAGGCAGGTATTTTCCATTCCCCATTCTTGCTGAAATAGACTGAATAAACTTGCTATTCACTTGATCGTCTCTTCACTTTCTTTCAAAATTGTACCCTAATTAATGCAAAACTAGGTTGGCAGAAAGGTAGTCTGAATGTTCATACAGACAACCAACATTTAAATTTCAACTGTAATTGCGAGGAGAACCTTGACAAACAGGAGAGCAGAAACAGAACGAGAGGATAATTCAATTCCCCGAATATGCCAGTTGATTCTCCATATATTATGATATTATGACACCAGGCCAGGATGATTCTCCCAGCTCCCTGGCAACTCATTGTTGCACCGAACCTAATTTAATGTTTTTATACCTGATGTCAATGGACTCACAGACAGCATTGTAAAGAGGTCTGAGTACTACTCAGTAGATCTAAAAATATGTATATTATGTTGAAATAACAGACGTCAGTCGTCATTATGATTTTGGAAAAAAAGCTTTATTTAGCTCGAAAAAATCAACTTTGACTAATTGTTAGGAACCTACAATCGACCGTTGACAACACTGCGACAATATTTCTACGTAAGCCTTTTTATTAACATGTCTGAATATTGGCTTTGCATTGCTGATAATCCCTTTGTTGAAGGTTCGACAAATAGGCTTTTTCAGTCCCAATCTCTTTTCAGTTTCAATCTCTTTGTTGGAGATATTAAAAGATGTATAGTATATGGAAATTGTTGATCATTTTAGGAATAGAAGGTAGTCCACGGTGACTCTAAAATTCAGCCCAATATCTCTCCATAGCTATCCAATTATCAAATATCAGAATCTTCTGTGTGATAACTGCCACAAGCAACCGCACCAAGCAGACATAGATCTACTAATCATTATTATCATTTATCTGAACTATGGCATTTTAAAAACACAACTAGGCAGTTATGAAAATCCAGGATGCTAATTATACAATAATAAAGGATAAAATGTAAAAGTAATACAATTTCTTATACAAAGCAGTATTAGATTTTTACTGAGACCACAACTGCATCTCTTCGAGTCAAGAATGTGATATAGCATCATTTGGCAGGAGGTTTTTGTCATGGTGTTTACCACTGTGGTCATAGTTATCACAGTGAATAACCTCCATACAAAAACCTGTGTGCACAAGCTGCACGATCCTTTACAACCACTTACTGAGGCAATGCTCAAAGAGTTGACTAATGCTTCTGTTCAGTTCAGCTATGGTCACAATTACAACCAAATTATATTTAAAAAAATAATTGTAGTTTCATTGCTTTATGGTATTGCTGTGATTTTACTGTGCTGAGTGTCAAGCCTTTCAATCAGCCTTTCTAAAGTAATCAAAACATCAGCTAATACAACATATTCACAAACACGCTGTCATTGCACATATCCTTTGTTCGTTGTTCTTTCCCTTCCCTTCTAAATGTAGCAGAGTTCCTTCAAGCTTCACAATTAGAAATCCGCAAAAAAAAAAAAAAAAAAAACAGCTGCAAGATGAATAGTTCTGTCCTTTCCGGCTGATTTATTATCAGAATTCATTTTTTGGTATCCTTTTCTTACTTTATGCGTTTTACTACTGCCTATTAATTCATTATTTATCAAATATCCGCAGTTCAGGAATGATTGTTTTACGTCAGCCTGTCATATGTATTTCCTTTTATCTCGAGCCTTCACCCTTGAAGGGCATTGCAGTGTAAAAATGTTCTGTCTGCCACTGAAGAAAAGGTATTAAACAGGTACCTCATACTGAGCCATGAAACAGAAGAACTAGATAGTTACTTTAATAATACATGTGTTTCAACCCTTGACTGTGCTGCTCCATTTGAGTTAAAATCTTTTTCAACAAGGAGAATTATCCCATGCATGAACAAGCATATTCATCTATTAACAAAGAAAGGAGGAAGGCAGAATGCAAATGAAAGAAGTTAAATATTTTCCATTATAAATACCTGTTATGATGGGCTGCAACAAATATCCCTACACTGACAGCCATGATGAAACTTGCTTTACTAGCTTGACACAATAGCTTTGACACATGCTAGCTATGCCTGTTAGAAGCTAAGAAAATACTGATTAAAATGATATGACTTTACAATTTTTCACGCAAACAGTTTAGACAGTATAACAAAAACTCTGATGATTAAAAAAATAACTTTTTTACCTTGAAAAGTATTTCTTGCAGAGGGAATGGTCACATGTGGCTGCTTTCTTCTGGGAAGGAGGAGGGGCTAACTGAACGTGTGCAGTATGAATATAATCACTGTAGCTCATTCCTTATTGGAGGAATAAGCAATGTTGCAACTTCCCCATGTTGCAACCGTCCCCACTCTCCCCTACGAGTGTCCGCAAAATGCTGATAATGTAATGTAATGAACATGCTCCTGATGGAGACTCCCTCTCACCTCATTATAGAGTTTGCACAATTCTTCTGGCAAATCTAACATGATTTAGATACAACTTTCTCAGGAAACACGTATTTATGACTATGTGTTGTTAGAATCCATCTTCCTGTCACTTACAATTTATTACACAAATTGTCCATTTTGTAAAGGAAACATAAACCTGTCAGAATTAATTCCCTAAGTGGTTCAAGCCTTGTTGAAAGCCGTATCTACACTTAACAGGCATTAAAAAAGAGAATAGTCAGAAGAAAATAAAATACAAGTCATAAGTTCTAAATCATGTCCGAATCTACTGCACATATACTTGATTGTGTGATGATGAACAACCTTTTCTCCATGAGAATTTGCACTCAGAGCTGTTGAAGGTTTTTGTATGACACTGCATCACTGTGGTTGCCATCCACAGTGTTACATGGCTGTACAAAAACTGCTTGCTTTAAACGAGTCATTGTCAATCAGTCGTTCATATCAAGCAAGGATTTATAAAATATATGTTAGATTCTCTGTTTTAAAGTATTTGTGATCAAACAGATTGAAGTGTAAAACTTTTCAAGCAGCAGAATGTCCAGTTGTACATTGTTTCACATTTTATGATTTGTTTGTGATAAGTGTGTTTGGTATGTGTGCAATTAATAACTGCACATTTTCAACGATAACATGACAATACCAGCAGTTTTGTATCCTTGTTCACTTTTGTTTATTTTTCCCCATCACTAAATAATACCTTTAAATAAAATTATAATTAAGAGAAGGAATCTGCACGGAGACTGTGTGCTCTAAAGTCAATCTGTCTACAGACAACAGAAAAAGGAGAATACAGCCTGTATGTGTGTTAATGTAATAATAATATAGAACAGAAAATATCCCCCTTGCAGCTCGCTTCATCAAATTACTCTCACTCCAGTTACTGCTGTGTTTCTTTGAGATTGGCACTTTCCACTGCACCATGTAATAAATGCATCAGCATCCATTTATAAGGCCCTTCATTTCTGTCCATAGAGGCAGATATTTTCACTTTGACCGAAAACGCATCCTTTCTGTAATAAACTGAAAAAAATCCACCATTCAGTCGTTGTCACTGGGGGTGGCATCCTGTGCCTCTCAGCGCTACTAACCACTGGCACCCGACCGTAAAACCTTTCAAAATTGTATCCCTACTTTGGACTGGACACTTACAAACGGACGGACATATTTACAGAAGTAAGAGTATAATACAAGAACATTCATGCCCTCAAACGTACACATATATGCGTGGGGCAAGATTGTCTGAATCAACGTGCACATTCGGAGACTGGTAGATGATGTGTTTCGGCGGAGATTTTGGAGTTGTGAAACAAATGTATCAGCGATCAAGAATATCTTTCAAATGGCATTTCACAAGAACGAAACAATGCAGGAGAGCATAGAGAAGACAATTTAAATTCCGACCATTTCGACCATCAGCTGGTATTGCATGTTGCGATGCTCCAAAGGCCAGAGGATTCGCCCCGCTCCCTGGCAACTCTTTGCTGTATCTGTCCTGTTTCAACGTGTTTGTATGCGTGATGGAACTCGGGGGTGGCGCTGTAACAAGCAGTGAGTCGATCTAAAACTATAAAATGTTGAAACAGGAATTCGTCCCATTTCATTAAGGTTTCAGAATGAAGATTTATTTCATTCAAAAATCAATCGTTCGATAGCAACATGCCGCCGACTGTTGAATATATTGTGACTGCTTTATGGCTGAACACTGGCTATATTGCAGCATTATTTATGTATATTATTCATCTTTATGTTGAATGCTTGGAAAGTATGGTGCGCATTGTCGGTGCTTTACTGTGAGTATTAGCAACGGCTTGCAGTAGCCTACATACAGCGTGGGTGTCTGTCGGTACTTCAGGTTCCCGGATAGCTGGAATGACCAATATTCTGTCACTTATGAAATGTAGTGATGTTCGACGAGTTTTTTTTTTTTTGAATGAACTGTATGGACGCAATATAACTCAACGAATCAAAGCTTATTTTCTCCCCCACATTTGCAGGTGGTGCAATAGCTGCTTGATGCTAATTAAAAAATAGTGAATACATTTTAAAGGACAATAATTTCAATATCACTTCTTTATCTGCAATTCACACTTTTTTAGGATTTGTCGATCTTCCAGGGAATCATTTTGTATATTATGACGCAGAGAATTATTCCAATCCGGCGGGCAAGAAGAGTATCCTCGAGGCAAAGCAGAAGACAAACACCAGAGCGTGAAGATCTAAACAGGCTAGAAAGAAACAAGCTAACTCACTGAGACGAACTGACAGAGAACAAAGAAAATGGGTAGTGTGGCATAAATATATCACATACTTTGTTTTTTCACAAACTAGAATCAAGATAAGAATGTTTGCATAGGATGTTTTGAGATAATAACATGTGAGAAAGTGAAACTCGCAGACCCAATCACGTCTCTTTTTGAGCAGGCACATATGCCATATCACTATGTACCATGTTCTGTCCATAAAATGAATCCAAGGCATGTGCTAAAATAGGTAATGCATATTGAAAATAAAATGTATAGTTCATTTTTTTGTGTAATATTAATTTCCAATTGTCACTGCAGTCCAAGGACCAAAGAATCCTGAGCTGCTCAGGCACTGCCCCACACACCTGTAACTGCTTCACTCCCCAGGTTATTGACAGCCATGCACAACCAAGCGCCCACTTTCCACTGCAATGCAGCCCATTACAGATAAGAATAAGAAAGTAATTGGAAAGTGGTATGTGATGAAATACAACCATGACTGTCAAGAGCTGCAAGATGTGTCAGTCTGGGACGAAGCGGGAGATATTGAGAAGGAGGCAAGATCAAGACAATAACCAATTGAGTGTTGGTTGGAAAATGTTATTGTTTTCCATCAGATGTGATTTTTCAGTAGAGTGAGTAGATGTTCACACGCAGCCTGCTTGGTGGTTCTGGCATCAGATCTCAGAGGTATTAGTTTAGCTGTTTTGTCGTCACATTTCTTCAAGATTTAATCGTGAAGCTTTATTTCATTCGAACAACCAACCGGTCGTCAACTGATTAAGAGAAACCTATCACCGATAGTTTAAAAATGGCAAAAATGCTTCAATTAAAACGCATTCAAGCATTCAATTTACACGGCTATGTTTTAACTTTGAATAACATTTAAATTTTAAATCGTGCATGATTGTGCTACAAACGGACTCGATCGTGAGACGCCTGACTGCCTTTTCACCAAGAGAATTTCCACTCTGGTTTTTGTAGGATACTGTATCACTCTGTATCCCCCCATACACAGTGATTCATGCTTGTACAAAAACTGCTCGTCTCAACGAAACATGCATCCACCTCCCCACTGCTGATTCCATCTACAGAATTGACTTCTTTTTTTGAACTCTTCTCTCGACGAACAGGAGTTTACTCAGCACTGACAGTTGTCATTACTCTGCGGATTCATATAGACAATTATTGTCTATTTCTTCAGTTGAAGTGTTTGTCCGGCACATCTTAACATTCATCTCCGATTAGTTTTGTCTACACGCAGCGCAGCAAAGGGACGCATGTTTTTGTTATGAACTGTATCACTGTGGCCGTAGTACCCGCTATACCACAGCGTTACACGCCTTTACAAAAACCCCGCCTGCACATTGTTAACGTGTTCAGACCT
Organism: Megalops atlanticus; assembly: GCA_019176425.1. NCBI lineage: Eukaryota > Metazoa > Chordata > Actinopteri > Elopiformes > Megalopidae > Megalops > Megalops atlanticus. The sequence goes on along the minus strand of CM032875.1, from coordinate 13,923,801 downwards.
ACATATCCTAACTTAGAGGAAAACTACTACAATATTTTAGTCAAAAATTATAAACGATGTATATGTATTGTGTACTCAACTTCAATAATAATTCTTCAACTTCAAATAATAACGCTCATTCTACCATAGGGGCTACAGCGACAGCCCTTAATAATAGCGTGAAACGTTTTAATGTTTAAAAGCACATCTGCATGTTTCCACTGTACAACACAGACAATCTTCAGAAGCTTATTCGCAAGAATAAATATGTATAAGCGTTAGTGATGAAACAGAACAGAAACAGAAATAGAAGGTGCTTGACTTCATCCTGGTGTTCCTGAAAGCACTCTTGCATCTATTCAGCAGTTTGTATGACAGCTTTGTTATCTTGAAAAATACTAACATCTTGAGGAAACAATGTTTATAGCATAGGGTGCATCTGGTCACCTAAATTGGCTCCAAATTCCTTAGACATATTTCTACCATGCAGAAGTAATAAGCGGAACCAATGGCTCCCACAAGCTGGCTGCTTATACTATAACAGATCCATCACAATGTTTAACAGTTAGATTTAAATTTACATTTATTCATTTGGTAGATGCTTTTATCCAAAGCAACCAACAAGTGAGGCAGAGTACAACACAAATAAAAACCATATGAGGGCGTGACAATGTTAGAAGCGCTGCATGACTAAGTTTCAATAGTTGGCGAGACAAGGCATAAGCTAACTGGTAGAAATACGAGTCAATTAAACCATAAAATTATTATTATTATTATTATTATTATTATTATATATTTTTTTTATTTAAGAAAACATAGTTTAAGACAACAGAAATTGCTGTAGGTGGTAGATTTCAGGTGATCATGTGAGTGCAGAAGAGCTGTGTCTTTAGATGTCTCTTGAAGATAGTGAGGGACTTGGCAGTTTGGATGAAGTGAAGAGTTAAGAACAGGCAATGTGGGTTGAAGACTTCTTTTGGCTTTCTCCAACATATGCCTGTCCAGAGGAACAAATGGGAAAAAATGAAAAGACAATTCATACTGCTTTTTTCTACTGCTCAGAAGTTTCAGAAGTTTTGCATTCATAATACCAGGTTATGTATTGCGGGACAGTGGACTTGGTCACAAGGGGTTTCTGTAATGAAGCTAAATATCAGATTTGTGAAGCTCACGACGTTCAGTTGTTGTTGAGACTTGTCGCGGAGTTATGGATCCAGTTCTATGGTAATTCTGGAGCCCGTTGTTTACTGGTTTTTAGAAACTATCCTGTTAGCTGGTGGTCTACCTCTGTCAGTGAGCTTCGACTTGTGACCACTGTTCCTCTCTCAAGGTGCAGTCTTTCTTTCTTTGACATATGGCGCTAGGGTTTTCGACACTCTTCCCCTTGACACATCGCATAATTTTTTCCGTTTCTATTGCAGATGCACCTGCAATTCGAGAAATTTCGGATATGTATGTATGTATGTATGTATGTATGTATGTATGTATTGCTCTTTGCTGTCAGCCAACACACGACTTACAGAGGTTTATTAAGTTATTCAGCACTAACAGTAACTCATCTCTACTTTGATGAATATTTACGCATAATGAAGATTATGAATTCAGTAGTAGTATCTGTTGCTGGTTGAAAAAAAATTGCTGGCACGTCTAACAATTCATCTCCGGTTGGTTCTGTCCACACTACGCGTATTCTGCAAGATCAAAGAAGGCATGTTTTTGTCATGAACTGTATCACTGTGCCCCCGCTATAGTCCACAGTGTTTAAAGCCTGTACAAAACCCCCACCTGCTCATTTTCAACGTAATCAGACCTATACATCGTACGATCTTGGAAAAGTACTACAATATTTCAATCAACAATTTCTTTACGCATTTAAGTATTATTAACGCACAATATTTCCATTAGCCTAATTGACTAACGAAAAACGTTTCCTCAGTAATACCGTGAAACATTTTCATGTTTAAAATAGTTGCCAATAGGTAAAATTGTATCTTTGTTCACTTTTGCTCTGTTTTCCATTGATAAATCTTATCTCTAAATGGAATTATTAGTAAATGCAAACAACTCTAGACTGTGTGTTCTACAGATGATTCCCAGAAGTATATTCACGAAAACATCGTTTGTATGTAGGCCTATGTTACTGTTATAATAAATTAGAACAGCAGATACTACCATTGCTTTCGCTTTTTCGAATTTGTTTCACTTCATGTACTGCTATGTTACTGCTTAGATTGACGTGTTCCAGTGCTGTCTCTCATCAATGCCTTGATATCAATTTATAAATCCGCGCTTTGCTGTGCTTAGAGGCAGCTATTTTCCCTTCCCCATCCTTGCTGAAATAGATTGAATAAACTTGCTATTTTTTTTTCACGGAGGGTGACATTCTGTGCATCTCAGCGCCACTAACCGCTGACACCAATCCCACCCTTTGCTCGGTCTTTCAAGGATATTCACTTGATCGTCACTTCACTTTCTTTCAAAATTGTATCGCAATTAAAACAAAACCGGGTGGGCATGAACATGAATGAACATGTAGAAAACGAACATGTAAGTTTCAATCGTAACTGCGAGGAGAACGAAGACAAACAGGAGAGTAGAGACAGAACGAGAGGATAATTCACCTTCCTACCATTTCAGATGATACTAAATATTATGGTGATACCAGGCCAAGACGATTTACCCAGCTCCCTGGCAACTCATTGTTGCACCGAATCTCATTTAATGTTTTATACCTGATGTCAACGGATTCACAGGTAGCATTGTAAAGAGGTCTGATTACTACTGAGTAGATCTAAAATATGTATATTATGTTGAAATAACAGCCATCAATCGTCATTACGATTTTGTTAAAAAAGCTTTATTTAACTCGAAAAAAATCAACTTTGACTAATTGTTAGGAACCTACAATCGACCGTTGACGACACTGCGACAATATTTCTACATAAGCTTTTTTATTAACATGTCTGAATATTGGCTTTACATTACTGATAATCCCTTTGTTGAAGGTTCGACAAATAGGCTGTTTTCAGTCCAGTCTCGTGTTGACTATGGCTAAAACTGAGATCAACTTTGAATAACAATTCTGTGCAATTGTGTCTTTTCCCATGAATTCTGTGGCAGCTTAAATAACCACCAGACCATTCTGTTAGTTATGAAATGAAACGAAGTATAATTAACTTAAAGAGCAGTTGTTTTAAACTGGACCACTGATGTACCTTATAACTATCATTTATTTAATATTCATCCAAATGTACTAAACAAGTCAACAAGTCAGCAAGCAGTGTGTATTAGCTAATGCATGATGGGGTGAAATATATTTCAACATGTCATCATTTCTACAAAAATTCTTTCCATTGTTTTTTTTTTTTTTTTTTTAGAATTTTTAGATTTTCTATGCAATTCATTTATATGCTATGGCATAATTATACATTAATACATGTGAATTTCATTTTTATAACCCATTTATGTACCAATATATTGATTGTAATGAGTAACATACCAAGGCTTGACCGAAGAGTCCAGCTTAAATTCTAGAGTGTAGGCTGAATTCTTCTCAACAAATGAGCACTTTCTACTCAGTATCCTGTTTAAATAATACATATGACATTTATGAAACTTGATGATGTTTGGTTGTTTGATTTTTTTTTTGTGGCAATATACTTCATCACCTGGCTTGGCTGAATGGCCTGTTCTCATGATTAAACTTTCATGTTGTAATGTATGTAAGAAATATGCAAAATGAAAAGAAAATACACATCCTCTCTCTCACACACACACAAGTCTGAAGTGCACAACATTCTGTTTTTTTTTAGTTTTTTTCAATTTCAGTATCTGTTTTGTTGTAGATATTAAAAGATGTATAGCATATGCAAATTGTTGATCAAGTATATGCAAATTGTTGATCAATTGTTTTATCAATAAAAGATATTCCATGGTGACTCTAAAATTCAGCCCAATATCCCTCCATCACTATCCAAATATCAAATATCAGAATCTTCTGTGTGATAGTTGCCATAAGCAACTGCACCAAGCAGACATAGATCTACTATTCATTATTATCATTTATCTGAACTATGGCATTTTAAAAACACAACTAGGCAGTTATGAAAATCCAGGATGCTAATAATACAATAATAAAGGATAAAATGTAAAAGTAACACAGTTTCTAATAAAAAGCATAATTAGATTTGTAGAGAGACTGCAGCTGCATGTCATCGAGTTAAGAATGTGATGTGGCATCCTTTGGCAGGAGGTTTCTGTCATGTTGTGTACCACTGTGGCCCCAGTTATCACATTGAATAACCTCCATACAAAAACCTGTGTGCACACGCTGCACGATCCTTTACAATCACTTACTGAGGCAATGCTCTGAGAGTTGAGTAATGTCTTTGTTCAATTCAGCTATGGTTAGAATTACAGCCAGATTGTATTTAAAAAATAATTGTAGTTTCATTGCTTTATGGTATTACTGTAATTTTACTGTGCTGAGTGTCAAAGGGTTTCAATCAGCCTTTCTAAAGTAATCAAAACATCAGCTAATAGAAAACATTCACCAACACGCTGTCATTGCGCATATACTTTGTTCTTTGTTCTTCCCCTTCAATTCTAAACGTAGCAGAGTTCCTTCAAGCTTCACAATTAGAAATCCGCAAAAAAAAAAAAAAAAAAAACAGCTGCAAGATCTATCGTTCTGTCCTTTCAGGCTGATTTATTATCATAATTCATTTTTTGGTATCCTTTTCCTACTTTATGCATTTTACTACTGCCTATTAATTCATGATTTTATCAAATATCCGCGGTTCAGGAATGATTTTACGTCAGCCTGTCATATGTATTTCCTTTTATCTTGAGCCTGCACCCTTGAAGGGCCTTGCAGTGTAAAAATATTCTGTCTGACACTGAAGAAAAGGTATTAAACAGGTACCTCATACTGAGCCATGAAACAGAGGAACTAGATAGCTATTTTAATAATACATGTGTTTCAACCCTTGACTGTGCTGCTCCATTTGAGTTAAAATCTCTTTCAACAAGGAGAATTACCCCATGGATGAACAAGCATATTCATCTCTTAACAAAGCCTGGAGGAAGGCAGAATGCAAATGGAAGAAGTTAAATATTTTCCATTATAAATACCTGTTATGGTGGGCTGCAACAAATATCCACAGTGTCTTGACTGATTTCAGCGTGTGGAGTGGAAAATTTTCGATCATCAAATATTATTGCGTTGGTGCCTTACATCACTTTACAATGGGTAATACTAAATCATTAATTAATCAAACATTTCATTAACTTATGATCTGGAGAACACTGGGTGGTGTAGCATAGTAGTTAAGGAGAAGGAGCCGTAACTGAAAGGTTGTCATTTCAATTCCTTGCTGGGGCATTGCTCCTGTACCCTTGGACAAGGTACTTAACCCACAACTGCCTCAGTAAATATCCAGCAATATAAATGGGTAACAAGGTGAACAAAAAAAAAACTGTAGCCGATATAAGTTGCTTTAGATACGAGTGTCTGCAAAATGCTGATAATGTAATGTAATGAACAAGCTCCTGATGGAGACTCCCTCTCACCTCATTATAGAATTTGCACATTTCTTCTGGCAAACCTCACGCAATATAAATACAACTTCCTCAGAGTATGTGTTGTTAGAATCAATCTTTCTGTCTCTTACAATTTATTACACAAATTGTCCATTTTGTAAAGGAAACATAAAACTGTCAGAAGCTATTAATTCTCTAATTGGTTCAAGTCTTGTTGAAAGCCGTATCTACACTTAACAGGCATTAAAAAAGAGAATGGACAGAAGAAAATAAAACACAAGTCTTAAGTTTCTAAACAATGTTCAAATCTACTGAACAGATACTCAATTGTTTGATGATGAACAGCCTTTTCTCCATGAGAATTTGCACTCAGAGCTGTTGGAGGTTTTTGTACGACACTGTATCACTGTGGTTGCCATCCCATCCACAGTGTTCCATGGCTGTACAAAAACTGCTTGCCTCAAATGAAACATAAACCCATATCTCCGCTGCTGTTTCACTGTACTGTATCCAAATTTTAAGGAATGTTAAACTGGAGCTAATCAAATACAACTAAATAAAATGTTCCTGATAAAGGAATTTCCAAAGGGTACTTGACAGAAAATAATGTCAATTTATGTTAATCTCAATAGTCCTCTGAGCAAAAAAATAAATGTTCTTGTCAGTGAGTCATTCAGACCAAGCAAGGATTTACAAAATATATATCTGGCTCTCTGGTTTAAATTATTTGTGATCAAACATATTGAAGTGTAACACTTTGTAAAGCAAGAAAATATCCAGTTGTACATTGTTTCACATTTAATGATTTTTTTTGTGATGTGTGTATGATATTTGTGAAATTAATACCTACACATTTTCAACAATAACATGACAAAACCAGCAGTTTTATATCCTTGTTCACTTTTGTTTATTTTCCCCATCATTAAATAATATCTTTAAATAAAATTATAGTTAAGAGCAGGAATATGTATGGAGACTGTATGCTCTAAAGACTATTTTACAATCAATCTGTCTACAGACAACAGACTAAGGAGAATACAGCCTGTATGTACAATTTTTTTTCATTGATTTTTAAAATGACAGTAGTTGCATTCCAATATGGTGTTGCTGTATTTTTACTGTCTTGGCTGGTTTGTGCTGAGTTTCACCCGCTAGATGAGAATTTACACTCAGAGCTGTTGGAGGTTTTTGTATGATGCTGTATCACTGTGGCTGTTACCCCATCCACAGTGTTTCATGGCTGTACAAAAACTGCTTGCCTCAAATGAAACATGTGCCCATCTCTCCCCTGCTGCTTCACGCTACAGGATCCACATTTTTAAAGACTGTTATACTGTAGCCAATCAAATTTCACTAAACAAAATCAATTTATGTTCATCTGAATATTTTTCTGAGCACAAAATAAATGTTCTACATGTGTGAGTGAAGAAAATACTTCACTAGCACAAAAACCAGAAGATCTGAAGGACCTAGATCATGTCTGTTGAGACAAATGGTCTAAAAATCTCTCAAAAATTCCAGAAGCTCATAAATTGTTAAGGAAGACTCTTGTCAATGTGTCATTCATACAAATCAAGGATTTATAAAATATACATTTGACTGTCTGGCTTAAAGTATTTGTGATCAAACAGATTGAAGTGTAACACTTCTTAAGCAGCAAAATGTCCAGTTGTACATTGTTTCACATTTTATCTTTTTTTTGTGATAAGTGTGTATGATATGTGTGAAATTAATGACTAGACATTTTCAACAATAACATTTGTATCCTTGTTCACTTTTGTTTATTTTTCCCCATCACTAAATAATACCTTTAAATAAAATTATAATTAAGAGAAGGAATCTGTATGGAAGCTGTGTGCTTTACAGACTATTGTACAGTCAGTCTGTCTACAGACAACAGACTAAGGAGAATACAGCCTGTATGTGTGTTAATGTAATAATAATATAGAACAGAAAATATCCCCCTTGCAGCTTGCGTCATCAAATTACTCTCACTCTAGTTACTGCTGTGTTTCTTTGATATTGGCACATTCCACTGCACCATCTAGTAAATGCATCACCATCCATTTAGAAGGTCCTTCATTTCTGTCCGTAGAGGCAGACATTTTCACTTTGATCAAAAACGCATCCTTCCTGGAATAAACTGAAAAAATCCAACCATTCAGTCCTTGTCAATGGGGGTGGCATCTTCACAGAAAATAATATCAATTTATGTTCATCTGAATAGTTTTCTGAGCACAAAATAAATGTTCTACGTTTGTGATTGAAACTGAAGAAAATATTTCACTAGCACAAAAACCAAAAGATCTGAAGGACCTAGACCACTTCTGGTCATGAAAAATGGCCAAAAATCTTCCCAGAGATTCCAGAAGCTTATAAAATGCTAAGAAAGAGGCTTGTCAGTGAGTCGTTCATATCAAGCATGGATTACAAAATATTTGTGATCCAAATGATGTGGAAGCATAACAGATTGAGTTGTAACATGTTTTTAAGCATTGAAATGTTCAGTTTGTACATTTTGTCCATTTTTCTATTATAGTATATTATGTATTTTACATGATTAATGAATTTTATATGAAATGTATACATGGAGTGTGCAGTGTTTATTTTGTACATTTCTCTCTGCCTTTAATCAACACACAGGACTCTACAGTATGGCATTTATGGTTACATTACCTATTTTAATACATTATAAATCTTTTGAGTTTCAGAGGGAGTTATGAATAGTAATGAACATTGCATGTTGAAATAATTGGCTGGTATGACTTCACATTCTGTCCCAGTTGGTTTTACTCACTTCACCACACTCCATAACATCACAAATCTGGAAACAGGTTTTTGTCATGAGCTGCATCACTGTGACCCGCTATAATCCACAGTGGCTGAGGCCTGTACAAAAACCCTTACTGTATTTTCACAATGCAATTTTCCAATGTGTGAAATATATAACTACACATTTTCAACAATAACATGTCAAAACCAATGGCTTTGTTCAGTCTCCCCCCATCATTAAATTGTATTTCTAAATAGAATTATAATTAAGAGCAGGAATCTGTATAGAGACTGTGTGCTCTGAAGACTATTTTACAAGTCTATAGACAACAAAATAAGGAGAATACAGGTTGTATGAGTGTTAATGTAATAATAATATAGAACAGAAAATATTCCTTGCAGCTCGCTTCGTCGAATTTCTCTCACTGCTGTTACTACTGTGTTTCTTCGAGACTGACACATTCAACTGCACCATGTACTAAATACATCACCATCCATTCAGAAGGTCCTTCTTTGTTTTCCATATAGAGGTAGATATTTTCACTTCGATCGAAAACGCACTTTCTGGAATGAACTGAGAAAAAAACCCGCCATTCAGTCTTTGTCACTGGGGTGGCATCCTGTGCGTCTCAGCGCTACCAACCACTGACACCAAACCCACCATAACAGCTCAACCTGTCAAACTGGGAGACTCACCTGGCCCTAAATCCTTTCAAAATTGTATCCCTACTTTGGATTTGACACTTACAAACGGACGGACATATTTACAGAAGTAAGAGAGTAATACAAGACTCTCGATGCCTTCAAACGTACACATATGCGTGGGGGAAGATTGTCTGAATCAACGTGCACATTCGGAGACTGGAAAGTGATGTGTTTCGGCGAAGATTTTGGAGTTGCGAAACAAATGTATCAGCGATCATGAATATCTTGTGGCAATATCAAACGGCATTTCACAAGAACGAAAACATGCAGGAGAGCATAGGTGGAAAGAGAAGACCATCAGCTGGTATTGCAGGTTGTGATGCTACAAAGGCCAGAGGATTCGCCCCGCTCCCCGGCAGCTCTTTGTTGTATCTATCCTGTTTCAATGTGTTTGTATGCGTGATGGATCTCGGAGGTGGCGCTGTAACCAGCAGTGAGTAGATTTAAAACTGTAAAATGTTGCAATAGGAATTCGTCCCATTTCATTAAGGTTTCTGAATAAAGATTTATTTCATTCTACCATCAATCGTTGTTCGATAGCAACATGCCGCCGACTGCTGGATATATGGCAACTGCTTTATGCAAAACTTAATCATCATGTCTGAATACTGGCTATATTGCAGCATTATTTACGATCTTTCTGTTGAATGCTTGGAAAGTAGCGCGCATCGTCGGTGCTTTACTGTGAGTATTAGCAACGGCTTGCAGGAGCCTGTACACAACGCGGGTTTCTGTATACTTCAAGTTCCGTGCATGGTAGCTGGAATGACCAACATTCTGTCACTTATGAAATGTAGTGATGTTCAACGAGGGTTTTTTTTTTTAATGAACTGTATGGACACAATATAACTGGACGAATCAAAGCTTATGTTTTCCCACATTTACAGGCAGTGTAATTGCTGCTTGATGCTAATTAAAATAGTGAATACATTTTAAAGGACAATAATTTCAATATCAATTCTTCATCTGCAATTCACACTTTTTTAGGATTTGTTTATTCCAGGGAATTATTTTGTATATTATGACACAATTATAACTGAGAAAATGTGACAATTATTTCACCACCAACCTGCACTTTTGTAAATTTATTTAGTAAAAACCCTTGTGGACCATGAGCAGATTATGAAATCTTAAAAAAACGAATACCATCTTCTCACTGTCTTGTTCAAAGAGTACATATGGCATTTTATAAAACGTGATGTTTTTTGTTTGATCTTATTTGATCTTCTTACACTATCGAATCATTCTTAAATAAAACACAGTGGCAAATGAGCAAGGCTGAAATTCCTGTTTTCATCATTAAACTTGTCATGTTCTCACATATGTAATGAATATTCAAAACACTCTACACAAAATGAATAGCACAACCCTCTGTTTTTGCCTAGATTATTACATTTCAATTTATTTCAGAGATATATAAAAATGTGGATCATTCTAGGTGGAAGATGTTTTTCCAGGTGGAAAAAACACTGACCAATATCATGCCATAGCTATCAAAATTTCAAATATCAGAATATGCTGTGTGATAGCATTGCCACAATTAGCAAGATTAAGCCAGATGAACCTACTCTTAATTTATTATTTCGAGTTTCCTGAACTTTTTAATATTCAGTAAGGCAGTTACAACGGCTTGGAAACTAACAAGATGGTAATCAGGTTTTGCCCTTGATTGAGATAAGTGGTTAATGTGACATCCTTTAAAAAGGGTTTTTTGTCATGGTGGTATATTACTCGGTGATGAACCTCCATACAAAAACCTGTGCACACAGCTGTGGGTTCCTTTACAAACATTCACTGTGGCAATATTCTGAAAAACCTAGTGAAAATTTTGTGATGATGAATATTTAATTCGAAACAGGTTTTATTTGTTCAATTTTTAAATGACAAGAGTTGCATTCCAGTATGATGTTGCTGTAGTTTTACTGTTTTGGCTGGTTAATGCTGAGTTTCAACTAGCCCCTCTGCAGTACCCGAAACACCATTTGGAAAACACATACACAATCACATTGTCTGACTATTGGAAGAAAGAATATATGGATTAAATATATGGATAAAACTGAAAAAAAAGCTTCAATAAAAACTGCATTCAATTTACGTGACTAATTTTTATCACTGTATCAATGGTAACCCCCACCGTGATTCATGCCTGGGGCTCGTCTCAACGAAACACGTACCCATCTCCCCACTGCCGATTCCGTCTACAGAATCCAAAGACAGTACACACACACACACACACACACCACACACACACACACACATTTCTTTTTTTGTCCTGTTCTCTCGACCAACAGGGGTTCATTCAACACTCACAGTTTTCATTAATCTGAGGAGAATCCTCAGATTAATGAAAACTATCAGTGCTGAATATTAGTGTGTTTTATTGTGTATTTCTTCAGTTTAAGTATTTGTCTGGCTCGTCTTAATATTCATCTCCGATTAGTTTTGTCTACACGCAGCGCAGCGAAAGGACGCATGTTTTTGTTATGAAATGTATCACTGTGCTGTAACCCCAGCTATCGTAGCCCACAGCGTTACACGCCTATACAAAAACCCAGACTGAACATTTCTAACGTGTTCAGACCTACATATCCCAACTTAGAGGAAAACTACTACAAAATTTTGTCAAAAAATTATAAACAATTCATATGTATTGCGTATCAACTCCAATAATAATTCTTCAACTTCCAATAATAACGCTCATTCTACCATGTGGGCTACAGCGGTATAATAATAGCGTGAAACGTTTTAATGTTTAAAAGCACATGTCTATTTTACCAATGAGCAACACAGGCAATCTTCAGAAGCTCATTCTCAAGAATAAACATGTATAAGTGCTAGTCTGAAAACAGAACAGAAAATACTTCCTCTACAGCTGATTTCATCGAATTTGTTTCATTTCATTTATTCTTGTTTCTTCCAGACATCCCAGTGCCCTCTGTAATTAATGCATCGATATCCATTTAATAAATCCTGCTTTACAGAATAAAAACAGCCAGTCTTTGCCACAGAGGGTGGCATTCTGTGCTTACATATACGAAAGTGAATTAAATAATTCGTTCTGCTTTTCCAGAACTAAGTCTCAATGGCTGTCTGTTTACAAAATAATACGAAAAAATGTTGTAAACTGGCCATCAGTTTCCAAGTCTCATAGGTGGAAAGAGAAGACAATTTAAATTCCGATCATTCCGACAATCAACTGGTATTGCAAGTTGCGATGCTTCAAAGGCCAGAGGATTCGGCCCCCTCCCCGGCAACTCTTGTATCTATGCTGTTTCAACGTGTTTGTATGCGTGATGGATCTCGGAGGTGGCGCTGTAACCAACAGTGAGTAGATCTAAAAATGTAAAATGTTGCAATAGGAATTTGTCACATTTCATTAAGGTTTCAGAACAAAGATTTATTTCATTCAACGATCAATCATTGTTCGATAGCAACATACCCCCGGCTGTTAAATATATTGTAACTGCTTTATGCAAAACTTATTTAATTGTCATGGCTTAATATTGGCTATCTTGCAGCATTATTTATGATCTTTATGTTGAATACTTGGAAAGTATAGTGCGCATCGTCAGTGCTTTACTGTGAGTATTAGCAACGGCCTGCAGTAGCCTACATACAGCAACCTGCATTTTAATAAACTTATTTAGTAAAAAGCCTTGTGGACCATGAGCAGATTATGAAATCTTAAGAAAAAATGAATGCCATCTATTCACTATCCTGTTCAAAGAGTACATATGGCATATTCTAAACCTTGATGTTTTGTTTTTTGATCTTGTTTAATCTTCTTGCACTGGATTATGTTGAAACATTCTTTAACAAAACACAGTGGCAAATGAGCAAGGCTAAAATTCCTGTTTTCATCATTAAACTTGTCGTGTTGTCACATATGTAATGAGTATTAAAAACAAACAATGTAATGCACAACCCTCTGTTTTTGCGTGTAGATGATTACATTTCAATTTATTTCAGAGATATATAAAAATGTGGATCATTCTAGATGTAAGATGTTTTTCCAGGTGGAAAAACACTGACCTATATCATGCCATAGCTATCAAAATTTAAAATATCAGAATATGCTGTGTGATAGCATTGCCACAGTTAGCAAGATTAAGCCAGATGAACCTACTCTTAATTTATTATTTTGAGTTTCCTGAACTTTTTAATATTCAGTAAGGCAGTTACAACGGCTTGGAAACTAACAAGATGGTAATCAGGTTTTGCCGTTGATTGAGATAAGTGGTTAATGTGACATCCTTTAAAAAGGGGTTTTTGTCATGGTGGCATATTACTGTGGTCATAATTACCACAGTGATAAACCCCCATACCAAAACCTGTGCACACAGCTGCGGGTTCCTTTACAAACATTCACTGTGGCAATACTCTGAAAAAAACTGCCATCTTCAAAAGCCTCTGTTTGGTTTAGTGATGATGAATATATAATTCAAAACAGGTTTTATTTATTCAATTTTTAAATTACAAGAGTTGCATTCCAGTATGGTGTTCCTGTAGTTTTACTGTCTTGGCTGGTTAGAGTTTCAACTAGCCCCTCTACATATCCAAAACACCAGCTGAGAAAGACATACACAAACACACTGTCTGACTCTTGCAAAAAGAATATATGGATTATTCCTCATAAGTATGAAGGTGCTAATAATTGTTTATATTGTCTGTAATAAAATCATTATTTGAGTGCAATATGACCACTCCATTCAATGATATTAAGGTTAAGCTATATGATTTCACATTTTAAGGAAAGTAAAATCCAATATTCTTTTGTTTACTGTATTTGTCAGACTTCCAGGTGGAAGGACCCAGGTGCAGACCAGAATGCCAAACTTAGGTATTTATTAGATGGCAACCCACAAAACAGTAGTCAAAAACAGTCTGAGTCAACACCAGATCCACAAAAAAGGCAGAAATCCAAAATCACAAGGCAAGGACAAATCCAAAAATACAGGCAGAGAAGTCACATTAACCAGGCAGAGAATTATTCCAAAATGGTAGGCAAGAAGAGTATCCTAGAGGCAAAGCAGAAGTCAAACACCAGAGTGTACAGATCTAAACAGGCTAGACTGAAATAGGCTAACACAATGAAATGAACTGGCAGAGAACAAAAAACAACAAAGGGGTATTTATACATAGACTAATAATGACTAAACAGGGAACAGGTGAGCAGGACGGGCTTCAGATGGCGGGTGTGGCAGAAGGGCAGATTGGCAGGACAGGAGGTGGGACTATGGAGCAAATGGGGCTGTAAACAAAAACAAAAGCACATGCACAAAAAAAAAAAAAGACACACTCACTGAAACTGAGGGGGCAGTTTCACCTGTAACTAGGTTCAGGCTAATTTGCTGTCACAGTGGGGTGTCGGTCAGGACACAGGAGTTAGGTTCCGGGTTCAGGGTTTTATTGAGGATTTTGGAAGGTGTGTTTGTGTAGGTGTGTGTGTGGTTTCCTGCAAGGAGTAAGCAGGGAGAATAAATCAGGACTGATGGATCACATGGGGAATGTGCAATATACAATGCCACATAGTAGTGCAATTATAGCATTTATAAAATATACATTTATCATTTATATGCAATATATACAGGCAGACATTCAGGTGATATTGCAAAGTCCATTGCACTGGGATGGCTATACATTGTAACCAAATTTCCACATACAGACTCGTAGCTGCATTATTGGTTGTGGCAATGGAAACATTTATACGTAACAGATTAACACAATCTTACTAACATGCACACATACTATACATTGGACAAGAATGCATATCACCCTTCTCTCTCTACAGACAATTGTATTACAACCAGTTGAACTTAGGCATTGTACTTACTTTGGCACAGACGCACACAACAACAACACAATAGGCTCGGTCTTCAAAGGTTTGGTCTCCTCTTCACTTCACAGGTCTTAGTGTGGTACTGAGGTGGGGGAGGTCACCACTACCTTTATATTGTCCCGTATCCTTGGCCCTGTTGCAGTTCTTATTGGTGGTCGAAGGATACGGACAGGTCAGAGGGCAAATGGTGACCTGGGGGCTGTCCTTGGGGGTGTGCCTGTGCCTCGGGTTACCTGTGGGGGGTCCTGCTGATAAGGGGAGCAGTAGGACCGGTTTGGGCAGGTTTCAGCTGAGTTGTAAACAAGGGCCTGTAGGAGATGGGGGGTGGTGCACAAACAAAGACAAAGACAAAAACATGTGGCCCTTTTCTACACTCACACTTACAGGAAGACAGTGAAACACAACACAAGCATGTCATTTAGTATAGCGGTACTTTATTGTTCCTGTAATTGTATTTGATATGTAATCCTAGTTCAGATTAGTTGGCTCGCGTCACTGACCTTGCGCTCAGCTTCAGCACTATTTGCATTGTATGACCTGTACACATCTTGCTCTTGTGCCTGTTGTTTGCCCACTATTTGCACTTTTGTACGTCGCTTTGAATAAAAGCATCTGCCAAATGAATAAATGTAAATGTAAATGTCATCTCAGGCTGGAGAACTGACAGTAGGTACCTTTTCAGTCAGAAATGATTCCAGAACCCCAATGTCTCATCTTTGGTCTCTCATACTAAGCAAAATGCAACACACCTTCACTTTGGAAGTGATGACAAGATGACAAAAGTAGCTGTTCATTGTAGCCAATTGCAAGTACTTTCTGATTTCCTGCAAATTAATGGCAGCCCACATGGTAGAAAATCAATAACATTGTTGTGCATGACTGCTCCTTAGATAGCTAAGTAAATTATAAGCTGTATTCTAGAATATAATGTAGCAGTACAGGTCCACCGCACTGCAAAAAATCTACTATACATTCCCTGTTATTTCTGAATTAATAACAACATCACCATGCATATCAAGTTAAAACATGTGTGCTAATGTGATAATGTTAAAAGGTAGGCATTAACATCTCAGTCTAGATTTGTTAATTACAGCAGGGGTAGGTGCAGCCTACTGGCCCCAGGTTAAAACAACTGCCAACTACCTGCCTATGAAACAAGACATCTGTTTGAGATGGTTGGAGACTGTTGCCCTGAGGAATTGTTGTTCTAGACTGAGTGAGCAGTAGCAGCAGTGAGCAACTCAACATTGTGACACTGCACTGCTAGGAAGTTTGGAAAGATAACTTACTAATGTCTTGATTTGCATGATAACAAGTAAATGAGAGCCAGAGAAGTTAATCAGAGCACAAAACTGAAGCCATGCAAACAGTGATGGTCATCGGTGTGGTGTAGTGGTAAGGAGTGGGGCGGGTGGCTGAATGTTTGCTGGTTCAATTCCTCACTGGGGTACTGCTGTTGTTCACTTGGGCATGGTACTTAACTGAAAGTTGCCTCAGTAAATATCCAGCTGTATAAATTGATAAAATTCTAATCAAAGTAAGTCGCTCTGGAAAAGAACAGAGTTTATTGACAGGAGCTTTTGTGGTTATGTCTCCTTCTGGAGCTGAACGCTATGCCAAAGGATGGCACGTCAACAAGAAACTGAAATGCCACTCTTCTCCGGACACCAGTGATCTGTCTACAGTTGGCAGTTTGTGTTAAGGACCTGAAGAGCAAAACAGAAACTGTGATGGCGGAAAAAAACAACTTATAGAGAGTGTTTACAATGTCCACGTATGCAGTATGAAGGACAACTCCGAGCTTAAAAGAATTAAAAGAATTTTTAGTTCTGTTGTAATACTTCAACAAACACAGCTTACTGCATCAGAACACCAGAAACATCAACCAGGTGGGTTTTGAATGTCATCTCCGCATTCTACAATGGTAAGCATAGGGGAGTGGCAATATTAATCCATAAGAAAATGTTTTTCTCACTCAACTCATGTAAACCACATGAGAAGGGACATTATGCAACATTACAATGTGAAATCCACAATCAGTTATTGACAATAGCAAACATTTATGGTCCAAATGAGTATGATTCAGTCTTTTTCCATAATTTCTTCTCTTAACTCAGAACATTCCCAAAAGCCCCAGTTACCAGTTGGTGGTGATGTGAATATAACAATTGATGATTTTGATGATTCCATAGCCAGATGAGTCAGGGCAAACTCCCATGAAGTTTCTAAGTACATGGAAGAATTGGACCTCGTGATGCATGGTGACTCCATAATTCTTCAGTTAAAGAGTACTTACTGATCATGCAGTACATAAATACATAATTCATCATCTTGCGTTCACTTCTGTCTTATTAATAATTAATTAATCCTCACTTCTCATAATGCTGTAATTCATTCAATTACCATCTCAGAGCACCCCCTTATCAGCTTACAGCTGGAATTCAAACTCCAAAAGAATCCTTACAGATGTTACTTCAGCAATTTACTGCTTCAAGCACAAGGAATTCATTACATTCATGGAAAGAGAATGGAAAATATTTGTTTATCTATACAGCTCCCCTGAACTATCGCCTTCTATCCTTTGGGAAGCTGGTAAAGAGAAAATTGGTAGAGAGAAAATTATTTCTTATTCATGTTACAAAAATAAAAAGAGAGAGGAAGAATATCATACTAATGTCAACAAATTGAAGGAGCTCAGAAAGATCAATACAATTCATGCCCAATTAAAGCATATTACAAAAACGGTGCGCCAAGCTAGATGTAATATTGACAAACTGCACTTAGAAGAAATCTAAGCCAAAACAAAACAGACACACAAACAAATTTAATTTGGGAAAAAATCTACACAATTTATCTTAAAGCAGCTTAAAATTAATAATGAGAAAAATGCAATAACTTAATAATTTATCAAATTAATAACATTTGATAAATGTAAATAAGCTAACAAAAGATCGTTGTTGGATCTAGCCCATATAGTAGCTGCTCACATCAAACCCACTGACTTCACTTTTTAGTGTGATGGAATTTCCTGGTTTCCTCACCTCTGCAGCAGTCTGATACTGCTGCGAACATTGAAGCAAACAAAAGGTCTGTCAGGGTTTCGGCTGCTGCTCCTTCCCACAATGATCAACAGGTGTCCTCATAACATCCTGCCTGAGTGTCTGGCATCCCAGGACTACCATTGGATGACCTCACTTCCGGTTTGTTCACTCTCTCTTTTAGATAATGTCTTACACCTGTGTTTAGTTATTGTTGTCACATGCTTTATCTGTTATTTAAGCCTTGCCTTTTTCTTTGCCTGTTGCTCAGTTTTGATTATCCCTGATTTGTGTGGTAAGCCTGCTTTTCATTCTTGAGCCTTCAGTAAAAAAAAAAAAACAACAAAAAAAAAAAACTTTGCTTCCTTACCACCAACCTTTGTCTCTGAGTGATCTCTGCATTTGGACTCTCCCTGCTCCTTGTAACAAGATCATACAGGATATATTCATCAAGTTGAGAGGTGCACAGAAAGGTACATGTCATGTGTAAGAACAAACAGAATCAAAAATCCACATGCAAATATTTTAAATCATTGTTGATGAGTGGATATAAATCTGACAATACCTGACAGAAATGTCAAAATTGAAGGACATGAACAGAACTGCATTTCCATTCCATATTTGGTATTTGACCATGTCAGCTGAAAGGATACTTTTATCAGGGTTCTACAGGGCTGTATACAGCATTGTAAGGAAATGCTGAGTGAGTCTTATGCTGGTGCAAAAATAAGAGATGACATTTGTTTCAATGCTTCAGTTACTTGGAGATTCAATTTCATAGGCTTCATGCAAATTTCATTGAATGTATGTGGCTGAATTTTGCCATTTGAGTTCCAGCGTTGAGTTGAAGTGAATAAAATTGTTTACATGCAACCACAATCAAATTAAAACATGGTTTCAGTTTGGTCCTCAATGGCACTTGTGTAATTATAATTGGACACATGAGCACTGTGTAGCAGGAGAGCAATGAATAAGATTTATAAGTTCACTAAAACAGTAATGAGAACTGCCTGAGTGGGGTTACTGTTTCCTTTTGTCATTGGCATACTTTTACTGTGTAATGTGACATCCATCCATGTGGGGGCAGCAGTACCCACCATATTCCATTATCTGAACCACTATGTTGAAATTTTGTTTGCAGCTCTTTCCCCTCAGAGATCTGAACACATGAAATCACCTGTATTTTATACAAAAGTAGCTGTGAATACTTTTTCCAACACAGGAGCATCACTGAAAAGACAGAGAAGCAAATCTATGCCTGACAATGGAAGTTCTGGCAGCTTCATTAACTCTACTAGGCATATTTTCATGTGAGTGTGCATGTCATACAACTAACATTGTGCAAATTTTATAATCATGTTTTTGGTGAAAAGTTCTTTTATACCACTTTATTGTTTTCTTGAGAGTTGACTATGAAGAGAAATCCAAAAACTTAATTTAGTCCAATTGTAAAATTAGAGATTTGTGTACTTTTGTAGTTACAACAGACTCTTACAACAGAAACTTAATCCTAAAGAATGGTAATTGTGTTTCAAGAATAATAAGAATGAATAAATAAATGTATACACATCCTAATAATCATCCCAGCCAATGCTAACCTGCCCACATTAGGCCTGTTGTAAAGGCACAGCAGTGGAGTCTGTAGAGGAGAAGCCCTGGATTCTGCTCATGTGTCTTTACTGGCTTGATTTAGACTGCATTCTTTTGCACTGCTGCTTTCGGATATTTCTGATTTATTAACCGAGGGCAACACTTTGCCATTCTCTGGGAGACTTCACTTGATTTCTATTGGGTATTTCACCACCTTAAAATTGAAATGAAATGTAAGTGTAATTTTTATTCAGTGTTTTTATTCAGTCAGTGAAATAGATCAAAATGAATGAGTTCACTGCATGTTCCATTTAAAGCACAAGCGTGTATAGAATTTATGATAATTCATTCCAAAATCCTCTGGCAACAAACTGTAAAATAATACTGTGGGTTTTCCTATGGATAAATTAACTTAAAACATTACCAATTTGTCTATGCATCCGAAAAACGATGATATAACCATAAGAGAAATGAGGCAAGCATTACAGGGGTGTGTGTGATACAGTGTACCAGTTTCAGATGCTGTTATCAGCAGCTTTGTTGATTTCTTTCCAAGCATGAAAAACCGTTTCTCATTAACCCTCCTATTGTCTTAAGAAATACTAACACCTATTACCTTTAGGTCACTATGACCCGGGGTCCAATTTATCTCATAACTCAAGTAAACCTTTGAATACAAATGTGAAATTTGGCACAATGTTACAGCTATAAGTGTAGACTACAACCAAATAGTCATAAACAACATAAACTGTTTTGTTAACTCTCTAGCACACCCCAAAGGTCCCATGCACTGCAAAAGCATGAAAAATGTTTTGGATATAGGTAAAATTGTCATAAAATTCCCCAAAATACAACTCTTAGCCTTTTAAGATGTAATACATTCTGATATTTATGAATTGAAACTGTCTCAATATAAATTAAGTCTGTAGGGCCCCCTTTTGAAGTAGCCGACTATGACATCTGAATGTTCAAATTTTGTAAGCGAAAGAAGATAAAGCTACAAACTTATGAATGCCAATGAAACTATCTACAGACATATTTAAACTAAGTCAAGGAGGTTGTGGTTCTGTAATATTACCATGAACACATCTAAACTGCCCAAAGGAAGCATGTGAATTGGAATTTTCTCTTTTTTTTGCTTCAACCAAGACAATTTGATTTCAAGACTGATAGCAAAATCTTTGAGTTACTGCTCTTTCCAACATCCATATAATCCAAACATACACTAATTCAAATGAATAATAGACAAAAAAGAGCTGGTCTTAGTCTAATCTCTCACCCTTGGCCTTCTTGTTATAGTTGGACCTCACAGGGATTGGTACAGCCCCTATCAGTATAGCTCAAATGATCACTGAGACACTCAAGCTACCCCACCTCGACAAGGTGCCTGCTCTGTATTGGGGTAGATATGGGTAGGTAGGGTAAAGGGATAGTTTGGTAAAGTTTGGGGGAGGGTTTTTTATTGTATTTTTTTGGGGTTTTTTTGTAGTTTTTTTACATGCAGTCCCTTTTATTAGACAGTGTGTTGACAGTGTGTAGAAAAATGATGAGGTGTTATCTCAAACACATGACTGGCAAAAGTTGTAAGCATGTGTTTGCATGTCACTTGCATCTCTGGCAGATCATTGGGGTTTTATTATCAGACCCTGTGCAAAGATGACATCACAAACATTTTGGGGCTGGTGTCAGCACTAGCTTTGGTGTTTCGGCACATGTTTTTCTTGCCTGAATCACCAGTGATGCCGATGTTGCATTACGTGGAATGCGCTCCCTCTGTGCCATGACAGGCGCCACAAGATCTTTCCCTAACTGTTCAAGGAAAAGTCTACGCTTGTGCAAGGTCAACTTCTGTGCTGCTAATAGTTGAGCATGTGTAAAATGTCAAGTCAATCATTAGAGGTCAGGGGGCATCAGTGGTTTTGATACAGTAATACAGTATGGAAAAACATGGAAATTGTGTACTGCTAGCAACCTAGCATGCTAAACTAGCATGATGTCAGTACTGCGGCATCTTAGCCGGTTTTGTTTTTGTTTTCCCTGTCCATGTGCTCTTGTTTACTGTTCCTCTGTGTTCCAGCCCTGCCCTGCTCTCCGCCCTGTCCCTGCCCACCTGATTACCCGATTGTCTCCACCTGCCTCCCCGTGCACCTGCATCCCATCCCCTCATCAGCCTAGCCCTATATCTTCCCGGCTTGTTGCTTGTCTCGTTGCTAGTTCGTCTCAGTCTTCTGTTTCGCTACTTGCCGCTTGTTTTCATGTCTGCCTGCCGGTTCTGTTGCCTTGCCTGTTTTTCTTGACTTTGTTTCCTTAATCTGCCCTTTTGGTTTTGGTTGCTGTGTCTTGTGGTTTTGGTTTCTGCCTGTTTTGACTACGATTTTTGGATTACCCCCTGGATTTCATAAACTCCTTGTGCACCAGTCCCTGGCTGAGTTCTGACACATGCATGCTAATATCTTTGAAATGGGCCTAGTACTAGGTATTTATGAGTGTGAGGAAATGGTTGATGAGTTTGTGGCACTCTGAGTTAAACAGAGCTGCTCATACAGGGAGTTCAACATCAAAAGTTATCTCGGGTCATATTGACCCTAAGACAATAGGCATTACTTTTTTGTGGCAGCTACACTGAAAATGATTAAAAAAAAAAAAAAAGATCGCCAAATTTTCATTTGGTCATTTGAGGAAGCTACATAGGAGGCCATATACTTAGATTAATGTTTTATATCATTTTCTTAGGTTTGAATATGATTTCGGGTCATTATGACCCCAGGACAATAGGAGGGTTAACAGACTGTTGTTGAAGATTAGTGATTTTTTTCTGTGGTTGTGTGTAGAACAGGAGCAGTCAATGGTTCTTGTACTTGTAGCCTTAAGTTCTTGTACTTCCTCTGCCATACTGTCTCTCACTGTGTGTCACGGGCACAGTAGTAAACTGCAGTGTCCTCCACCTGCAGACTGCTCATTTGTAAGTAGAAACTGGAGCTGTCCTTAGAGGCAGTGAATCGCCCTTTTATTTTTGAAGAATAATATTCACTACCCGAACTGTGGTAATATATCAGCCATTCCAGTCCTTTTCCAGGTGGTTGTCGGATCCAGCCCATCCAAGTGCTCCCTAGATTAAACCCACTGACTTCACATTTGAGTTTGAGGGAATCTCCTGGTTTCTTCACCTCTGCAGCAGTCTGGGTCAGAGTGATACTGCTGTGAACACCTAAACAAAACACAAGGACATTAAGGATGTTTTTATCAAGGTGAAAGGTGCTCATAATGATGCATTATTCCACCTGAGAAAACAGAATAATAAATCTGCATGTAGAAATATTAAATTTTAACACATTACAAATCAATCGATAAACATTGCTACAATACCTGACAGAAACATCAAATTCAGAAAGACACACAGAAAAATGCATTTCCAGTGCATGTTTGCAATGCTTCACTGTCCTTCACTGCCCTCAGTCTCTCTCTCTCTGTCTCTGTCAGCTTTTTGTACTCCTGGAGGACAGCTGGCTTCATAAATAAGAGATCGCCTGTGATGTTTGCATATTTAGTGTACCTCAGAAATAGATATAAAGCGGACTTCCCCCTCTGTGTTGCACAGTCCATCTTAAAACCAAAAATTTACTTTGTGTTGTTTTAGAAGACAAATTCGATAACTACTTGTAATGGTTATAATAGGAGTAAAATATTGTTGAAATATTAATACAATGTAACAAAGATACTCAAATAAAGAAACATGTTGCCACTGATTATAAAATGCCTTTTCTACCATGAGTTTTTATTGTAATTGCCTTTAACATTATGAAGAGACGCAGTAATTTAATGGTTCTGCACTGCCTGCCCTAAAGCAGACACAAATCATTCCTTATGAACTACTTATGCTAATTGCACAGCAATATATTTCATAGATCGGTCATTCCACTAGCTATCCTTGAGTCATTTGTAAACAATAATTCATGCTTTTGAGTAGGGATTTACAATAAATGTTAGGTTCTTTGTGTCATTAATATTAATTTTTACAGACAAATAACATCTCTTGATCAATATTGACCATGGTTGTGAGTGGAGCTGTAGTGCGTGTGAGTGAAAATGTGGCTTAAGTGACTTTTCTCATCATAGGTGTTATGACGAATTGTGCAGAAATCCTGATTAGCTGTATTGCTGGTGGAATAGGTAAGAGATGGCATATGATTAAATTCTTGAATGACTTTGAGACGCCACATGAATTTATCCTTGACATGGACATGTGAAGAGCTCAGGTGAAGGATGCACTCTATCTGTGTTTCAGAAACCAAATGTTTTATTCTGAAATGGCATTGTGTTCCTCTGTATTTCATTCAGTGGGTATATGCAGATCAGAGGCAGTCAATGGAGTGAGTTCTTGTACTTCCTCTGCCATACTGTCTCTCACTGTGTGTCACGGGCACAGTAATAAACTGCAGTGTCCTCCACCTGCAGGCTGCTCATTTGTATGTAGAAACTGGAGCTGTCCTTAGAGGCAGTGAATCGTCCTTTTATTTTTGAGTAGTAATATTCATTCCCAGAGCTATAGTACCAAGACAGCCATTCCAGTCCTTTTCCAGGTGGTTGTCGAATCCAGCCCATCCAAGTGCTCCCTAGATTAAACCCACTGACTTCACATTTGAGTTTGAGGGAATCTCCTGGTTTCTTCACCTCTGCAGCAGTCTGGGTCAGAGTGATACTGCTGTGAACACCTAAACAAAACACAAGATCATTAAGGTTGATTTTATCAAGGTGACAGGTGCTCATAATGATACATTAATTCACATGAGACAACAGAATAATAAATCTGCATGTAGAAATATTAATATTTAACACATTACAAATCAATCGATAGACATTGCTACAATACCTTTACAGAAATATCAAATTCAGAAAGACACACAGACAAATGCATTTCCAGTGCATGTTTGCAATGCTTCACTGCCTTCAGTGTCTCTTTCTCTCTGTCTCTCAGCTTTTTGTACTCATGGAGGACAGCTGGCTTCATAAATGAGAAATCCCCTGTAATGTTTGCATATTTAGTGTACCTCGGAAATAGATATAAAGCGGACTTCCCCCTCTGTGTTGCACAGTGCATCCTCAAACCAATAACTTCATGTTCCTTTTCAAGACAAATCGGTAACTCTTTTTAATGTTCATAATGAGAGTAAAATGTTGATACAATGTTACAAAGTTATAAACAATTAAAGAAAATTGTTGCCACTGATTAAAAAATACATTCTGCATATTTACTGTTCAGCAGGATTGGATATAAAGAGTGCCGCCCCATCTCTGTTACACAATGCGCCCACATGACCAGACCTGTAGTTACTTTACTTCAATCTCTTTAACAGACAAATTATTAATTCTTTTTAATACTAATATTTATCAAAATTTATAATATGTTTAATACATTAAATCTGATATAACTATCTATTGGTGTAAGAAAACTATAATTATTCTACTATGGTTCTTAACATCAAAACCACACACAGGAAATGAACTGTTTTGCAGTGACATTCTAAAAGTATACACACCTCCTCCCTTAATTTCATTATGATTGCTTGTTGAAGAGTGGTTAGTATTTAAGTCAATTGTTGCAGCGCTCGCTCGCTCTGTCTTAACGTTTATTGAGTTGCTTTTTAAGTTTTTTCCTTTTTCTTTTCCTTTGTTTTCGGGGTTTCTTTTTTGTTCGGTTCTTGTTGTGTGTTTGTGTTCGTGCGGGACTTCGGCAGGGCGGAGCGTCGCCGGAGCAGAGAGCCGGGGAAAAGGAGGATTGTTGAACGCAGACCCGCCGCGGAGAAGCTACTGGTCGATTGGCGCAAATGGCAGGAGCGTCCGCCCTACTTCCCGTAAGGAAAGTGTTTATTTCGTCCTGCACGAGGCGTGTAGGGATTGCAGGGCGCGGCGAGGGATCGGTCTGGAGAGGCAGCGCAATTCCACCCGGAGCACGATTACGTGGAGCCTGGTGTCCGGAGAACAATTTCACTCTTTCATGGGACACGAGGGTGTGTTTGCTAAAATCTCTTCAGTTTTTTTTTTTTTTTTTGAAAAACATTGCTGCTGGGAGGAAGGTGATCAGCAGCAACGCCTGTTCTGATTACAAAATTGTGTGTGCGTTGTGTGAGCGCTCCCGGTGGCAGCCTGCGACCCCGTTCTTGTCAGCCCCTGTCGGGACTGGCTCACCCTGGCCAGAGGGAGGCGCCAGCTGCAGCTTGTGAGGTGAAATTGCAGTGTTTGCTGACTTCCTGAGTGTGAAGGTGTGAAAGACCACTGTGTGGTGTGGATTTGGTGTGTACACTTACCTGTGAGGGGCGCTATCCTTTGGGGGAGGGGTTCTGGTTCTGCTGGGGCTTACAGTGGGAAGAGTAGGCAGAGGCGGTGACTCCAGGGTGTGCTGTCAGTGATTGAATTTTTTTTTTTTTAACCCCAACTTGTGAAAATAGTTTTCTTTGCTACCTTCCTGGTCTCGCCTTGTGGTGGGCTGACAGTGGTTGGGGTGGTTTAGTATCTGGGTCGGATAACCCTTGACATTCATGATATAGGGTAACAGTTTCAGATGCTGTCAAGATAAAGGGTGGATTTGTTTGCCCCCACATCTCCACAGTTTCTCACTAAACAAAATATACCCCAGAATAAGATGTTTGTATGATAAACATAAACGGACTTTTATTGAGAGGATTACTGAATTTTGTGTCAGTGGTTGTGTTGTAGGACAGTGGCAGTCAATGGAGTGAGTTCTTGTACTTCCTCTGCCATAGTGTCTCTCACTGTGTGTCACGGGTACAGTAGTAAACTGCAGTGTCCTCCACCTGCAGGCTGCTCATTTGTAAGTAGAAACTGGAACTGTCCTTAGAGGCAGTGAATCGCCCTTTTATTTTTGAAGAATAATATTCATTACCAGAGCCATAGTAATATATCAGCCATTCCAGTCCTTTTCCAGGCTGTTGTCGGATCCAGCCCATCCAGTAGCCATTCACATTAAACCCACTGACTTCACATTTGAGTTTGAGGGAATCTCCTGGTTTCTTCACCTCTGCAGCAGTCTGGGTCAGAGTGATACTGCTGTGAACACCTGAGCAAAAGACAAAGTCATATAGGATGTTTTATCAAAGTGACAGGTGCTGATAAAGATATATTATTTAACATGAGAAAACAGAATTATAAATCTGCTTGTTGAAATATTAAATTTTAACACTTTACAAATCAATAGAGAGACATGAAATACCTGACAGAAATATCAAATTCAGAAAGACACAGAAAAATGCATTTCCAGTGCATGTTTGCAATGCTTCACTGTCCTTCACTGCCCTCAGTCTCTCTCTCTGTCTTTATCAGCTTTTTGTTCTCCAGGCTGGCAGCTGGCCACATAAATAATTGTAAAGGTACAGCAGTGGAGTCTGTGGAGGAGAAGCTCTGAATTCTGCCTGTGTGTTTTCACTGGCTTGGTTTAGACTGTGTTCACAATTGTACCACAGCTTTCTCTTTTGTGACAATTAAGCAGGATCCTTTGTCCTTCTTTCCAAGAGTTTCTATTGTTTCTTAATGTATTTCCACACCTGCTAATTGAAATGCAATGCATGTGTAATTTTGATTTAAAGTCAAAGAAACAGATGAAAATGACTGAATTGACTACATGTTCCATTTAAAGCACAAACACCTCCAGAATATAGAATTTATTCCCAAACAGCCTACTCCAATCACAAGACATGAAATAAAGTGTGGATTCTCCTATGGATAAATTAACTTTATGTGCAGAAGACCATGGGTCCCATGCCCTCTTGTCTCATCAGTGTGGCATTGTGGTAAGGAGCAGGGCTCTGAACTGAAAAGTTGCTGGTTTGACTCCCTGCTGTGGCACTGCTGTTGTATGTTTGAGCTCGATACTCAACCCAACATTACCTCAGTAATTATCCAGCTGTATTCTGTACATTTGGCACATTTAAATTTGTAATCTATGTAAATTTCTCTGGATAATAGCATCTGCACAGATGAAAGTAATGTATTAAAAGTTCCTTTTTGGGCTGCAGTATAGCATAGTGGTTAAGAAGCATGACTTGTTATCAAAAAGTTGCCGATTCAATTCCCCACTGGGGCACTGCTGCTACCCACTGGCAAAGTCCTTAACCCAAAATTGCCTCAGCAAATATCCAGCTATATAAATGGATAACAGTGTATTTAAAAAAAAACTGTAACTGATGTAAGTTGCTCTGGATAGGAGCATCCACTAAATGCCATTAATGTAATGTAACTCATATCATTCCTCACCCTTCTAAGAGTCTAGACAACTTGATAAGGCCATAACAGAAATGAGGGAGGCATTATGAGGTTTTTTTGTGATTTGGTGTAACAATTTCAGCTGCTATCAAGGTGAGCTTTGTGGATTTGTTTGCTAAAATGAATATCAGTTTCTGATTTAAAACAACAAAATACATTTTCCAGAATACGATGTTTGTATTATAAACATAAACGGACAATTATCAAAAAGATTAGTGAAATTTTGGCTCAGTTGTTGTGTGTAGGTCAGGGGCAGTCAATGGAGTGAGTTCTTGTACTTCCTCTGCCATACTGTCTCTCACTGTGTGTCACGGGCACAGTAATAAACTGCAGTGTCCTCCACCTGCAGGCTGCTCATTTGTAAGTAGAAACTGGAGCTGTCCTTAGAGGCAGTGAATCGCCCTTTTATTTTTGAAGAGTAATATTCACTACCCGAACTGTAGTAGCTAGTCAGCCATTCCAGTCCTTTTCCAGGTGGTTGTCGGATCCAGCCCATATAGTAGCTGTTGACATTAAACCCACTGACTTCACATTTGAGTTTGAGGGAATCTCCTGGTTTCTTCACCTCTGCTGCAGTCTGGGTCAGAGTGATACTGCTGTGAACACCTAAACAAAACACAAGATCATTAAGGTTGATTTTATCAAGGTGACAGGTGCTCATAATGATACATTAATTCACATGAGACAACAGAATAATAAATCTGCATGTAGAAATATTAATATTTAACACATTACAAATCAATCGATAGACATTGCTACAATACCTGACAGAAATATCAAATTCAGAAAGACACACAGACAAATGCATTTCCAGTGCATGTTTGCAATGCTTCACTGCCTTCAGTGTCTCTTTCTCTCTGTCTCTCAGCTTTTTGTACTCATGGAGGACAGCTGGCTTCATAAATAAGAAATCCCCTGTAATGTTTGCATATTTAGTGTACCTCGGAAATAGATATAAAGCGGACTTCCCCCTCTGTGTTGCACAGTGCATCCTCAAACCAATAACTTACTTCATGTTCTTTTTCAAGACAAATTGGTAACTCTTTTTAATGGTTATAACAGGAGTAAAATATTGTTGAAATATTAATGTTACAAAGTTATAAATAATTAAAGAAACTTGTTGCCACTGATTATAAAATATATTTTGCACATTTACTTTTCAGCAGGAACGGATATAAAGAGCGCCGCCCCATCTCCGTTGCACAATGCATCCTCATGACCAGACCTGTAGTCATTTGGACTTTTACTTCATTCTCTTTCACAGACAAAGTATTAAGTCTTTTTACATTTAATCTTATATTATAACTATTTGTTGGTGTAAGTAAAACTCTATAATAATTCTATTATGGTTCTTATTAACATTAAAAGGATACACAGGATATGAACTGTTTTGCAGTGCCATTCTAAAAGTATACACACCTCCTCCCTTAACTTTTTATGAATGCTTGTTGAAGAGCAGTTAATGTTTTAAGTCAATTGTTGCAGTGCGTCCCTG
Source organism: Megalops atlanticus (assembly GCA_019176425.1). Taxonomy (NCBI): domain Eukaryota; kingdom Metazoa; phylum Chordata; class Actinopteri; order Elopiformes; family Megalopidae; genus Megalops; species Megalops atlanticus. Next base: position 13,894,565 of record CM032875.1, on the reverse strand, counting down.
AAGTCATTTGTAAGAGCTAAGTGATGTCTTCAATAAATGTTAGTAATATTTAACTGCTGTATTGATAAAGTGTGATTAATAGGACTGTAATATGAACTGTTACCTGCAGAAGTTTCTCTCCTGCTCCTGATACTCCAGCTAAACTCCTTCCAGCATTTGTTTCCATTTGTAGTTGTTCTATTTTTCCCTGTTGATTTTTGTATATGGCAAGCTGATGGGCAGGATCTGTCCCACAGTTTGTTGTTTTAAGTTTCCTTTGTTATAGTCCTCTTGTGTATGTGGGAAAGTCCATGGGTCAGATGCCCTATTGCAGAGTGGCGCAGACTCCCCTTTTCTTGTTTTAAAAAATTGTTGTCCTGCTTGAATTTATCCAATATCGTATACTTTTGTGGACTAAATAGCGTTTCAGTAACTCTCTGATTTTATGATATGTTCTTACTTGTGTTATGGATGTTGGCTTTTTCTCCCCATTACTAGAATGTGGGCAACATTTAGGCTGTAAAAGATCATCACCTGCAAGACAGATCAGCAATCTTATACCTGAAAGTGGGAGCTCTAGCAGTTTCAGTATTTCTACTGGACACATTTTCAGTGTGTGTGTGCATCTCATTTATCAAAAGGGTCAGAATTTTTATTGTCATGTTTTTGGTGGGAACATTGGGCTCTTATATGCTAATTTATTTTCTACTTTGATAGTTGGTGATAAAGAGCAAACCAGAAACATTATTTTAGTCCAGTTGCAGGAAATCTGAAATTAATGATATATGGACTCTTTTTCAATTTTCTTTAGTCATAAAACAACAGATTCCACCACAATTGTGTTTTAAGAATAATAAAAATAAAGAATTAAGTGCATTTACATTATGGTAATCAGCCAAGCCCATGCTAATCTTCCCACATTAGGCCTGTTGTAAAGGTACAGCAGTGGAGTCTGTGGAGGAGAAGCCCTGAATTCTGCCTGTGTGTTTTCACTGGCTTGATTTAGACTGTGTTCACAATTGTACCACAGCTTTCTCTTTTGTGACAATTAAGCAGGATCCTTTGTCCTTCTTTCCAAGAGTTTCTTTTGTTTCTTAATGTATTTACCCACCTGCTAATTGAAATGCAATGCATGTGTAATTTTGATTTAAAGTCAAAGAAACAGATGAAAATGACTGAATTGACTACATGTTCCATTTAAAGCACAGACATCTCCAGAATATAGAATTTATTCCCAAACAGCCTACTCCAATCACAAGACGTAAAATAAAGTGTGGATTCTCCTATGGATAAACTAACTTTATGTGCAGAAGACCATGGGTCCCATGCCCTCTTGTCTGCGGCAGTGTGGCATTGTGGTAAGGAGCAGGGCTCTGAACTGAAAGGTTGCTGGTTTGACTCCCTGCTGTGGCACTGCTGTTGTATGCTTGAGCTTGGAACTTAACCCAACATTGCCTCAGTAAATATCCATCTGTATACATTTGGCACATGTAAATTTGTAATCTGTGTAAATTTTTCTGGATAATAACATCTGCACAGATGACAGTAATGTATTAAAAGCTCCTTTTTGGGCTGCAGTATAGCATAGTGGTTAAGAAGCATGACTTGTTATCAAAAAGTTGCCGATTCAATTCCCCACTGGGGCACTGCTGCTGTACCCTTGGGCAAAGTCCTTAACCCAAAATTGCCTCAGCAAATATCCAGCTATATAAATGAATAACATTGTATAAAAAAAACAACAAAAAAAAATAAACTGTAACTGATGTAAGTTGCTCTGGATAGGAGCATCCACTAAATGCCATCAATGTAATGTAACTCATATCATAGCCAATTCTTCTAAGAGTCTAGAAAACTTGATAAGACCATAACAGAAATGCGGGAGGCATTATGAGGTTTTTTGTGATTTGGTGTAACAATTTCAGCTGCTATCAAGGTGAGCTTTGTGGATTTGTTTGCTAAAATGAATATCAGTTTCTGATTTAAAACAACAAAAAACATTGTCCAGAATAGGATGTTTGTATTATAAACATAAACAGACCATTATCAAAGATTAGTGAAATTTTGGCTCAGTTGTTGTGTGTAGGTCAGGGGCAGTCAATGGAGTGAGTTCTTGTACTTCCTCTGCCATACTGCACCGAACTGTGTGTCACGGGCACAGTAGTAAACTGCAGTGTCCTCCACCTGCAGGCTGCTCATTTGTAAGTAGAAACTGGAGCTGTCCTTAGAGGCAGTGAATCTCCCTTTTATTTTTGAAGAATAATATTCATTGCCAGAGCCATAGTAATATATCAGCCATTCTAGTCCTTTTCCAGGCTGTTGTCGAATCCAGCCCATATAGTAGCCGTTGACATTAAACCCACTGACTCCACATTTGAGTTTGAGGGAATCTCCTGGTTTCTTCACCTCTGCAGCAGTCTGGGTCAGAGTGATACTGCTGTGAACACCTGAACAAAACACAAGGCCTTACTCTTTGGATTAAAGACTTCCTGATGGGATGCACACAAAGGGTCAGAGTAGGCCCCCACATCTCCACAGCTCTCAGCCTCAGCACCGGCTCCCCTCAGGGCTGTGTGCTGAGCCCCCTGCTCTATACCCTCTATACATATGACTGCACCCCTGTCCACTCCAGCAACACCTTTGTCAAATTTGCCGACGACACCACAGTGGTGGGGCTCATCTCAGGGGGCGATGAGTCCGCCTACCGGGACGAGGTGGAGCGGCTGTCAGTGTGGTGCAGAGACAACAACCTGCTCCTGAACACGTCAAAGACAAAGGAGTTAGTCATCGATTTCAGGAAGGAAAAAACGGACATTCAACCCATAATCATCGGCGGGGACTGTGTGGAGAGGGTCACGGACTTCCGTTTTCTGGGAGTTCACATTGAGAAGGACCTGGCCTGGGGCATGAACACCACAGAACTGGTAAAGAAGGCACAGCAGAGACTCTACTTTCTGAGGGTCCTCAGGAAGAACAACATCGCCCAGAGACTGCTGGTGTCCTTCTACCGCTCCACCATAGAGAGCATTCTCACTTACTGCCTCTGTGTGGTTTTCCAGCTGCACTGTGATACACAAAAAAGAGCTTCGGAGGGTCGTGAAGACTGCTGAGGAAATCACCGGGTGCCCTCTCCCCACTCTGGAGGACCTACACAGTTCCCGCTGCCTCAAGAGAGCCCATGACATCATAAAGGACACATCCCACCCCGGTCACTCTCTGCTCGAACTGCTACCGTCAGGCAGACGGTATAGAGCCATTAGAACAAGGACAAACTGACTCAAAAACAGTTTTTATCCCATAGCAGTACAAGCTTTAAATGCCACTAAAACATAATGTTCACATTCACTGTGCAATAAGGGATCTGTGCAATAAATGGTCAGGGTTTTTCACTGTGCAATAAGGGTTCTCACTCTGCAATAAGGGATCTGTGCAATTTTTCTGGCAGAATGTAGATACCTCTGTGTGTTTTTACTTGTGTTCTACCTCTTTTTACTTTTTATGTAGCCTTACTTTTTAGATTATTTTTTTATAGATTATTTATAAGCTTTTTTATTGATCCTTTGCACTGTTGAGGATTGCACTCAATTTTTGTTGTAAATGTTACAATGACAATAAAGAATTATTCTATTCTATTCTATTCTATTCTATTCTATTCTATTCTATTCTACTCTATATTGACCATCGTTGTGAGTGGAGCTGTAGTGCGTGTGAGTGAAAATGTGGCTTAAGTGACTTTTCTCATCATAGGTGTTATGAAGAATTGTGCAGAAATCCTGATTAGCTGTTGTTACGACCCCATCTAGGGTAAGGTGTAACATAAAATGGAATGTGTGGACACCTCCCTTTCTTGTCCAGTCCAGAACACACACACTGTAAATAAAGCCAGGGTTGTTTTATTAAACACAAACTTCAGGGGTGGGCAAGGCCAAAATAACAAACAGAACAAGCTTGCTTAGGAGACAGGGAATAAATGACCTAACCAAAGAAAATGAGAAAACAAAAATACAGTCTCTTCCCTGACTCCCTAGCTATCCAAAATCACGAGAAAAATAACCCAACAGAAAAGGGCACCCACCCCCTACTACCCACTGGCTAAATCACAAAACGGTAACACAAAGTATTTACAGATATTTACAAATATACAAAAGAACAGAGGTATCACTCTCTACAGACGGGCATTAACAAGAGGGGAAACGCCCCTCCATCCTGAGGGTTCCTCCTTTTAAATCTTCCCGCTCATTCCTCACCCAATCGCAGCGGGGCGCCAATCTGCAAAAAAAAAAGAAAACGGAGGGCGGAACAGCGCAAGAGCGGGAGCAGACGCACGAACCATACGTCCAGGGACATAACAGCTGTATTGCTGGTTTAATAGGTAAGAGATGCCATATGATTAAATTCTTGAATGACTTTGAGACACCACATGAATTTATCCTTGACATGGACATGTGAAGAGCTCAGGTGAAGGATGCACTCTATCTGTGTTACAGAAACCAAATATTCTTTTACTTCTTGTACTTCCTCTGCCATACTGTCTCTCACTGTGTGTCATGGGCACAGTAATAAACTGCAGTGTCCTCCACCTGCAGGCTACTCATTTGTAAGTAGAAACTGGAGCTGTCCTTAGAAGCAGTGAATCTCCCTTTTATTTTTGAAGAGTAATATTCACTACCAGAGCTATAGTACCAAGACAGCCATTCCAGTCCTTTTCCAGGTGGTTGTCGGACCCAGCCCATCCAAGTGCCCGCTAGATTAAACCCACTGACTTCACATTTGAGTTTGAGGGAATCTCCTGGTTTCTTCACCTCTGCAGCAGTCTGGGTCAGAGTGATACTGCTGTGAACACCTAAACAAAACACAAGGTCATTAAGGATGATTTTATCAAAATGAAAGGTGCTCATAAAGATACATTGTTTCACATGAGAAAACAAAATAATAAATCTGCATGTAAAAATATTAATATTTAACACATCACAAATCAATAGATAAACATTGCTACAATACCTGACAGAAACATCAAATTCAGAAAGACACACAGACAAATGCATTTCCAGTGCATGTTTGCAATGCTTCACTATCCTTCACTGCCTTCAGTGTCTCTCGGTCTCTCTCAGCTTTTTGTACTCCTGGAGGACAGCTGGCTTCATAAATAAGAGATCCCCTGTGATGTTTGCATATTTAGTGTTCTTCGGCAATAGATACAAAGTGGACTTCCCCCTCTGTGCTGCACAGTGCACCCTCACAGCAATAACTTACTTAATGCTCTTTACAAGACAAATATTGACTACAATATGAGTAAAAGACTGGAATATTATTCATAGGATAATTATAAACTTTTTATGTCTTTAAAAAACATTGTTTTTAAAACATATTTTCTGTTATGAGCTCATACTGTAATTGACATTAGGATTAAAAGCATACACAGTATATTTTTCTGCACTGCCTGTCCTAATGTAGACATTGATCATTCTTTAATAAAATGTTTATGAATGCTGATTGAACAAGAATCGATATTTTTAGATTGTTCATGACACTGCCAATGTAAAGTGATTGGTAAGAGATACTTGGTGTCAACTTCCAAGTGGGTACTACAATGAATGTTAATAACTTTAAAATGATACATTGATGATGATTAATTCATGGTATCATTAATATTACGTGTGAAGATCTTTTGATCAGTTTAACCCAGAGGATGTGATTGGCTGGAATGTGTGTCAGTAAAAATGTAACGTGAAACGCTGTTATCATGGGTATTGTAAAGGATTGTGCAAAAATTCTGATTAGCTTCACTGCTGGTAGAATAGGTAAGAAATGACAGCTGTTTCATTTTTGAATTATGTGTAGATGGCACTTGAATATATCATTGACAGGGACATGCAAAGAGTTCAGATGAATGATGCGCCATATCTATGCCACAAAATGAAAATGATTCATGCTGAAATGAGATTATGTTCTTCTGTATTTTTCCTCAGTAGTTGGAGCAGATGGAGTGAGTTCTTGTACTTCCTCTGCCATACTGTCTCTCACTGTGTGTCACGGGCACAGTAATAAACTGCAGTGTCCTCCACCTGTAGGCTGCTCATTTGTAAGCAGAAACTGGAGCTGTCCTTAGAGGCTGTGAATCGCCCTTTTATTTTTGAAGAGTAATATTCATCACCAGAGCTATGATAGATTAATAACCACTCCAGTTCTTCTCCAGGTGGTTGTCAAATCCAGCCCATCCAGTAGCTGTTGAGATCAAACCCACTGACTTCACATTTGAGTTTGAGGGAATCTCTTGGTTTCTTCACATCTGCAGCAGTCTGGGTCAGAGTGACACTGCTGTGAACACCTGAGCAAAAGACAAAGTCATATAGGATGTTTTATCAAAGTGAAAGTTGTACAAAAGGTATATTATTTGAACATGTCATGCATGAATAAAAAATGGAATAATAACTCCACATGCAACTACGATTAACCATCAATGATGAACAGATGCAAATCTGAAACTACCTCACAGACATGTTGAAGTCAAAAAGACAAAAACAGAACCATATTTCCCCATCCATATTTGTAATGTTTTACTGTCCTTAACTGTAATCCTAACCCACAGCCTTTATCTCTCGTTCTGTTTCTTTGTCTCCCTTGGCTTCTTCCTCCCCTGGTTGACAGATGGCCTAATAAGTAGCAAACCCCTCAATGATTTTTGCATGTTTACTGTTCATCAGAAATGGTTATAAAGCGTGCTTTCCCTCTATGTGGCACAATGCACCTCCACAGCAACCACTTAACTCATTTTGGACTTTTGCTAAACTCTTTCAAAGATGTATAGTTAATACAATGTAATAGTAATGATATTGATAAAACGTTCCTATAACATGAATATATCAGTCACTGAGATCAGTACACTGGAAAGTGAATGTTTTTCTACCGTTATTAAAACATTGCCTCTGTGATTGCCATTAAGAGTAAAGTAATTGTTTTGAAGTGCCTGTCCTAAAGAATACACAGTTCATTCCTTTCAAATTACTTTTGAATGCTCACTTAACAGTAGTTCCTGTTGTTGGTTTTGAGTATTTGCTCTTTCTGCTCTACATTGTGTGTGTTGGCCAGCTTCTCCACATATTACAATAAATGCTTATAATTTTTATCTATTGATAATTATTAATTAATGTTACCATTACATGAAATGTTACAGACAAACAGCATGTCTGCAATGATCTGTATTTATCTGGATGTGAGTGGAGAATTAAAGTGTATAAGTGAAAAAATGAAGTGAAGGCTATTATCAGGGATGTTATACAGTATTGACCAAAAGTATCAATTAGCTCTATTGGTGGTCAAATTGGTAAACGATGAAAGTTATTCTGGAGAGTGAGACAGATAGGATAGAAATTATTACAGAAGAGATAAAATAGATCATACACACTACAAAATATTAAAGTTGTAACACGAAAGACACTGCTATGAAACTATAAAGCTATGAAAGCATCCTCCGTGAATAGAACGCCTTTCATTTAAGTCTCATTTTGGAATATCTGTATTTGCATCCAAGGTGACTCAAGAATCTATGTTTAATGCTGTCAGACGGACTTGACTATCCTTCCCCATTCAATTAACAGCTAACAGCATTCACCTGGTTCAAGACAGAAGTTGTCCTTAAACACTTAGTGAGAGAAAGATTCCAGAAGTAGGATTATAATCTTAACCATTGTAAAATAAACAGCAAAACTGGTCTTAGATCAGCAGTTATGGGCAAGTTCTGCTTGGAGATTTTACCTGCCTTCTCTGATTCAGCCACTGCACATGATTGATTTAAATAAAACGATTCATTCTGCAGCAGTGAAGTTGTCAGGCCCTAGGTGTGTTAAGTGATAAACGTTCAGTTAGTATGAAATGAACTCATATATAACAAATATTTTTTGGGTTACATTACAGGAGAGATACAGAAAGGTAATTGGTTTCATTTTCTCTGGCTGTTGGTCATTGTGTAGCCCATGTGGGGGCAGCAGAGCTCCATATAATGAATGAACCCAACACAATCTCCAGGTGAACATGGGGGCACTACAGTTGTACCCTTGAGAAAGGTACTTAACCCATAATTGCATCTGTAAATATTCAGCTGTATGAATGCATAAAACTCTAACCTATGTAAGTTGCTCTGGATAAGAGTGTCTGTTAAATGCCAATAATGTAATGTGTGATAGGAATGTGTGTCATACTGCACGTGTTTTTTTGTTCTCTGTTGTGACACCCATCCTTTTGTGTCCATGCCCTTAATAGTCTGCTATCACCTTGGTCCACAACAATGTACTTTATTTTTGAAGGAAGTAGATAGCAAAGCAAAGCATCTGCTACTTAGCTACTATATGATGCTAAGTTGCTAACTATCCAGCTGGCTAATTTTGCATTTTAGATTAATCATTGTTGCTTAATTTTTTAAAATATTCCAGTCTCATGTAATTTGTATATTGTTTTCCATAAATAACAGATCTTGGGGTCCTGGACATTTGTATCATACCTAAATTTCTAGCTGGACACACGGTTGAGTAGTCGTGTTACTCTTAGAAGGCCAGTCATTTGTGAGAAAGTTTGATCCAAAATGGAAGAGTGGAACTGAAAAAAAACTGAATGTCTCCACTGAAATAAATGGCATACAAACACAAAAATCCCTGCTGCTATAATTGGATTGAGAGCAAGACAATGTTTAATCACTTGATTATGTTTTGTTTTTTGGAGGAGAATAACCAAATTCAAGAATGGCAATGAAGGTATACGTTTTCTGCTGTATCCAGGTGGGCGCAGCAATGTTCCTTATGAAGGATATTCTAACTGTCTGAATTGCTGAAACTGTTCTCAGTCTCACATCCCTCCAGAGATTTAAACAAATAAATACATGTTTATATTCCTTGTCTTTCCTATAAACACGACTGATGATTCTCTTTCCAACATAGACACATCACCTCAAAACAGAGAGAGGGGAATCTGTATGTGACAATGGGAGCTATGTAGCATTAGTGATTCAGCAGGGAATATCATGCACGCAAACAGTATATAATATACCATTGTTAAATGCAATGCTTTCATTCTCATGCTGTTTTTTTTTTTATTTTTTTCCACCATTCAATTTTAGGCAGTTAGTTGCTGGTATAGACTATGATTATCAATTCATTTCTGTTATGAGCATTCCATTGTATGAACTGTTATATACTGAAATACGCAAAATATGTTTAGAAAATTAGACATCAGCTTTGATGCAGATTGCAGAGACAAAAACACAAGCACGAGCACACACGCGCACACACACACACAAACAATTATTAAATGCAGCGCGTTTGCTATGATTTAAAATAATTATATGTGAAGTGAAGAACACAAAGGCAATGCTGCTTAAGTATATCAACCGAACGGAATCAAACATAGGTGGGTGCTCTCTCTTTATATTGGCATTCTTGTTAATCCCACTTGTTAATCTTGACTTCTCTCATTGTGACTCTCTGGTACAGTAATACATAGCAGCTCTGAGACTGTTCATTTGTAGGAATAGGTAGCCGTTGGCACATCTGTGGACATAGTGAATCTTCCTTTATCCGGCTGGGAGTCATGTATGTGGCTGCTGACAGTGTAAATGAAAACAATCCACTCCAGTCCCTTGCTAGGAGCCTCTCTTATCCAGATTTTAGAATAGCTGGTCAATGTAAATCCAGAGGTTGTACAGCTCAGTTTGTTGGATTCTCTGATCTTTTAACTCCCGGTTCATACTCATTTAGTGCCTGACTTTAAACATCCATGGGAGGAAATGCTTATTAGAGCCAGAAATTAAAAACCTTTTTACCAAAAAGGTTTCACAATTGAAAAAGGGACCCACTGAACCTTACTTGTGAGGCATATTGTTACCAGCAGCAGTCCGGTTATAATATACATGGTTAAAGTCTTTGATTCCCAGCTCCTCCTCCCTCAGTGCAGAGGTGTAAATGTAGAAGGAAGACCTCAGAGTTTGCATGAACTCCTCCTCAATGGGTGGGCAGATTTACACACTGTTTAAACATAGCTGTTTGTTCATACATAATAAAGGAGATTATGATTATCTACCATTGTCCACATTCCAGTAACAGGAAGGTGAAGCTCACAAACATACCAATGCACAACACCAGGATGTACTCCATGACTGGCTATCCTATGAGCAGCAAGGAGATGTCAAATTACCTAGCACACATTAGGACAAACAAGCATGGATAAAAGATAAATCCTAGGATAAATTCTAGAGAGAGGGTGAAAGCTGCAGGTAAGAGGAGAGCGAGGACAGACCACATGGTGATGAGGTTAACCAGGTTGCAGTGTGAATGAGTGTTTGAACACAGACAGCCTTTTATCTACATCTCGCAATGTTGATGGAGAAGATGTGAAGGATTGAGGAAAACAGAGAAACTGGGTTAATTTGCATGATATGAAAGGGGAGGAGCTTTGTGTTTTTAATGACTCTTTAGACCAGAGGGACCTGTTCAGATCAACAGTCAGCTTCTCACTTCATATGATAATCAGAATTGGTAAACACCAAGAGACATGTTGTGCTTAATTGCAAATACAGTGGTGCTTGAAAGTTTGTGAATCCTTTGTGAATCCTTGTGATCATTTTCCTCATGAATTAAATGACCAAGTATAATATTTTTGTCTCATTTGTTTAATTGGGTTCTCTTTATCTACTTTTAGGACTTGTGTGAAAATCTGATGATGTTTTAGGTTATATTTATGCAGAAATATAGAAAATTCTAAAGGGTTCACAAACTTTCAAGCACCACTGTATAATTATATCAGGGTAATCTTGAGTACATGTCAGAACAAAAAATCTAGCTCTATCTTAAACACATATAAACACAGAACATTTTAAAATAAATGAACCATACACAAATATTAACAACATTCATTTTCATCATTCATCAAAAGACTTTTATCAATATGTGTCATGTTACGTATGTTAGTGCAACAGAGGTTTTATGTTAGGTATTATATTGACCCCTGCTGGAGGTTTCAGGAATTTTCCTATCTAGGAAAGTGAATCCAGAGGTTGCACAGGTTAATTGGTGGGACTCTCCACGGTTTTTAATTTCTTGTCCAGACTCTGGTTCAGTGTCTGACTTCTAGCACTTGTGAGAGGAGAAGAGACCTATTTGTGAGGCATGGAGGTATCAGTAGAAGTCTGATTATAACACTGGTTAAAGTGGTTATAATAATGGTTAAAGTGATTAATTGCAGTCTATATTAACAGTCCTACAGTCAGTCTCCAACAACAGCCCCTCCTCCTTCAGTGCAGAGAGGTAAATATGTATGGAAGAGCTAGGTGGGCAGATTTACAAACTGTTTAAATGGAAGAGTCAGAGCTGTAGACAAAAAAAAAAAAAAAAAAAAAAGTATAGAAAATGAATTGATCATAAAATGATTTTGTATTATGAGCTGTCACGCTCATATATTTTTATTCCAATTCACTCCAGTGCTCTCTCTGCAGACTGTCAAATCCAGGTGGCAAATCATACAGCTTACGGAATATGAGACTTTACAGTCGTTACATGCATATCCTAAATAATTATCAGCTATTCAAATATCTAGCATAGCTCAGCATGAGACCCACTAACATCTCTCTTCAGGCGATGTACTGGTAACTGGAGAACTGGAGACTATACTCATTAAAACACGAGTCCACATAGAGTACATTTTTTGCAAGTTCACAGAAAGTGAAATGGTTTCAAATTCCCTTGATATCAGCCTTCACAGAATGGGCAGCATTGGTTAAAAATGCCCATTTCCAGTGCATGATGAAACATTTATCTATAGCAAAAAAAAAAAAATCCCAACATTCTATTCTGTAATGGTAATACATTCCAGGGATTCTCTGTGCTAGATCCCTATTATCATCACCAACAGTGAATTCACTTCCAGCTTGGAGTGTGCTTCTCAGAGGCTGTTTGTACTCCGATAGAAGGGATTGGATGGTTATTTTTTTGCATCAGCTGTTCTAGATTCACTTGTCATAAAATGAACAAAATTAAATAACTGAATGCATCCATATTTCATTGTGTCAGACAGAAATTATGTGAAATGAGTAAATTCCTGACAACCAATGTTTCATATTGTATTTTAGGTACACGTTGTCTTAAAATTGCTATTACCAAATTTTAGAAACATCATTCCATGCTTTGAGTATCCTACACACAACATATTTCCTGCAAAATGTACACTTAAGTGTTACATCATGCCAAAGTGTCAAGATTTATTACTATCTGTGTATTATATCTGCAAGACATCCATATAGTCAATAAAAAGTAATGAGCAGAATGGACAATATCCATGGCAACAAAAACACATGTGAAGTTTAAGTATACATTTACAAGTGTGTTCACAAAAAGAAACACACAATAATACATTAATGCAGATTAAAATTCTTTAATCTATAAGCATTCTTACTTGTTTGGTGCTCATCATTTCTCTCCAGGTGAGGGCAGCCGTGCACCATAATAGTGTTTTCATTCAGTTCTATTCTCAGCTGTTTTCAGTCCTGAAACCCCTAGAGACTTAAACAAATTCAGTCCACTGCATTTCCTATAAAATGCACTGAAAATTCTCTCCCAACACAAGAGCATTGCCTGTAAAACAGAGAGGTGATCTCTTTTTTTGAAGTACGCTTAAATGAACCATTTTCTTATTTATGTTTAATTAAATGAATGAATGCATGTATACAAATGAATGTATGTATGTAATTCAAACAAATATATAAATATATATATTTGTGGGAATTACATGCAAATATATAAAACTTATATCTCTTATATAACTTATATTTTACATATATAACAAATATTTATATATTTGTTTGGTTTTTGGTTTTGGCTCATTTATGAGAGAAGTGGCAGCCAGCTTCTCTATAGGATCCAGCTACTGAGCAGGAAAGAGTGACAGATTGTCCAGGTTTCTTCACCTGGTCTTCTGAGTGTTATGATCACACTTAAATTCACAATCTGGTTGCTGAAACTCATACAACGATTGGAAACTGTTTTCAGTCTAATAACAATGCCCCCTGGTGGTCATTCAGAGAACTGTTCTGATGTAGGTAAGTCTGCTTTGCCAAAGCTCCCCTTTAGAATCTGCATGTCTGTGATAAATAAATGTTTTAAGTGTATTAGGCCGTTTACTGATTCAAACCCATCGGTACAGACTGGGGAATACATGAATATGGTCAATAAAGCTTTGGTTTCAGTATTCATAATCACAGAATGCATTCATGTAAGTGTAAATGTATGTTTACTCTAAAAGCATGAGTTTTAATCATTTCACATTGTGAAGCCTTCAAACAGCTTTCATAGACTTGGATCAAAGGGCTAAAATGTATTGGGTGCCTTTGATTCACTTGAGCCCTTTGGCAGATATGGAAACTGCATAGGATGTAAACTAATACTTGGTGAATAATTTAAAGACACAAGGTCAATGTTGCAGGATTTGATCTGTGAATTGTTTGTTCACAGAAAATTGAGGCATACATTACTGCAAATACATCATTTTTGTTAATTGTTTTGTGGTTAATCTAGTTCATTCCTATGATTGTTTTACATTTCTTTTACTTTACATTAATAATATTCATTTGTAAGATACTGTTCCCTCACAGTTTCTGTGGTGACACAGGAGACATGCAGAGGGAGAGAGTGTGTACACTCCAGATGTGCTTCAGTGACTGTGGGTGTGCAATATGCTTGAACAGTTTTTGTACAGCATTGCAGTCTTTCCTGTCACTGTGACTCTCTGGCACAGTAATACACAGCAGTGTCTTCAGCTCTCAGACTGTTCATTTGTAGGTACATCTTGCTGTTGGAGTCATCTCTGGATGTAATGAATCTTCCCTGAACAGACAGTGTAGTATGTACTACTACCAGTGTGAATGAATGCAATCCACTCCAGTCTCTTCCCAGGATTCTCCAGGCTTCATAACTGCTGGTTCAGACTCAGTTGATGTTTGACTTTGAACACCTGTGAGAGGAAAAAATGATTTATAGCTGAAACTGAACTTCATACAGAAAGGTTGAAAGAAAAAGGTGACCCTCTAAAACTTACATGTAATGAAATGATAATGTTAATTTGTTTGATACTGTTCCCTCAGTTTGTGGTGACACAGGAGACATGCAGAGAGAGAATACATTTCAGATTTGCTTCAGTGACTCTGGGTGTGAGTGTCTGTACAGCATTGCAGCCTCTCCTGTCATTTTGAGTCTCTGGCACAGTAATACACAGCCATGCCCTCAGCTCTGACTGTTCATCTGTAGGTACAGGTTGCTGTTGGAGTTGTCTCTGGATATAATGAATCTTCCCTTAGTTGATGTGGCTGCTACCAGTGTGAATGAATGAAATACACTCCAGTCCTTTCCCAGGAGTCTGTCTGATCCAGCTCCTAGCATAGCTGCTGAATGTGAACCCAGAGGCTGTACAGGTCAGTGTGTGAGATTCTCCAGGCTTTTTAACTACTGATTCATACTCAGTCTCTCTCTTAATGCCTGTAAAGAGAATGGATAAATTTAGCTCAAATACATATAAATCATTAATGTAAAAAGTTAATCATAAAAACATGATTACTTAAAACATGCTTGCGAAGCATAATGTAATTAGAAGCAGTCCAGTTAAGTCATGGCTGAAGCCTTTGATTGTAGTCTATGATGACAATCCTACAGTCAGTGTCCAACAACAGCTCCTCTTCCCTCAGTGCATAAAGATAAATGTAGAGGGAAGAGCTCAGTTTGCATGAACTCCTCCTCACTGGGTGGGCAGATTTACACACTGTTTATATGGGATATAACAGATATGTCTTGGAGGAAGTTTTTGCCAAATCCTGTGCAGGACACCCAAATATATGGGTTTAGTAAAACAGATCAGAATATCACTGAGGGAGATGGCATCTAACTTCAGTCTTCTAAGAAGGCCCCATTAGTCAATTTTGTGATAATGGTCAGAATGAGTTTCTGTACAGGCCTGGTGCTGCTTTATATGGCTGTGTGGCAGTCACATCTGGCACAGTAATACACAGCTGTGTCTTCAGTCTGCAGGCTGCTCCCCTTTAATGTCACTGTGTTGCTGGAGGTGTCTCTGGAGATGCTGACCTTGTTCATGGAGTCTTTAGTCATTGTTTCCATCATATCCCATATACCCACTACCTGGTACCAGGCTATACTTCCTACTAAGCAAAACACTTCCAAATGGCCCACCCACATACATATACAAAATACAAAGAGAGACAAACGCAGTTAACTAAACGCGGTCACCACAAGTTGTGCGCAACGTAACTGCGCTACATAAATCATACAGCCCGCGCAGACGCCACGCACACTGGGCAATACGGCGTACGAGCTTAGTGAGATACTATGCACCGTAAAGGTTGACCGTCTAACAAGCCAACGAGATTCAATACGCGATCCAATATGGACTAACATTAAGAAGAAAGCATGAGCGAAACAGCAGAGACAAAACAGCAGCTTGATCGGAAAGCAGCACGCCAATACCGGTTCCCCTGGAACAGTTTGCAGGCCTAGTGCTACCTGTTAAAATGAAGTTACCAAAAGGAATAAACTGTTTAAAGATGACTGTACCCTGCACGTACATACCCGCAGTGTGGCGCAAATACGGAGATGGACAGCGCCAGGAAGTGCCACAGCTTAGCCGATGGAGCTACAAACAAAAGCAATGGTGCTACTACCACGCAAAACAGAACGGGAAATAACACTAGGACTGAAAATGTGCCTACCTGGAAGTCAATACCGGGGAAACGTACCGAAAGTCGCGCCAGCAGCAACAGCAAAATCCTACACATGGGAAAGCTGTACTGTGTATATTGGTTGAGGAGTAAAAGTGAAAAATATCCTGTGAGATGAGGAGGGGTGTCAGTTGACTACATTTAGGGTGGGTGTAGACAAGTCATGCAGCTGCATTCTGGATTAGCTGCAGGGGTTTGATGGCACAGGCAGGAAGGCAAATGAAATTAGGATGCTTTTACATATGTGCAACAGTGATGTAAACATGTAACTTGTAGGCCACCCTTGTAGGCCACCCTGCAACCCTCTCCTCAATTTTGCAAGTTACTCTGACCAAGCTCACAAGATATTGGACAGGATGGTTAAAAAATCAACTCTATTGTCATTTCATCAAAAATTACAGATGACAAATAGACAGATGATACTCACACTGTGCCTGCTTTGAGATCCCCCTTTAAGGTAAGCGCAACAGCAGGGGCACAGCACACTTCATTCTCCTTCATGATCCTCCATGACAGGCTAAAGCGCGCACACACACAAAGCTTAGCTGAACTGCACTGCATATGATTATAAGTTTTGTTTGCTCCCCTTTGAGGTCCAGACCCTCAACAGTAGCAGAGTGCACCCCTTCCCTCCTGAGAGAATAACAAAACTGAGAATAACACAGGAATGTTCTCCCAGGGCTCCATGAAGGAGTCAGCTGACAATCTTATGTACACACTTTTACTCTCCACAGGCTGCCAGCTTAATCCTGCAATCCCCCCTAATTGTGATTAGATAAAGGTGTGCACTACAGAACATCCACTTATTACATGCACTATTTCAGCAGCTATTCCCATCTGTCAAATTCGCCATATTTGACAGTCCTTATAGGTTCTTGTAAAAGTAAGTTATTCTGAGTCAATGGATTCTAATAGTGCAGGAATTCACACCTGAAATGGCTCCTAGGTGGAAACGGAGGGTTCCCAGCATACTTTTAAGGTGATGGGATAGTGATACTATTTCCTACTATTTACTGGGAGACCCATAAGCCTATTTAAGACCCATAAGCATTTTGGTATGCATAGAGGTATCAAATGCATGTGTACATCATGCATTTGTTGCATATTAATGACTAATAAATGATACATTATTTAATCATTATTTAATCTTTAATCTGTACTTACTAGTATTTAATAGCATTTAATACTTTAGCACTTTTTGTATTGCTTTCAAATGACTTTTTCTCTCTGTGTGTATCAGGCACAGTAATACACAGCTGTGTCTGCAGGCTGCTGCCTTGCAGTGATACTGTGCTGCTGGAGGTGTCTCTGGAGATGCTGAACTTGTTCTTTAAGGAATCTTTGTTAGAAGGGCTGCCAGTGTGACAGATATCTCCAGTCCACTCCAGAGCTTTCCCTGCAGATTGTTGAATCCAGGCTGTAGGATCGCTGGTTATTGATTATGAGACTTTATAAGAGACAGTCTGTACAGTAGCTGCTATCAGCCAGGGAATACCCAGAGACTTTACAGGTGAGAGTCAGAGACTGTCCTGATTTTACAACCACAGAAGCTGGTTGAGTAAGTTCAACACAATGAACATCTGTGGATAAAGACAGGCAGACAGTACATCTTTGACAACTTTGGGGGGAAAAAGAAAATAGGGTCCTTGAACTGTATGTTTGTGAGTTTTTGTACAGCTCTGCTGTTGGTTCATACCACTGTGACGGTCGGGCACAGTAATACACGGCTGTGTCCTCAGTCTTCAGCTGGTCTATTTGTAAATAGGTTGTCTCAAGGGAAACTTCTTCAGAGACAGTGAATCTTCCTTTGAAAGAAGCCGCATACTTTGAGCCTGTGTCTCCAATCCACTCCAGTGCTCTCCCAGGTCTCTGGCGTATCCAGTGCATGTAGTACTTGTTCAAGGAAAACCCAGAGACAGTACAGGAGAGCTTGACTGTTTCTCCAGGTCTTTTCACTGCCGAGGCTGACTGATCCAACTTCACATCATCACAGCACACACCTGGAGAGAAATAGCAATTTGAGGTCTAAAATACAGTTTACACAAACCTGGTAAATGGCTGCAAGACTGAGAGAGGGAGAGAGAGGGGTTTTGCTGTGTGTTTCTCACTCACAGTGCAGAGAAAGCAGTAAAAGGACAAATCGCAGGGCAGTGTCTGGAGACTCCATGTTGAGTGGAGGAATGAGGCCCTCTTTGGCTGGACCTCTGGTCTTAAGGGAGCTGGAGCTGGAGAATGTTTGCATGGCCCAACCTTGAGGGGAGGGTCTGAGAGAATGTGTGCTCTGTCTGTCACCTTTCACTGTGTCTTACTGTATGCACTGAAACTCACATTGCAAGCAAGAACTGGTTTGATTCTCCTGAATATATCACACTGCCCCCTGGTGGACATTTACAGAGCTGCACTAATGTAAGTATGCCTGCTTTGCCCAAGCTTACAGACTGAGTCTGCGTATTTGTGACAAATGATTATTGTATTTTAAGTGTGTGGCGCCGTTTACTGAATATATCACATTTCTAAATGATGGGAAGAAATTGAAATGGCTAATAAATATTTGTTTTCAGCTCATAAATATGTGAGCTTGTTCATAAAGATGGCTCTTGATGTTGTCTCTTGAGATGGTGAATATTCCCTGAACAAATTGAGAGTAGTATCTTCAAGAATGACAATCATATTCCAAAACAGCCACCCAGTCTTGTCCCTTCCCAGGAGCCTGTCTGATCCATTCCATCCAGTAAATACTTTCTGTAAACCCAGAAACTGTACAGGCCAGACTGTGAAAGTGAGGTTTATTTTACTAGCTTGCAGCTTTGCTAATGAAAGGCTTGTAGGAACTGAACTGTAAACTTAAAGTGAAAACAGGACTCGCACTGAAACATAACCTTGAGGAGTTTGAAGAGTGAAATCTAAAAAATATTGCCGAAGGCAATGCACTATGACCATATAACATGTTTCAATACTTCAGTGTGCTAGTCTCTAATTATTGACTCAAATATTATTTTTCTGATCTTAGACTTTCTGATCTGGGATGGTTGTCACTGAGTCTTAAATGAGAAATGGTTCTAACATAAATAAGAGAAGAATAACTGTATTCTATTAAATGGCAGCATTTCTTTTTTTTAATCATTGAAATATAATAATGATTAATAGATTATTCGAGAAGCCATCATCTTGATTATTGATGGCTCAAAATAAAAATACAATGGTAAACATGCTTTGTCTGTGGTGTCACAGTGATGACTGCTGGCAGAAATGATCCTTGCTATGTGATGAAGGCCAGGTCTCGGTGGAATGTGTTGATGCATTGATGTAGATCAAAGCCATTCCTGTATTTACTACACAGCTTTTTTTACAGAGTTATAGAGAAAGACAACTTTGCTCAGGCCGCAAGTAAAACTCCACTAGTTTTCATTAGTCTTCCATTTCTCATCACCTTTCGATACGAGATTGGATTTCCAACTGGATAAAATCACAATAGTTCCACACTTAGCTGTCAGGGTATCAGCTATAATAACTTGTATAGCCTCTCAAACAAGTTATTTGTGAAATTTCCGTAAAAACTGAAGCACATGCACTAACATCATGGATTAGTGGGTGCAGTATTGGGTTGCTCTGCATTTATGTTGGAAGACACTTCCAGACTTTGACCAAAATGAACAAATTGTTACCCCTACAACAGAAAGCATTAATGTGAAAAATCAGTACTAAAATAAAAATTAATTGAGAAATCACTACGTAACTGAAACACTGACGGTTCCAGTCTTTTTAATGGTGAGGGGCAAATCCCTTGCTGTCCCGTTCAGAGACTGACATCCTCTGGCCACTTTGAGAACTGCAATGGAACAATGTGTTTCTGCTGATGTGTGCTAGCACTCATGGGATCAAGAAAATTGTGATTAAATGACACAGATACCTGAAATGTGACCTCCTTCATGTTTACAAATTAATCTTTGGAATATGTTCAAATAAATAATAGTTTTATCAAAACACCTCAACACTCCATGGTGATATTGAGCTGTTTGGGACACACCTACCAAAAGGTCATTGTTACGTGCTGCGTAACAAAAATACCAAAAAGTACCAAAAATATTGTGATTCCAAACTTGACTACTAGTGTATCGACCTTTGTGTTCATAACCTTCGACTACGGCTCTGGATTGTGTTTTGGCTTTGCATTGCAGCTATTATAGGCGGGTTTGGGGAGTAGGACAGGTAAGAAGGGGGATCCCCGTGTTGCTAGCCTCGTATCCTGTATAGGGTTAGGGTAGGGGCGAGTGCCACCCCCTGTAAGTTCGGTTCATAGGCAGTTAGTGTAGACAGGGTTTTTGTTTGGCTCTGCCACCTTTTTGTTCGAAGGTATTCCGGTGTTGGTGAAGGTAGGCAGGATTGTTCTGTTTTGTTAGTTTCTTTTCGTTGGCACCGCCCGGCGTCCTCTCCCCCGTTCCTTGTACATAATTGTAAATAACTGTAAATAACTGTACACTGTAAATACACCCCTCACTTTTGTTGCACCACGAATTCCGTGCTGGTCTTTTTCTTTTCTTGCTCGCACCGTCTGACCCTGGTAGTGGGTTCCGTTTGTGTTGCGTCCCGACGCAGTTTCCCCTAGACGCCGGTATCCACCTGGGACGTAACAGTCATATTGGAAAAAACTGAATACTTTTACTAAGAAAAATAAACCAGTCATTTCCTGAGTTGATGTCATTATATTTTGGAACAAAATAGCGCAGGACATTGTAGTGAAGAAGTTTTTTGTTTTTCTTCTTGTAATGTAGCTTATGGGTTCTTGCACCTAAATGACATTGCATAACAGCTGTTATAGGAGGGTGTTTAACGTTTAAAGCTCTCTTAAATAATCTCCCTTCCCCATCCCTGTAAACCCGGCTCCCCCGCTCCCATCAGGCTTCTCAGTCTGCACACTCCTGCAATCACTGGCAATGCATTGTTAGGTTAGCCAAGTACTTTATGCGTGCATTATAAACTTTGGATAAATGTATAATATGTACAATGCATGAAAATAAGCATAGGCTAAGAAGGAAACATTGTACCATACATCCCTGCTTGTGAACCTTGTGGAAACAATGTTTCTGTCTGTAAAGCAGCTTTCATTTCAGGAACCTACACTTTACTGTGTTTACCTGTTTGTGATAAAGGGGAAGAGGTTTATATATATATATATACACGCACACACACATATAAAGAAAGAACATGTGGAAGAATAAAATATAATATGACAAGTTCCAGTCTGGGTTTCGGAAACGGCATTCTACTGAAACTGCTCTTCTGAGGGTTTCAAATGATATTTTAATGTTTGACATCCATGTTAAGCAGCTGACCAGATCTTGTTTTTTCCACTTAAGAAATATTAGTAAACTGAGATCTGTAGTTTCAAATTCAGAACTAGAGATGCTTATTCATGCCTTTATCTCATCTCATATTGAGTATTGTAATACACTTTACTCTTCGCTTAGTATGTCTGCCCTTGATCGTCTGCAGGAAATTCAGAGTGCTGCTGCAAGACTACTTACTAGGTCAAATAGACGGTCTCACATCACCCCTATACTTATATCTCTTTACTGGCTTCCTGTGAAGTATAGGATCCAATTTAAAATTCTCACCCTTACTTACAGAAAACTGCACAGTCAGGCTCCTGCTTATGAGGCTGACCTACTTCACCCTCACTCATCAGCTCGCTCTCCTAGGTCTAACAAGCTAAATTTACTGTCTGTCCCACGCACCCGCCTAAAGACCTTTGGCAGTCCAGCGTTTGAGGCCGTTGCACCTAAACTGTGGAATGGTCTGCCCAGACAGAAGGTCTGCTGATTCTGTGGATTCTTTTAAAAGTCAGCTTAAGACACATCTATTTAGACAGGCATTTGGGTAATCTGTGTGCACCAGGTCAGCATTTTATGAATTTATGTATTTATTGTGTATTTTATTGTGTGTTGTGCATTTTTATTACATCCATGTTATGTAGTGGCTCGATCTGGTCATTTCATCCTCTAAGTTTTATTAGTATGTTGTAGAATGCTCAGTTTCAAGTGTGAACTCGAGATGCGACCGCATATCTTTATCTTGTCTGCATAAAGTGACGAACTTTTACACGCGCAGACCAAAACGCTGCCCTTTATGCGGACACGCGCACATGAGAAAGTGCTGCGGACTAGACTACTAAACACTAATATGCGCTCAAAATAAAGATGGATTATTTTGTTATCACTAAACATTTATTTTGTATCTGAGTTGGCGCGCAAACTTGGCCTCCTGTGGTGTTTATGTAGCATAAAATGTTTCCAGTTTAAAAGTTTTCGTTGTGCTCCTGTGGCTGGTACAGAACACTCCGGCAGCAAAAGGCTCCTGGGAATAAAGGAATGTTTATTTGGTTCCGACCTAATTGGCCAGGTACATTCCTGTAGTGGCAGCTCGGCGGAGATAGCTTCTTTTCACATGTCTAGGAAATGTATTATTTTGATTCCTTTTCTTAAATCTGCTGTTTTGCATAATTAGGAACATTATGCTTTTGTCTCAGAGTCTGTCTTGTGATGTACATGTTAGTTGATTGTTATGTGTTTACCTAAACTTGTGGAATGGTGCTGGTCACCTGAGTATATGTACACCTGTCTTGTCTTGTTTTTTCAGTCTTTTGTCAGATACATCTATTTAGACTCTGCATTTGGGTAATCTGTGTTGTCCTCTGCTGCATTTAATGTATTTTTGGGAGAGATTTTATTGTTTGTTTTTGAACTTTTATTTATCTATATTGAATTTTACCTCTGCATTGGGATTTTGTTTTTATTATGTATTGCAAGCGTTATTAAATTATTTTGGTCATCTTCTCTGTTTCTGCCTTGAATTTTCGGTTTTCTCTCTTTTGGTAATGTTTGCTGTTCCATCACATAAAGCACTGTGTGACTTACGTCTGTGAAAAGCGATATGCAAATAAATTTTACTTACTTACTTAATAGACATAATATGAATTATGTAGCCTCTGATAGTAACATATTTCATTACAGTTTACCTAACAAGTGTATTGTCCACATTTTAAATGCTGCAAGCAAATATCCTTACCGTTATTCATTTTCTGCATGGATTCAATAATTGTTTAAGGACTCTATACACTAGCTGTGTATGAAAAAGGGAAAAAGGTTTTGTTTGGCTTTCCCCTCACTCTATCACTGTGACTATCTGGCACAGTAATACATAGCAGTGTCTTCAGCTCTCAGGCTGTTCATCTGCAAATACAGCTGACTCTTGCTGTTGTCTCTGGAGATGATGAATCTTCCCTTGACTGACTGGGAGTAGTATGTGCTGCCCCCACCACTGTTAATATAAGCAATCCACTCCAGTCCCTTCCCAGGAGCCTGCCTGATCCAGTTCATCTCATAGCTGCTGAATGTGAACCCAGAGGCAATACAGGTCAATTTATAGGATTCTCCAGGTTTTCTAACTGTCCGTATTGACTCAGTCAGCATTTGACTTCTGACTCCTGAAAAACAAAGGACATGAATAGACACAATCTCACTGTATACGTGAAGTTTATCACATCAAAATGAATGGTTAATTGTTTAATACCTACTTGATAAATATATTGATATCAGAAGCAGACTGGTGATGATATTCATGGTCACTTAAGGTTCTTTCATGCAGACAAGACACTAGATATGTGTGGTCGCACCTTGACTGTCACACTTTACATGAGCATTGTACAACAAGTTTTTGATAGCAGTCTGTAATGACAGTCCAACAGTCAGTCTCCAACAACAGCTTCTCTCAGTGCAGAGAAATAAATACAGAAGGAAGAGCTCAGAGTTTGCATGAACTCCTCCTCACTGGGTGGGCAGATTTACATGCTATTTAAATAAGGTGTCACAGCTGTGGACTGGTTCAGATGAAACTGGAGCTATAAGGATTATCCATACATCTACACTGCCATGTATCCAACTTCAATGGCTGATTGTTACATCAACATGATTTAATCAATGATCTCAGCATAAAAAACAGCAAGTCACTCACATGTAGTAAATACTTATCTGAAAGTCAGGAGAAATGCTTGCAAAAATAGGTCTGCTATGTCGAACTGAAGCCAAGTCATGTTCAACAATGTGGACTGCATTATTTGAAATAAACTGGACAAGCAGTATTCCACTATTCCAGAGCAATCATTTTAATCAATTAATCAAAATTAATCAAAATCAAAATCAATTAATCAAAATCATTTTAATCAAAATTTTAATCAATTTAAAAATCAACCAGTTAGTTTTAGTCCAAAGTACAGTTAGTTCTCACTACCAAGTTTTCACCATGGTAAGTTCTGACCTCTAAATAGAGGGACCTTTTGCTGATCTATGTGAACCATGGCAACAATTCTTTGTCTGTCCCATTTTGCAAGCTAAATTGAATGGAGATTGCTATTTATGCTAACTGTGAAGAAGACTTCAAGGGCTAAATGGCAAAGCTCATCCATGTGTTTGAAATTCTTGTCATGCTGTATACACACATGCAATGTTTCTAAAGTCTTTTTAATGACTTCTATTTTGCCTTTTCACACTTAATTTCCTTGTGGTTCTCTTTGTTTTATGTGTTTTTTTCTTATTATTTTTGCTTAATTTTTGAAGATGGTGACAAACAATTTGTGAGTTTTTGGACCAGAAGGAGGGAGTGATACTCAAACTCTGTTTCCTGTAATACAGCAAAGAAAAACAATGTAACACTATGTACACTGTTCAGGTGTTTATCCACTGTCAGGCTGTAACTGAAAGGGCCATTAAAGATAGTTAATTCCCTAAAGACTGAATGTCCTGTGGAGAGTTTTTGTACAGGCTCAGGCTTGACTTCTCTAACTGTGAGTATCAGGCACAGTAATACACAGCAGTGTCTTCAGCTCTCAGACTGCTCATCTGTAAATACAGCTGGCTCTTGCTGTTGTCTCTGGTGATGGTGAATCCTCCCTTTATAGACTGGGAGTAGTACACATAACTGTTGTAATGATATCCCAACCACTCCAGTGTCTTCCCAGGAGCCTGACTGATCCAACCTATATAGTGGCTGCTGAATGTGAAACCAGAGGCTGTACAGGTCAGTTTGTGAGAGTCTCCTGGTCTCTTTACCACTGGTTCAGACTCAGTCAGAACAATCTCACTCTGAACACCTGTAATTAAAAGAAAAGTCAGTTTTTAGATACAATATATGGTGAACAGCAAGCAAGCAAGAAAGCAAGAAAGATAGAGAGAAGAGAGATAAAGTAATAGACCTGACAGTGTGAGTGCTGTGAGTGACAGCAGGGCTGGTAGGAGTTTCATAACTGCAGATGAGGAGGAACATTAGGTTAAAGCACAGACTGAGTCCCACTGACTGCTTCTCTGGGTCCCGCACTGACACTAGTTCCATTAAAAGCTTTGGGAGGTTTGCATTGGTTCCTCCTCCAGGGGAGGGAGGCTGTTATTGAACAGTTTTTATACTACACACATACTGTAATGCATTAATGCAACCCCTGCTAACAAAATGGTAGTCTTCCCAACAGGTTGCTGAAGTCTTGGTGCTATAGTATATAAACAATGCATGTGTTTTACAGTACTCAATATTATAATATATGCGTAGAGTTCACCTAATTTTGTGTTGCACAATACAGTCATGTCATGAGTGAGCTTTACATATTATGGTTAATCTTACAATTGGAATCAAACCTTGACAGCAACAGTCAATTAAGACATGGGGCACAGTTTTATTCATTTTCCAGTGATATGTTTCTTCATGCTGTTCAATCACTATATTTATTTAAATGACAATCATCTTGTTCAAAAATCTGAGTAAAATTTCATGACAAATATTATAGTAAATATAAATATTTGATACAATGTTTGCGTTGAAAACTTATCTTACAATGCAGCTATGGTTTCAACATGAACAAATGCTATCTTTTCTGTCTGGTTACATATAAATATATGCATTTGTGACTCATAAAGCACAGCACAGTCTCCAGTCAACCTTTGGCGAGATCTCCATCTTAGAGCTATGAGTGCCCCTCTTAATGAGTTGTTCCATGGGCTATAACATATACACATACTTTGGTATGTGTCAGTTTGTTGTACAGTCAAACCTTCATATCACCACATTTGGTCAATAAGAGCTGCAGTCTGGGCACATTGTGCTTGTGTTCTGTTACTCATCAGGGTAGGTTTTTGCACAGGCCTGCTGTAGCTTTACTGCAATGTGTCTGTATCGGACACAGTAATACAGAGCTCTTCAGTCTGCAGCCTGCTGCCTTGCAGTGACACTGTGCTGCTGGAGGTGTCTCTGGAGATGCTGAACTTGTTCTTTGGAGAATCTTTGTAATAAGAGCTCGAGGTGGCAGTACAGGCAGAATCAAAACCAGAAAGACAGTCCAAAGCAGGCACAAACCGGGAGCAGGGATCAGGGACAGGAACAGGCTGTGTTGGAACCGATCAGGTGACCCAGGCAGGAGTGGCAAGCAGAGACGAGGTACAAAGTCAGGCAGGAGTCGACACGGATTCAGCAGCACGATTAACAGGCAGGTACACAGGCGGAGGCGATCAGGAAATCAGGTGGGCGGGGACAGGGAGGAGGGCAGGGCAGGGCCGGAACACAAGGGGACTGTAAACATGTAAACATAAAAGCACATGGACGACAATGACAGACAGGGAGAACACAAAAACAAAAGCTAGGGGGCTGATGTACTGACAGTATTATTGTAAATTATATTTTGCATTTTCATTAATCCATTGTGTAATACCTTGCACTGCAACAAATTCTGAAAAACATGCCTGACACTGCATATGTGAAGGTTGTATTTGAAGGTACCTGTTATATTTTAGTGCTCTCTGATGTTTTTTAGATTTCACAAATTTCCAAAAATTACATTTGATATATATATACATATATATAAAATGTATATGTATATGTGTGTTTGTGTGTATTTATTCAACAAACCTATACTCATATTGTCAAACATATTGCCGTCTGTACTCACACGGATGGAGATCAAAACCATCATAGCCTTCAGTGCTTAGATTCAAAATAGGTGATCAAGAAAAAACGTTTCTAAACACACTTAAATGGAAGCATTCAAAACTGCAAGCGTAACGGTCCATTACACTGCAAACGTTGATTGGCAATTGATTGAAATTAAATTTCAATTTGACACTATTGACAATATATGAATTCACTGAAATCAAGTGGAGTATTTATCATGAATTGGAATTGAGCTGGAAATTAGACTGTTTGAATTGGAATTTAATTAGAACTGTAAAAATGCTCAAACTTTGGAATTGGAAGACATTTCCACAAAATAAATTAGAATAAAGTAATAAAAAACTAAATAATTGAAAGTTTTTAAAAAATGGAAACATTTTGTAAACATTTTTGTTCATACTGAATGCTTTGGAGCTGAAACTGGAATTTTCCAGTTTATGGACTTAATGCACTTTGTTTGATACATTAACTGCACAATGTGTTTTAAATCATTCAACCTTTAATTTATATACTTACAGCATAGTAAGGGGAGGTGAACAGTTTTACATTTACATTTTACAATTTTACATTTACTGATAAGTAATGTAACATGTATAACAGTATAAATCCATTTTCAACCTCTTTCTACACCAAGACTGAAACAATTAAAACATTAATAAGACAAACTACATTACTGAGAAAAACAAAACCTGCAGACACTGTTGCAATCCCAGACCAGGATTGAAGAAGGCAGGCAGTAAGTCAGTGGTGGAAGAATACCCACTCAATATCGAGTCCAGTGACAGTCCAGTGCGAAAACATCCAGCCAGAACCCTTCTAAGAAAAAAATCCCCATTGATACTGCCGACATGTTACGTTGGTAGGGTACATTGAATGCTGGAGGCACCTGCAGAACGATGGAGCTACGCAGCAGGTTGCAGAGAGAGAGCACTGTGTGATCCTCTGTGCTCATATCTGACAGAGGTCAATCTGCAGGACCTTTTTGTGATGCAGGACAGTTTTTGCTGGCACTACAATGGTACATACTCAATGCAAAGACTCTGTAAGTGTGTGTTTTACAAGGTGATGCATTACCTCTCTTTATTTTCAGAGTGATACTGACATCTACTGGTCAAAAGTAGAACTAAATAGAAACTGGTATAATTTGAGCTACATGATCATTTTAAATTAGCTGACTCAATGGGGTGTCTGTGCCCAATGGACAGGACAATGTGGCACTGCCTCAGCTAAACAATTGAATTACTGCATATTTACAGAATGGGTAGGTTTGTGTGTCATTTACATCTTTTGGAAAAGAAAAAACAAACATGAGGATGTTCACTTACATTACTTCTTTAGAGAGAACTTTTTCCTCTAGGGGTCAGAACACACTACAAGTGTGCAAGGTGCTCCCATCTCTCCTGCATTACACAAAACACTGAAGATCAGAGTAAAAAAGGCCTGAATAACGGCCTACTTGACTCTATAGGGAATCTGCCTTCAGGGCAGCAACACCACCCTTGCAACTCTCTCTTACCTCATGGCTAAAACCAAGAAGGGTTGGGCTTGCCCAGTGCTTGGTTTGGAAGACCCCTTACGCGCGCACACACACACAGTGCATGTGAGCCTCTCCCTTTCTGTGCACAAAAAATGCTTCAAAGAAGCCACACATGGATTCTTGGAAATTACAAACGGCTGAAAAATGAACTGGTTTAAACTGACTATGATAAGTAGAGACATCGTTCAGCTAGAAATGATGATTCATTGACCACTTTGGCATCAGCATTTACTCTTAAGATCTAATAATGAACAAACAAAATGTGTTATACATCCTTGGCAGAATATTGAACTTGATGTGATGGGAATGCAGAAAACTACTTTAAAAAATACAATAATCTCTGTGGGGTGGAGTTAAAAAAAAATACACTGCTTTGCCTCGGTGCATATTTTTATGCTACATGTAATCCTTCCACTCCAAATCCAAATTACAATGCAGAAGTGTACTCTTTGATTTACAGTACTGGTCAAAAGTTTGGAGACTCACTCATAGAAGGGTTTTTCTTTATTTTTACTAATTTACATATTTTAGAATAATAACACATCATAACTATGAAATAACACAAATGAAATTATGCAGTAACAAAAAAGAGTTAAAAAATTCAAAGTTCTTTTTGCTTCTTTTTTTGGGAAGAAATTCATACATAGGCATCAACTTCACTATTTATATTTGTTTAAGAAACAAATTTCAAGCATTTAAGCGTAAGCCTTTATATAAAAATATCTTTGAATGCATGTTTCCCATTATCTTAAACAGGTGTGTTCAAACTCTTGACTGCCGTTGCATATATATACGATGTTCACTGTTCATGGACCTCCATGCAGGGGATTGTGATACATTTTCACTTGTTCACTTTTCCACTTGTCCATATATTCAGTGAAAAGGGATTGTTTCCATAAAGAATGAATGTACTGTTCCCTTCCTATTAAAATCATAATAAATCACCTTATATTACATCACAGTAAATGTCCACACATATATTATCACACTCAGTGCTGCCTTAAAATTGTCAATTTTAAATCATTAAAATGTTCAGTATTTGGTTTGTTTCATGATTATTTAATTAAATTCTCAACAAAGTCTTCTGTATCACAAGGCACAGTGTGAGTTATGGCCACATCCAAAAGCATCCAGAAACATCCTCGTGTTTATGAAAAGAGGCAAATTTAAAGATTTAAAACTAAGCGAAAAAATTCAATAATGAATTGATAGAAACAAAAATACACACATGTAATGTACCATTTTTGCTTATGAGAAACTATTGCTTTTCTATGTGCTTGGATGCACATTATTGCCTTTGTGCTTTTCATGCAAATCATAGAAATGCACACACAAAGACGCACACCCACCCACCTAAACTGAAATGTAGATATTTTGAGCCATCCTTCCACCCATGCAGAACAACACCTGCAGTGAACATCTAGAAATACCCCACAGCGGGGCTTCTGTGCCTCGAAGAGCAAACCACTGAGGCAGTGCATGCAAATATAGAGCTGGACACAGCTGGCTGACAGAGAGAGGAGTTCAAACAGCCAAACCCAAAGAAACACTGTTCTTAGTCACAGGCACCAAAATCATCATATACTTCAGTATAGATATCAATTATATTTACTAAATCAAAGAAAACACAGTGTAAATCATGTTCTACTCTCTTTAGCAAGAAAACCTTGTATGTGACCAGCAAGGCCAAGTAAATGAATATTAACAATACTCAGACCTGGTGCTGCAGGGATACACCATGAATTACTTGAATCAAGATTACCTAGAGATGAATGAGATTGCTGAGAGAACAAGGGTTGTAGAGGTGCAGTAGCTTTACAGTATCATAATTCAATACACACCACAGAAACAACAAACCTATGGCAGCATACTTAGAAAGTATGGTGGAAGGAAGACTTTTTATCAACTGAGTATAATTTGATATAAAATTATATCGTGTTCATGACAAAATAAATCTCACAGACTGGTTTCCTTTACAGGTTGGAGTGAATATTACATTTAAAAAGCTATGGTATATTACTAACAAAAAATAAATCCCTTACAGTGATATCAGCAGAAGCAATGGTGGTGAGGTGGCAGTTTACATTAAATACATTAGCAGATGCTCTTATCCAGAGCAACTTCTAGCATAATAGAACATAAATGTATCCATTCAAGTTATATTCAAGTTAAATTTTTAAATTTTACTCTTAATCGCATGAAAAATGACAAAAAAAGTCTGTCAGTGAGAATAAAAGTGGAAAATATCCCATCAATCCCCTGATGGCAAGCAGAGATATGCCTTGAGAGCACGGTCTAATCTGTCTCTTTATCTAAATTGCAGAGCTGGACTACCTTGAAAAGGTACTAAACTTCCAGAGAGATGCAGACAGTTCTGCTGTTGAACATCATTAACACCTGAAGCAGCGGGGTACAGAGACAGTAGCACAGAGCCTCTGTTCTGATTGGAGGTTGAGTTTCCTTGTGTAATTCTAGAATACAGTATTGTGCTGTAGGTGATTATGTGGAGATGTGATCTTAATAGCATTCAGCTGTAAGAGACCAATAAAAAAGGGCAAGAGAGAAACAAATGGGGCCCACAGGCTGAGCTTGATTGTGGGTGTAGCAAATACTTATCCTATCAGCCTATGGCGAGGTAAAATGAAGCAGCCATGCTAGTTATGGATAAAACAGCACATGCTAGCAGAAAGAGGGTTTTAAGCAGAATAATGGCAGAGGAGATGGATTTCAATATGAGTTTAAATAGCCATACAGTCAGAATTATGATGTGATGAAATTCTTTGGGACCAGTGTTAAATAGTCTTGCACTATACATAGAGTCACCAGGTCAGACATCAACTCCACACTGCTTTCTTAACCTCTGTCCAGGAATCTGATACCATGAGGTACTATGCGTAATGCCAGTGATCTTTTGAGGAAGTCTAAAACAGTAAATGTCTGTTTGTAAGACAGTTTCAGAGCTGCAGGTGTGGACACGGGGGAGAGGAGAGAGATAGAAAAAGAGAAGGAAACCGTTTTCACACAAGGCTATTTTTGGAGAACCGAAAGATTTCAAACTCATCTGACATGAGCTAGAAAGCCAATTTGATCAAGTCACGTCCTCAGCTTCATAAGAATATGTGTGCATAAAACTGTTTAGAGATTTAAAGAAGGGCTCAAAAACACAGTGAGACTTTTGTTCTCTTGACAAAATTTGCTTTCATATTCCCATTTAGTTTAAATAAAAATGTCTGCAGTTGTGTCAGTTCATACAGTAGGTTGAGCTATGTGCTATTTAGTTATTACATCTAAATGATTAAATCTGGATGTTATGTCTTACAATGGGCAGTATTTATTAAATCCAAGATTTAATCATGTTTATGTGATTTCTGTGATTTTTTCTAGAGCCATTGACATGTAAAATCTATTCACTGATGTCAGAGACAAAAACATACACATTTCAATTCTATATATTTTGATAATTAGACAAGACACCAAAGGAAAAAAAATATTGTTGCACTTTTATTTTGTGTTTGATGCATGTTTTACAATCATGAAAGGATTCATACAGAAATGCTGAAAACACCTGGATCATAATAGCTGTGTCTGACCACAACACAAACAATCTGATTTCAATTACTGATTTCAATCAATTACTCACAAAACTCCATCTGAAAAGAAACAAATAAAAGCTACTGTATCCTCATATCAGCAAAAAGCATGGCGTAACATCTGTATTATAGTACTAAATTATTTTTTAGAGCTGTAGCACTGCCATACCACTGACAGTAAATAAGCCTGTGACCAGAAAATTATTTTCCTATGACTGCAAGCAGAGAAGTAACTTAATGAAAAATATTACTTCTAATAGTAATAATTAACGATACATGCAAAAAGACAGTTCTCTTCAGGCACTGTATATGCAGACACACATGCTCACACATACACAAAAATTAAATTGCCTCCAATACAACATTTTAGGATGCAATTTGAAATCCTGCTCCTGAGTATTTTCATTGTTCTTCACATATTTTGATGATCACTTCATCTGAAAATAAGCATAAAGAAAAAAAGTCATACAGCAAGTCAAAACTGACCGATGGAACTTTCTGAAACACCCCTCAGTTTATAAAGTATCTATATCCTGTAGGTAGGTAGTACAGAAAAGGAATCCTCCCTGGTTCTCACTACTCATTTTTAGCTCTAATGTACCCATTCCTATGTGCTGGAAAGCTGTCATAATGTATTTTAATCTACTCTTTTACCATCCTAAACAATGACCGGTATTAGTGCTTTTTTCTGTATAAGTATTGATTTCCACTGTAGTCATTCTAGTGTATTATGGGGTTTGGTATATCTGCTCTATCTTGTATCCACTGTCTGTTTCATTGTGTGTCATATGAGATCGCGCACACCAGTGCAGATGCAGTACCTTCATCAAGCTGAGGGGGACGCTGTAAGCGACACTGCAGAGGAAGAGGGTGATGAAGGATGAGGCGGTGAACCACAGGCTGCCAAGCTCGTCCTCTTCCTCAGCTTCCTCACTGCAGCTGAGAGCAACCTCTGACTCTGACTCTGTGGGCAGTGTTGAGGGGTGGAGGAAAGAGAGAAACACTCAGTTAGACACCGTCTGGCCTGCTGAAAACACAACACAGGAGGCATTACTGCAGGGAGGCCTCCAGGCCTTGTTCAGCAACATCTCAAAGGAGGTGAAAGTCTTTACTAAGATACAACATATTAAAATTATGATTTCTTCGTATATATTACATGACATGTCCTCATCAAGTTTTTGTTGATCTGGCAAGACATTGAATTCAGTCAAAAAGCAACACACGGAAAGAAAAGGAGAAGCCTGCAATCCCTATTGCTCACCATGTCTGAAGTTGCGCCCCCCTTCTTGAAAAACTATAAACAGATGCATACCCTACACAGATGCAGAATGTCATAAAGACAAAAAAAACTGCCACACAGATGTTGTCTTATAGGTACGTATGTGACAAACGCCACCCTGTACATGCTCTTGACCAAAAAAAAAAAAAAAAAAAAAAACTGGAGATGAAGTATGGCTATGATGGCTTTGAAACTGGTAAAAATGCTAATGCAAACATGGCTTCTTTTCACCATTTTCCAGGTCATTTGTTTAGTTGAGTGGAGCAGTAGTGGTTTATAAAGTGGGCTTGGAAACAAAAGTTTACAGAGTAAAGTTCTAGGTGTGCTGCTGTCATTGCTTCTTAAATAAATCCATTACATACTGATTGTTTCCTATTTGGTATGAAGGTCTCTTGTGTAAAGGTCATTATTGTTTAAACTTCTGTAAATTAGTGAAGTCAATGGGACTGCAAGAAATAGGTAACAATAAGGTACTTACAGGTAATAAGGCAATAAGTAAAATGTACTAAGGCTTAAAATCAGACATCCACAAGTAAAGACTCATTTGAATGTTTTGATATGGATAAAGACTGATCTAAATGACCTCCTACACTTTGCATAAAAGCCTCTTCCTTTTACTACGTAAATCAGTAGCGCAAGCTTGCACATCATTCTTGCGATGCTGCTATATGTTTACTCTGTAAAACACACCCGGTAAATAATTTGACTGGTTTTCAACCTAACTGAGGACACAGGTTAAGAAAACATCAAGGCAAAAAGAACATTGCTTGGCAATATGCCTGTCCAGAAATCACCCTCTTCACAAGAGCAATGGCACTCTGAACTCACTAGGGAAGAGAGGACTATATAATCTCACATGCTCATAAGTCGTTTATTGAGTTTTCATTTCATTCAAATTAATAGAATTTGCAGCATTTCAGTTGTCTGAAAGCTGTGTCAGAGATGCTGTTCTCACTGAGAGCACAAAAATGACAAAGACAACAACAAATGGGACAGTAACAGTCACAACTACCACAGTGAACACAGGAATCTTACAAGACAGTACAACATCACAAGAAATTAAACAAATTTCACAAAGCGACAAACAGCAAAAAAAAAAAAAAAAACCATTATTTCTTTCTCTTATAGTCTCTATATTGTATACAATGGCCTGATTACATAAGCATTTTGTGGTCAGTTTTCCCAAAATATCTTTTTACATTAAAATAGTTGGAAATGACTGCTATTTAAACATATGATAATATATCCAGTTGTAGGTGACATGTGTCTCATATTTCATGTATACTGCAGAGTTAATACAATCTAAAACAAATGATTTGAGGAATTAATTACAGAGAGCGATCCATTAAAAAACTGGTTTGTTGACACAGAACAGAGATCAACGACTTTAAGATGAGGATACAACAGCAGAGACAGCCACATGACAGGATACATCAACATAAGCAATGCAAGATGCCACTCAAAGCAGGTGAACAAAGAACCACAAAGTTTAACCATGCCGCAGTGTTCAACACATAAATACATGGTACAAAGATGTATTCCCATATGATCCCAATTTGACTAAGTATAGAGGCAGAGCATTACAATCATAGCCAAATGATGGGCAATGTGGAAGCACAATGAATTTGAGGTGTATGTATTCTTGAGTGTTTTGAACCTGAATTTAATGTGTACACTTTTCCACTACAAAAGCAAAAGACTCAGAATATTGCACACATTAGAAACACATGCCTCTTATAACCAATTAAACTTAACTGAATGTAATGAGTGAGATCTTATCAATGTTGCAGTATGAGATGTTGCAGTTCAGTTATAATGGTTTCTGTTCACCTGGGAAGTCTAACAATGGAGAATCAATCACATTCAACTGAGTTACCCATTTCTCTGGACACTGTGTGCTGCACAGGAGAGGAATCGTTCTTCATGTTGGCGTGTCTGACAGCGCAGGTGAAGTGAGAGGTCTTCCACTGTGATGCTGTGATTTTCAGCAGGCTGGTGACAGAGTAGGTGCTGTCGTTATTCTTCACAGGTTCACCCGTAACACCCTCCTGATAGTCCCCATTGCCGATTTTCCACATGATGTAGACATCATTAGCAGAGGCGCTTGTCACCAGGCAGGCCAGCGATACATTTTCTGTCTTTTTCAGTTGCTCTTCATTTGGCGTGAGTACAACCACTGTAGGAGGTGATTTATCTGAAAAGGGTGTTCAATAGAAAGATCTCAATGGATGATGTAGGGGTAAACAACAGCAATTGCAGCATCTTAATTCATTGACAAATTCTAAGACAAATCATTAATGCAATGCTAACAAATGTAAATGCAAAAGTAGTGCTAAAACTAGTTAACAACTAATTGCTTTATTATTTCATGTATGTATTGTACAAATTGAATGAATGACTATTAGGTAGTGTTCCACTGGCAGCTTTATGTAAGCATTTGAGGCCTGAAAATAACCACAGTCCTTCACAAACCAATTTAACTATGTGAATATCTGAAAACAGTGAAAATAACAATAATACTATAAAGAAGTAAAAAAAAAAAAAGCAGAAAAAAATGTACTTATAAGAAACCTTCTTCTTTTTACTTCTTTCTAAAACACATTGATATAAATGTCACGAATGAGCTTTAGAAGAGAAATGTAGTTCAGCACTGACTTATTTTTCCCTCTCATTACAAATTCTAAAACATGATATTGTAAAAGGCTTATTTATGTGAAACCTACTTCCTTGTTCCAATCTGACAGCTTTGTTGATGGGAGGTTTATCAGAACTCTGCTGGACAGAGCACTGAATCTGTTTCCCATCAAACCAGTCCTTCTGTCCCAGAGTGAGAGTGCTGGTCTTTCTGTACAGATGGCCATCCTGTTTTGCAGCGCTTGGAGTGGTAATTCCACTCTTGACGACGGTTCCATCCACTGTCCAGGTTACTGTTGCTGCGGTAACTGCTGCCTGTTCTTCCCCGTTGATGTCACAGTCCAGCACAGCCTGGTTGTCGATGAACATCTCTCTCACTCTTGGGGGCTTCAGGGTCACATCCACACAAGGCTTGTCTAGGGACAGGTCAGAGATGGAGAGCAGAGGGGTCAAGAATAATAACACACTTACTGAAAACAATCTAATCATGACAGTATCACTAATGAAAGCTCTTAACAACTCATTTTGAACATTGCATTCAAAATGGAAACAGTTTGGCCAAGAATATTTTCACATTTCTATACATGGATGCTGATCTGTTACAACCCATTGTTGTCCATTAATTCAAGGGTACCCTCTCTGAGAGACAGCACACTATACAATGTTCTCATCAAATAAATAAAAAGCAATAAATTTTGAGGACCTGTGAGAATAATTTTGTAATTTCAACGTGATAGTAATGGATGGAGAAATATATTGACACTTGCAAAACTGACAACAAAAAATGAACTCCTTTTCATTCAGTTGACTTACCCATTTCTCTGGCTACTGTTTTCAGTAGAGGGGAGGAGCCTGTACTCATAGAGGCATGTTTGACAGCACAGGTGAAATTGGAATTTTTCCACGTTGATGTCGGGACTGTGAAGAGACTGGTGACAGAGGCTCTGCCGTTGGTCTTCAATGTCTGGCCTGTGACGCCCTCCTGATACTCCCCACTATCAATGCGCCACATGATGTAAATGTCACTGGGAGAGAAGCCGGTCACCAGACACATCAGTGTGACGTCTGTCTGTCCTTCTGTCTCTCTGTCAGTTGGTGATCGAACAAGCACAGTGGGTGAAGATTTACCTTAAATTGAAATAAAAACATGAGAAGATCTTGGTGGGCTTATTATAAAGCCTTTATCTGACCATTTCACCTACTGTCCAGTAAAATGCGAAATTGTTGCCTCATTGAATCAGTAAAATACTTTAGAATTGAAACATACCTGTATATACATGCATTAAAATACTTTCATACAAAATTGCCATTCTCATCTAATTAGTCGGAAAACTTGAAAACAGTATAGTAATTTTTTTTGGGAAACTGTGCTGATGGTGATGATGTAGGTCAAAAACAAATTTGTAAAAATGTTATGAATATATGTGACAATAAAAACATGTTTCAACATTGAGTGCTGCCACATTTGTCCTTTTATTATACTTTTTGACAAAGAATATTGGAAGTTGAAAGTGTCTTCATTGTGTGAAACCTACTTCCTTGTTCCAGTCTGACAGCCTTAATGATGGGAGGTTTTTCAGAACTCTGCTGGACAGAGCACTGAATCTGTTTCCCATCAAACCAGTCCTTCTGTCCCAGAGTGAGAGTGCTGGTCTTTCTGTACAGATGGCCATCCTGTTTTGCAGCGCTTGGAGTGGTAATTCCACTCTTGACGACGGTTCCATCCACTGTCCAGGTTACTGTTGCTGCGGTAACTGCTGCCTGTTCTTCCCCGTTGATGTCACAGTCCAGCACAGCCTGGTTGTTAATGAACATCTCTCTCACTCTTGGGGGCTTCAGGGTCACATCCACAAAAGGCTTGTCTAGGGACAGGTCAGAGAAGGAGAGCAGAGGGATCAAGATCAGAGAGCACAGAACAAATCTAATAAAAACAGTATTATTAATGAAAGCTATTATATGTAATATTTGGACAAATTGAGTTCAGAAAAAAGAACATTTTTGCATGTTGATGTCATGAGTCTGGTTCCATGGCTAGCAGTAAATAAAAACCTTCATACTCATTGAATGGAGGTTCTCTGCTTTGTAATCAAGGTACTGGCATTACTCTTTTGTCTTCAAACATATATAATTGTTGATTTCAACTTACAGTCAGAATTAGATACTAATATGATTGTGAAAAGAATTGATGTGTGAAATGGTCCTGTACTGATAAATAATGAATCTTTGTCCATTTCTTTCATTTGACTTACCCATTTCTCTGGCTACTGTTTTCAGTAGAGGGGACGAGCCTGCACTCATAGAGGCATGTTTGACAGCACAGGTGAATTTAGAATTTTTCCATGTTGATTTTGGGACTGTGAACAGACTGGTGACAGAGGATCTGCTGCTGGTCTTCAATGTCTGGCCTGTGACGCCATCCTGATACTCCCCATTATCAATGCGCCACATGATGTAAATGTCACTGGGAGAGAAGCCGGTCACCAGACACACCAGTGTGACGTCTGTCTGTCCTTCTGTCTCTTTGTCAGTTGGTGATCGAATGAGCACAGTGGGTGAAGCCTTACCTTAAATTGAAACCAAAAACATTAGAGATCTCCTTGGGTTTATTTTAAAGCCTTTATCTGACCAATTTACCTCATTACTTTACATCATTGGCATTTAACACTAACTCTTATCCAGAGTGATTTGCATAAATTACAGTTTTTTTTAGCAATATTTTTTTTCCTTTTTGCAATGTAATCCACTTACACAGCTGGATATTTACTGAGACAATTGTGGATTAAGTACCTTGCCCAAGGGTACTGAGGAAGTGCTTTACCTGGGAATTGAACCAGCAATCTTTCAGTTATGAGTCTTGGTCCTTAACCACTATGCCATACAGCTCATGGCCAGCAATCTGGTAAATCATTGCCTTGTTAAATCATTACTATAACTTCACATTTGAAATATTGATACATTCTTGGCAGTAATTTTCTACAAAGGTGCTGTTTAAATGTAATTGTTTGGAAAGCTTGAAAGCAGCATATTACAAGATTATTTCAGGGAACCTTTCTAAATGGTGTTGATCTCATTAATATGACACTGAAAATATGGAAGTTACAGAAAACACAAATTTAGAGTTGGTGCAAATCAGTTTGTATAAATGTCATGAACATGTCTGATGCAAATGTACTACAACACTGAACAGTGCTTCTTTTTAACCTTTCAACAGAAAATGTTCTGTCGAATATTGGATGTTTAAAGTGTCGTATTTGTGTGAAACCTACTTCCTTGTTCCAATCTGACAGCTTTGTTGATGGGAGGTTTATCAGAACTCTGCTGGACGGAGCACTGAATCTGTTTCCCATCAAACCAGTCCTTCTGTCCCAGAGTGAGAGTGCTGGTCTTTCTGTACAGATGGCCGTCCTGTCTTGTGACGCTTGATGTGGTAATTCCACTCTTGACGACGGTTCCATCCACTGTCCAGGTTACTGTTGCTGCGGTAACTGCTGCCTGTTCTTCTCCGGTGATGTCACAGTCCAGCACAGCCTGGTTGTTGGTGAACATCTGTTTCACTCTTGGGGACTTCAGGGTCACCTCCACACAAGGCTTATCTAAGGACAGGTCAGAGAAGGAGAGCAGAGGGATCAAGATCAGAGAGCACAGAATGAGTCTAATAAAAACAGTATTATTAAGGAAAGCTATTATATGTAATATTTGGACAAATTGAGTTCAGAAAAAAGAACATTTTTGCATGTTGATGTCATGAGTCTGGTTCCATGGCTAGCAGTAAATAATGATCTTAATAATCATTGAATGGAGGTTCTCTGCTTTGTAATCAAGGTACTGGCATTACTCTTTTGTCTTCAAACACATATAATTGTTGATTTCAACTTACAGTCAGAATTAGATACTAATATGATTGTGAAAAGAATTGATGTGTGAAATGGTCCTGTACTGATAAATAATGAATCTTTGTCCATTTCTTTCATTTGACTTACCCAGTTCTCTGGCTACTGTTTTCAGTAGAGGAGCTGAGCCTGTACTCATAGAGGCATGTTTGACAGCACAGGTGAATTTAGAATTTTTCCATGTTGATTTTGGGACTGTGAACAGACTGGTGACAGAGGATCTGCCGCTGGTCTTCAATGTCTGGCCTGTGACGCCATCCTGATACTCCCCATTATCAATGCGCCACATGATGTAAATGTCACTGGGAGAGAAGCCGGTCACCAGACACACCAGTGTGACGTCTGTCTGTCCTTCTGTCTCTCTGTCAGTTGGTGATCGAATGAGCACAGTGGGTGAAGCCTTACCTTAAATTGAAACCAAAAACGTTAGAGATCTCCTTGGGTTTGTTTTAAAGCCTTTATGTGACCAATTTACCTCATTACTTTACATCATTGGCATTTAACACTAACTCCTATCCAGAGTGATTTACATCAATTACAGTTTTTTTAGCAATTTTTTTTTCTTTTTGCAATGTAATCCACTTACACAGCTGGATATTTACTGAGGCAATTGTGGATTAAGTACCTTGCCCAAAGGTACTGAGGAAGTGCTCCAGCTGGGAATTGAACCAGCAATCTTTCAGTTATGAGTCTTGGTCCTTAACCACTATGCTATACCTCATGGCCAGCAATCTGGCAAATCATTGCCTTGTTAAATCATTACTATAACTTCACATTTGAAATTTTGATACATTCTTGGCAGTAATTTTCTACAAAGGTACTGTTTAAATGTAATTGTTTGGAAAGCTTGAAAGCAGCATATTACAAGATTATTTCAGGGAACCTTTCTAAATGGTGTTGATCTCATTAATATGGCACTGAAAATATGGAAGTTACAGAAAACACAAATTTAGAGTTGGTGCAAATCAGTTTGTATAAATGTCATGAACATGTCTGATGCAAATGTACTACAACACTGAGCAGTGCTTCTTTTTAACCTTTCAGCAGAAAATTTTCTGTCGAATATTGGATGTTTAAAGTGTCGTATTTGTGTGAAACCTACTTCCTTGTTCCAATCTGACAGCTTTGTTGATGGGAGGTTTATCAGAACTCTGCTGGACGGAGCACTGAATCTGTTTCCCATCAAACCAGTCCTTCTGTCCCAGAGTGAGAGTGCTGGTCTTTCTGTACAGATGGCCATCCTGTTTTGCAGCGCTTGGAGTGGTAATTCCACTCTTGATGACGGTTCCATCCACTGTCCAGGTTACTGTTGCTGCGGTAACTGCTGCCTGTTCTTCCCCGGTGATGTCACAGTCCAGCACAGCCTGGTTGTTGGTGAACATCTCTCTCACTCTTGGGGACTTCAGGGTCACCTCCACACAAGGCTTGTCTAGGGACAGGTCAGAGAAGGAGAGCAGAGGGATCAAGATCAGAGAGCACAGAATGAGTCTAATAAAAACAGTATTATTAATGAAAGCTATTATATGCAATATTCGGACAGATTGAGTTCAGAAAAAAAGAACATTTTTGCATGTTGATGTCATGAGTCTAGTTCCATGGCTAGCTGTAAATGAAGACCTTCATACTCATTGAATCGAGGTTCTCTGCTTTGTAATCAAGGTACTGGCATTACTCTTTTGTCTTCAAACACATATAATTGTTGATTTCAACTTACAATCAGAATTAGATACTAATATGATTGTGAAAAGAATTGATGTGTGAAATGGTCCTGTACTGATAAATAATGAATCTTTGTCCATTTCTTTCATTTGACTTACCCATTTCTCTGGCTACTGTTTTCAGTAGAGGGGACAAGCCTGCGCTCATAGAGGCATGTTTGACAGCACAGGTGAATTTAGAATTTTTCCATGTTGATTTTGGGACTGTGAACAGACTGGTGACAGAGGATCTGCCGCTGGTCTTCAATGTCTGGCCTGTGACGCCCTCCTGATACTCCCCACTATCAATACGCCACATGATGTAAATGTCACTGGGAGAGAAGCCGGTCACCAGACACACCAGTGTGACGTCTGTCTGTCCTTCTGTCTCTTTGTCAGTTGGTGATCGAATGAGCACAGTGGGTGAAGATTTTCCTGAAACTGAAACCAATACGTTAGAGATCTCCTCGGTTTTATCATAAAGCCTTTATCTGACCAATTTAAGTACTGTCCAGTAAACGGAGAAATGATTGCCTTATTGAATCATTAAATTACTTAAAAACTGAAACATACATACATGCTTTAAAGTGCTTTCATACAAAATTACCACTCTAATCTGTTGGAAAACATGAAAGCAACAAGGTAAAATATTTTTTCAGGGAAACATTTTGAATGGCTTTGATCTCAATAATATGAAACTGAACATAGAGAATTACAGAAAGCACAGATTTAAAGTTGGTCCAGAACAGTTTTTAAAAATTTTATGAACAAGCTTGACACAAAAGTACTTCACCACTGATCAATGCTACATTTTAACCTTTCAGCAGAAAATTTCACATAGAATACTGGAAGTTGAAATTGTCTTCTTTGTGTGAAACCTACTTCCTTGTTCCAATCTGACAGCCTTGTTGATGGGAGGTTTTTCAGAACTCTGCTGGACGGAGCACTGAATCTTTTTCCCATCAAACCAGTCCTTCTGTCCCAGAGTGAGAGTGCTGGTCTTTCTGTACAGATGGCCGTCCTGTCTTGTAACGCTTGATGTGGTAATTCCACTCTTGACGACGGTTCCATCCACTGTCCAGGTTACTGTTGCTGCGGTAACTGCTGCCTGTTCTTCCCCGGTGATGTCACAGTCCAGCACAGCCTGGTTGTTGATGAACATCTCTCTCACTCTTGGGGGCTTCAAGTTCACCTCTAGACATGGTTTGTCTGAAGACTTTTCTAGATGGAAGAGAGGGAGAGGAAAAATGAACATTGATATGTTGTAGAGAGTCTGGATGAGACAGTTTTTTCAACATAGTGAGTAAGCAACAAAGATGGACTATGTATGTGGGTGTATATGTGTGTGTAAGTGTGTGTGTGTGTCTTTGTGTTTGCATTCGAGCGTGTGTGTTTTTGAGTGTGTATGTCTGTGTGTGTGTGTGTGTGTGTGTGTGTGTGTGTGTGTGTGTGTGTGTGTGTGTGTGTGTGTGTGTATGTGTGTGTGTATGCGCAAGCACATTTGTGTGTGTGAATGCACTGAGGTTCACTTGTCATTCATGTTAATCAGCTTTTATCTTTCTACCCAGTAGCGATGGCAAGGAACATGAAGCGTGGTATATTTCACACCTCCAGGCCGAGTGACTGTGTGCAGTGTACACTCTCACCTTTGGAAGTGGTGTCTCTGAAGATGTTCTGCTGATGCTGTACTTCACAGGTGTAGACTGCATTGCTGTCCCAGGTGGCCCTGTCCAGCTTCAGAATGCTGCTGGCTGAATACATTCCTGCAGTTTTCCTCTCCGTTTGCCAGGTGTTGGATGATGATGTCACATCTCTATAGTTCACTTTCCAAGTCACTGCCAGATTCTTGGGGTAGAAGTCACGTATGACACAAATGAGAGCGTCATTGGACACTGGCAGCAAACTCACCGTCGGTGACCTGGGTGGACCTTAGGATGGTAAGAAACAGGGGATACAGGGTCACTGTCAGAATCTACATAGAAACATATGATAAAATGCTTCACTCATCCTAACAAGAGGAGCTGTAACTGTAACAGTGCTTCTACATATCATTGGCACTTGCCAATTAGAAGACACTTTTGAATCTAAATCTGTGTTAGAACTGGTGGTCTGGAATTGCCTTACCCTGAGTTACTGGTAGTTTTATATTTAGCTCTACAATATGCAGGAAGGTCATGAATCTAGATAGTGAAGTACTCCTAAACTCTCTTGGTTACCATTCCAACAATTTAAGAAGACTTGCATGCAGCATCTATTCACTCATTCTCATCTGCAGGAAAGTGATTGCTAGAGCAATAGTATTTTATCTCTGATAAATATGAAGCAATCATGCTATAGCTTTTACTGCCGTACTGTGTATGAGGAAAACTAAATTGCCTGAAACAACCACAACAACTTGACAATAAGCCAGCTGCAGTTCTAAGCTTCAATTTGGGTCAATATCTTTTAAAATTTATTAGTGAAGAACTTTTTTTCATTATTTTTTGAAGACCTGCCTGTGATTGGATGGGAAAAGGTTGTGTTAAAATACAATCCATGTTAACCAGTAACCAGTAAGCAAGCATTTCACAGTTACCTTTATACTGTAAAAGCATCTTGATATGAATGTATTATATGTTCCTACATGGAAAAAAATCCTACCTGGTTTCTGGAAGCTCTGAGTCTTTTCACCGTAAAGTGATGGATGGCGTACAGCACATTTGTAAGACTTCTGACTGTCCCAGCCAGCTGACCTTACACGGACCTGACTGACCCTTGTGTAGGACCCTCCACTCTGTACCGCTGGGTACTGGAGAAAGTCAGACATGGATCTCCCATTGGGGTCTGTCCATGTGAAGGTCAAGGAGGAAGAAGGCGAGAATCCGCTGGAGATGCAGCCCAGGGTTAGGTACTCTGAGACTCCCTCAGAGCCACATGACATAAGAGGGAAGAGGGATGTTGGTGGCGTCTGGGAAGCTGGAAAAAAATATCAATTAAAAGCAGTTGTATGAAATATGAGGCCTGTGCACCCACCAGTGACTTTATACACACTGGCCTGTGAATGGTTGGAAATGTTTTCCCCTGTTTTACTTCTTCTTTCAGTTCACATGGACAACGTCATAGTAGTTGTCTATTTGGACCATTTCCTTACCAATATTATGGTTTAAATAATGTTTCTATTTCACACTTTTAATAAATAGTCTTTAAATTTCATTTATTTTTAAACTTGACAATTTTTTTCCTCAATGCTGCCCGATAACAATGTTATTGTGAATGGCATTATGGTGAATATGCATAAGAAGGGCCAGTGATATGTATGGGGACCTTCATCATTAAGATGAAGGTCCCCGTATTATTGTATAGATTATGCTATGCTTCTATTCTTTTTGTTTATATTTCACAAATAAATCATTTTTGAGTATTTAATTTGATAATCACTTTTATTTTCATAAAAAATGAATGTATATTCATTAGTCAATCAAAAATGGCGATTGAAATATTTTTTAGATTTACTTACAAAAGGAGTAACAGTACTAGGGCTCCACCAGTGAGACCGTACTGCAGTACAGTAGGCTAAT
This sequence comes from Megalops atlanticus, assembly GCA_019176425.1. Lineage (NCBI taxonomy): Eukaryota > Metazoa > Chordata > Actinopteri > Elopiformes > Megalopidae > Megalops > Megalops atlanticus. The sequence continues at coordinate 13,849,659 of CM032875.1, read as the reverse complement.
GTAGAAATGGCAACTGCAGGACAGGGACAACACTGCGCGGAAGAATTGAATGAACGGACGGATCCACGGATTTGATATGGTTGCTTTCGTTTTAATAATCGTCTGATTGAGTTAAACAATAGATTAATCAAATAAAGTAAGTATAAACAGCCTGTGACAGCCAAATTTCGAAAAATTTACGTGAAAGTGGTAGGTCTGTCAAACAATGTACTAACACACCAGACAAGCACGATATCCCATTTCAGTTACAATGGCCAGTTTATAATACATACGATAATTGGCATATATCATGAAGTTCCACTTCGTAGTAAAGCACTTTCGACTGATCAGTTTTCATTGCCGTTTTTGTAGCCTATTTTAAACGCACATTTTGATAGGTCTTGGAGTAAATCAATTCGACGAACGCTGGTTTCCGCAAGAGGGTCTTTTTTTTTTTTTTTTTTTTTTTTTTTTAAACATTCTTTAAATGTCTAAAATAGAAAAACTAAAAATATTCAACGATTTAAATTCCAAAAATAAACAGAGGACATACAAACATTTCACTTAATACAAAAGCAATGTAAATGATCCGACTTCGTACACGTTAATGTCAAACTGAACACCTTTTTGTTGAAGCACGCAATTCGGTTTAACACGTCAACTTTTTGTAAATAATGGACATAATAATAATTTTTACTTGTCAAAACCTATAATATAAAGTTGAGATGATCGGACCACACGCGGAGTAAAAGGATAACTTCGTCGACAAGACTATTTATTTAGGAACTAAGACTTTTACAAGAACGGCATTTTACATTAAAAGTACGTTTTTCCTGCCTGGCAAAATACTATCACCTAAGATATTGTTTTATGCTAAAAATGTACTTAATAATTAACCAAATTAAACATGAAGAGAAAATAACTAGACCAGACGGATGCAAATTCAGTTGAAGCTTGTTGGAATGTGTTTCATACACGTAGGCGTACTTCGAATTTAAGAACATATGATCATATTATGACGAGAAATTCATGGATAGCAATTGACGATATGACCCTCACTCAGAACGCATTTGCAGCAGGATCAATAAGAAGTGCCTTTCAGGATATTTTGTATGATTGTTGAAAAAAAAAAAAAAAAAAAGTGGTGTCAATAGAAGGGTTGCGTGTCTTTCATAGGTTGACGATACCAGTCATAAAATTTAGAAATAAACATTTAATAGTTACATTTAATTAGACTAATGGTTAGATTTTTATACCAGCATTTTCCGCTGAAATATTTAAATTGAATTCCATATTTCTAATGAATTTGCAATGCTGATTTTAAACACTGAAGATTCTTAGATGGCTAATTGAATACAAGCATATAGTTTTGGATAGTTTATGTGCTTCAGTCGGTTAAATTAATATAATTTTATTAGTTTTAAAAATTCAGATAGTTTTCAAATTTAGGAATGCACCGAATAAAAATACATATATTTTAATTTAATGTTTACTTTAATTTTTCTTACATGTCCTTTTAAAATATCTTCACAAAACGAGACGCATTGCTGATATTAAAGTACATGCCTATTTTCATCAAAATTCAATAATGTTTCAGATTTAGTCTAAAATCAGCCTTGTCAATATAATCCCAATCGTAAAAGAAACACTGTGACACTAAATTTAAACAATAACTGCGGAAAAATCTTCCCAAACTAGCCGAACAAAAACTCTAGAATTAGATTCACTGTTGTCCTCTTAAGCACTTTAGAATGCGTTTTTTATTGCGTTACCTTTGAACAGATTTTATTGGTAAAGAGTACAAAATCCGTCTTACCTGATGTGATATTGACCGTTTGCCTCAGTAATCAGTAAAGTAATGGCAAATGTACTACACCAGGCTGTACAAAAACTTGACTTACATTTACACCAACTACGGGTGTACACAACGTGTCACAAGGCACCCTAATTGAGTCACTACACTAGTAGAGATTATTTAGAGACATTTATATACAATATTGTTGTCGAGTCACCCGTGTTTCTTTCCCTCAAATAGACTTGTGACACAACAAACACTACAATCTTTACTACAGTCGAAATAAACTAAACCTCTTTAAAATGCACTGTTGTATATTTAGAGTAGATTCGGATATTGACGGCTTCATAAACGCAGTTCTGAATTATTTGTAGACGGGTAAAAACAGAAGATGGAAGTTAATTATTTTTGAACACCGATTATGGCTGGAGCTACTCGAGGCTATATTAAAGTGAAATAAATTCAGGTGGTTTTGTCTTAAAGATTGAAACACGCGACAAAACACAGATTTTACTTAAGGTAGGAGAGGAATCCAAAGCAGATCATGAATATGCAGTAAAACAGGTCATATTTTTATGACTTATGCGCAAATAATTTATAACCGCAAAGTTGACATGTAAGATTTTCTAGAAATTTCCTCAGAATATAACAATTATGTAAATAGCTAAATGATTACTTGGTCTATGAGAAGCATTTACTTAAATGTGGTCCTTTAAAATGCAGCACTTGAAAACCAGTTTTTCGGCTTTCACTCGATATATCGAGAACTGAACCTGAATTCCAGCTATTTATCTTTCAATGATAACACTACTAATAATTTCAGTCTTACCTGATGTGACAGTGACCGTTGTTCCTTTGCCCCAGTAATCAAAGTACCAGTAATAACACAGTGGGAAATGTACTACAGCAGGCTATACAAAAACTCTCTGTACACGTATACCAGCTAAAGGACGCTTTAGTAATGAAGCTTGTTCATAGTAACACAATCATTTTTGTCGCGCATCACGCGTTACTGTTATTTATTTCTCTCCAAAATACATTTTTACAACATTCAATCCCCTTTTAAATAAGCTATAAGTATATAAATGCATCATATTATATTTCCAGAGAATTTAAATTCTGCTGAAAGCAGTTCTGAAATCTTTCCAGAGGAATCAAAAAGATTGGATGAATTTTTCCTTTTTAATTTTTAATTTAAAATTTTCTATTATTTTTTAGAGTGAATTGTGTTAATTTCGTGTACATTGCATACATTAAATAAATACCAGAAGTAAGTAGAAGGACATTTTCTTCGGGAAAAGAGAAACACCCTAGGCAAATTTGATACTATCTCACATTTAGAATGTTTTATCATACTAATTCAACCCCGTGGTTATAGCAGGATTTTAGCACTTAATGTAAAAAGATAAAAACAAAAGTAAATCAGTGTGAGGTAATATGAAAGGACTTACCAGAGGTGACGGTGACTTGAGTCCCTTTACCCCAGTAGCCAACCCCCCCGCCCGTTATCACATTGATACGCACTCGCACAAAAACCCTGCACTCTAAATACTGCCTTCTTCCCCAACACATCAACAGCCATTCAAAGGGTAAAGGAAGTCATATACACACGTTCATTTCAATGCCAATCAAATATTTCGGTCTCATTTGATATTTACATTTTCATAGTATATGAGGAACTTTTCTATTCATGTCGCTTCTTTTTAGCAATGTTCTGCAGTAACATTTGTATTTCACTTTGTTTAGTTATGACTTTTATGGTCAGCACGGAATTTAATATATTAATAAGTTTTTATGAAAAAAAGTTTAAATAAGTAGGAGGGTGAAGTCTTTAGTGATCGAGAGTTGAAAGTGTAAAGCATTTGTTGATGGAGTTATTTTATTTGATAACAGGGTTTAAAACTGTACTCACATGGTGTGAAGTTTTTGCATTGCGTTTAATCACTGTGGTACTCACAGTGATCCACACCACAGCAAAAACATCCTCCCTGTTTGCATAGCAGCTGCTCCATATTTATATAAAGTGCCAGTTTATTATCAACGTAAAATAGAACATCTACGTACTCATGTTTATACGTTATAAAAGATCCTATTACAATTTGTAGCAAAAAGTAAGGTATTGTCACACCTGCTCCGTCAGCCAGCTCAGCCACGCCCCGCTCAGCCAGCTCAGCCACGCCCCGCTCAGCCTGGCTCAACCACACCTGTGATTCATTCCCTTAATCAAGCCCTGCCTTTGTTTAAATAAACTCAGTTCTGTTACCTTTTGTGAGGTATTGATTCTCCGAGTCGTTACTGAGCCTGCTCTTTGCCATTTCTAATAGGTTTTAAAACTGTGTTTTGACCTCTTGCCTGTTTTTTGGACATTGCTTTCATATTTTGGATTCTGTTTTGGATTGCTTCTGATTCCTGTTGACGACCTGTTTTGTCCCTGACCACGCCTTTTGGATTCTGTCATTAAAATACCTGTAAACGCATCTGGATCCCAGTCTGTTTCATTACAGGTATTTTGCGTATCATCACGATTATATTCAACGACTGGATATAACAAATTCATATGCCATTTAATATAGTCTAGAAATATTTAGGTTATGTGCAAATATTTAACAATTTGTGACAGAAAATGTTTTAATCCTACAGTGCATTCAGAAAGTATTCAGACCCCTTCACTTTTTCACATTTTATGTTACAGCCTCATGCTAAAATCTGTTTAAATTCGTTTTCTCCCTTCATTGATCTACACTCAATACCCCGTAATGGCAAAGCAAAACAGGATTTAGATAAAAATAATAGGGCTGCCCTCTAACAGTCGACCAAACGTTAGTCGATGAGAAGAGTCTTAGTCGACCAAGTTTTCATTGGTCGGTTAGTCGCAGAAAAATTGAAACTCCATTTGGGAGCTGCGCCTTGTCGTTAAACGGTTGTTAGACAATCAATCGGGAACAGCTAAATCATCCTCCTGTGGGATCATTTCCAGCGATATGCAAAAATGACGACCCCAAGGAGGAGACATGCAAAGATTCGCCTATCGTTCGTCGACCTCAAACATGGCTTATCATCTGAAACATGTAGGGGAGAGCCGGTACGAGAGGTAACATGGGACAGAAAGTAACACGGCGATTTTCTCCAGCCCATATGAAGTCTGATATGCCTAACTGCGTCAGCATGCAACACTTACCAGAACCGCAAAAATCGCGTCATACAGAGATGGAGTTATACAGGAAGCTTTCCATCACGGAAAGTAAATTCACTCAAGCGGTAATTTTTTTTTTGAATAACAAGTTGTCTATTGTTTCATGGGACATAGTCATGATCACCTGACAGATTTAGTACTTTAACACATCCTGAAGTCTGCCATGTCAGAGTTTTTCAGTCTAGAAGCCAGGTTTAACTGTCAGGAGTTATTGTTGGGACGATTGTAACAGTTGTTTCTGTCCTCCGTCTACAGTTACAATGATACTTATAAGGCTATATTATTATACTGAAGTCGTTCCACATTTGTACAAAATAGCAGCTTGGTATTGATAGAACACACATGTGAGTTGTTGATCACAACGAAAATAAGTTTCTGTAACGTTTTTTTCATCAGCGTCATTAAGCTTTTCATAGTTTTCACTTAGCATTTGCTATATTTTTTATGTTAAATCGCTGTTTCCTCAAAGATAAAATTAGAATTTTTCCAATCTAGTGTTCTAATCGCAGATCAGGGGAGCTGAAAGCAACAAAGCTAATCACACAGGTGTGACCTTACGCGCGAAAGGGTTATTCCATTATGCTAAGTAATTAATGGGTTAATTAACATTAACGAATTGCAAAGTTAAGGCTATATGCAGCTAAATAAATATATTGTCATATGCGCTATTAGGCTTATCCAAGTGTTCGCAGGACTGGGAAAGCTAAATTACCTCGCCTACTGCATGTTTAACTTCATGTTCTGTTTTTTATTTATCATTTGTTTTATAAGTTATTGTGTTGGTGTTACAAGTTCATAAGTCGTGTTATGTTATAGCCTACTGTAAATAAATTAACAAAATGTTCAGTCTCCTTGCTGGTTGTTCCGACACATTCAGAATCATTACATCCCTAAGGAAGTAAAATTTATATTTTAAAGGCTTATTATGGTTTTGTATTTCTCTCTAACGTAGCACAGTGTTAACAATGTTACTTATAACATTCTTTCTCAGCCCCGAAAATCAAACCATAATTTGATGCCCCCAAAAATAACCAATATATATTTAAATATCATAAACGTGCGACGACTAGTCGGCTAATGGCTTGAACGACTACTAGTCAACTCGAAATCTTTGGTCGGGGGCAGCCCTAAAAAGTAAAGAACTGAAATATCACTTTGACGTAAGTTTTCAGACCCTTAACTCAGAACTTAGTTGAAGCACCTTGGGCAGCGATTACAGCCTCGAGTCTTCTTGGATATGATGCGACAAGCTTTACACACCTGGATTTGGGGATTTTCTGCCATTGTTCTCTGTAGATCCTCTCAATCTCTGACAGGTTGGATGGGGACCATCGGTGGACAGCCATTTTCAGGTCTCTCCAGAGATGTTGGATTGGTTTCAAGTCCAGGCTCTGTCTGGGTCACTCAAAGACATTCACAGAGTTGTCCCTAAGCCACCCCTGCATTGTCTTGGCTGTGTGCTAAGGGTCATTATCCTGTTGAAAGGTCTACCTTCAGCCCAGTCTGAGGTCCTGAGCACTCCTAGAGTAGGTTTTCAGTTCAAACCTGAAAATCTCTGTAGCCTGCTCTGTTCAGCTTTCCCTCAACCAGGACCAGTCTTCCAGTCCCTGCTGGATGAAAAACACCCCCATAACAGGATGCTGCCACCACCATGCTTCACTTTTGGGATGGTATTGTGCAGGTAATGAGTGGTGCTTGGTTTCCTCCAGACACGATGCTTAGAATTGAGGCCAAGAGACAAGAGAATCTTGCTTCTTACAGTCTGAGAGTCCTTTAGGGGCTTGTTTGCAGACTCCAAGTGGGCTTTCATGTGTCTTTTACTGAGGAGAGGCTTCCATCTGGCCACTCTGCCATAAGACCCAGAAAGGTGGAGTGTTACAGTGATGGTTGTCCTTCTGGAAGTTTCTCCCACCATCACACTGGATCTCTGGAGCTCAGCCAGAGTGGCCATCGGGTTCTTGATCACCTCTCTTACCAAGGCCCTTCTCCCCCGATTACTCAGTTTGGCCGGGCAGCCAGCTGTAGGAAGAGTCCTAGCTGTTCCAAACTTCTTCCATTCAAGAATTATGGAGGACACTTTGCTCTTGGGAACCTTCAATACAGCAGAATTTTTTTGTAGCCTTTCACGGATCTGTGCCTCAACACAGTCCTGTCTCTGACCTTGGCAGGCAGTTCCTTTGACTTCACGGCTTGGTTTTTGCTCTGATATGCATTGTCAGCTGAGAGACCTTATATAGACAGGTGTGTGCCTTTCCAAATCATGTCCAATCAATGTAATTTACCACAGGTAGAGTCCAATCAAGGTGTAGAAACTTCTCAAAGATGATCAAGAGAAATGGGATGCACTTGAGCTAAATTTCAAGTGTCATAGCAAAGGGTCTGAATACTTATGGCAATGTGATATTTCAGTTTTTTATTTTTAATAAATTGGCAAAAATTTCTAAAATCCTGTTTTCACTTTGTCATTGTGGGGTAATGAGTGTTGATTTATGAGGGAAAAATGAATTTTAACGATTTTAGGACAAGGCTGCAACATAATAAAATGTGATAAAAGTGAAGGGGTCTGAATACTTTCTGAATGCACTGTCTGTTTATTCTGCTTCATTCATTTACCAGAGGAAATTATTTGATTTAGCTAGACATAAACCTAGATAAATTTAAAAACGATGCTATTTGTGCAATCTAAAACCAGATGTATTATTTATTATTATTTAGGATTTTTTTGCAAAGTGAGAGTTAAGTTTTTTTTTATGATGACATATATTTTAGTATTTTTACAGTAACATTTGAATTTTAAGGTAAGCATTTATTTTCTATAACATTTTTGTTATTCTGCATTGAGATTAAAAATTTTAATTTTTCAAAATACTTTTTGTCAATTAAATCACAAGATATGTCAATTGAATATGTCATTTAGATTACAATTTAAATCTGACACACTTCATTAACATGTGGCCTTCATCTCTCAGATTTAATCTGTGGTTAGCATGGATGCTTTTGTGTTGTGTTTTTGAGTTGTGCTGTCGTTATATTTTGTAACGCAAACAAAAACCCACAGTTTTCACAGTTTAATCTGCCAGCCTGAGCCAGTGTTCCGGGGTTTAGGTTGGTTATGTCTCTAGGGTACGTACTGGTGGGATTAATCTCCACATGTAACACATACAATTAAAAGAAAAACTAACACAATCCATCACCATATTTTATGTAAATTCACACATTTTCATTGTTTGTAATTTGGGTGTCAGGATTTAACAGACCAACCTAAAGGATACTTACAATCAAAAGTGTTCTTCATCTGCTTATAGGACAGTTAAGATGCAGTGCATGTATCAGGCCAAACAGAACATGCATTGCCTGGAGTGGGGTCTCCCAATGGCTCCCTCAAGAATGATTCCAACCGAAAAAATCCTCAGCACCAGAGTCCTGCAAACAAAAGCCATGCTAATCACCATTGACCCATTTACATTATTACAAATATTTGTTGCAGACAAAGGGTGTTTTGAAAAGACTTTAATGCAACACTTGAAATTTGCATTACACTGTTGTTGTCAGTGACATGTCTGGCGAAACTTTGCGGCAGGCATAGATGACCTCAAGTACATGTTGTGTGCAATATTCGTGTCATGACAGCCATGAGCAGAGGTTGTGTTCAGGCTGAACGCACAGCCATGACAGCTCACAGACAACCATTTTTTCTAAAATATTGTGGTACCCACTGTAAAGCAGCGCTGGGGGAGGCAGTGTAGCAAAGTGGTTAAGGAGCAGGGCTCATAACTGAAAGGTTGCCGGTTTGATCCCCGCTGGGACACTGCTGCTGTACCCTTGGGCAAGGTACTTAATCCACAATTGCCTCAGTAAATATCCAGCTGTGTAAGTGGATGACTTTGAAAAAGAAAAAAAAAAACTGTAATTGATGTAAATCACTCTGGATAAGAGTGTGTGTTAAATGCTTAAGTACTTAACCAATATAAATATAAAAATATAAAAATACCACTCTCTGTATCATGTCTTCAAGTAGAGGTACCAGGTGTACTTGTATATCCTGATCTGCATTAATTACTCATTAATAAATTATAGTTAAAATCTCCATATATCATCCATACCACATATACATTATAGTTTCAAACCCCAATATCACCTGTCAATATTGCTGTGCACAATAGAATGAATCCAAGATCAACATGTTGACTATGATTAATGAAGTGTAAAACACTTCAAATGACTTTCTTTCAGTGTGATTGTCGGGTGCAGTAATAAACAAATGTGTTGGTAGCCTTCTCCTTTGTAAAGACACTGTGCTCCTGGAGGTGTCTCTGGAGATGCTGACCTGGCACACAAGATCAACTTTGTTTCCATCACACTAGACTATTACTATCCACTCCAGCATTTTCCCTGTAGGCTGCTGAATCCACCATGTTCTTGAACTGGGTACTCAATATGAGACTTTACAGGAGATGGCCGGAGACTGTCCTGGCTGTACAGCCATGGAACCTGGCTGAATGAGTTCAGCACACGAATCTGTTACCATTAGAATTATTAAAGCTACAAAGGCTCCAATTGTACACATAATGATTTCCTTCGTTCTTTTACAGGCCATGGAGAAGAATACTCAGCAGCTTTTATATGAAATACAGGAGACTGGATTTGGGGGATGTAGTACTGAGAACAGCCTAATAAATTCAGCATGTAGAGCACTTCTGCCCTCACATGGAGGGAAATGGAGAACGGAAAACAGTTCCTCTCAACAATGAACTTTGATTATTTAGCCTTTTTATTTCAACAATCTCACTTACTGCAATTAAATTCTACACCTTTGTTCTTAGAACATGTTTGTTGAGCCAACTCAGGAAAAGTGGAACTAAATTCAACAAACATCCTGTTTTTCACCTAGCTGCACAAACGGAATGTAGAATTGATTTTCAAAAGAGTAAAGCATGGCAGCACTTTGTTAAATGCTAACTTGTTGTTAGAATGTAGAGAACAATAGATTTTTGTTGTTTTGTTGTTTCTGTTGTCTTCCCTTTACAGTCCCCCCTTCATTGTGTTCTGTCCTTTCCTGTCAGTTGTCTGTGTCACTGAGGGCACATGTGTTTCACCCACTACAGCAGGAGACTGCACTCTGTGCTGTGTCAGGTGGTTTCTGTACAGGCATCTGTATGGTGTAAAACACAGTGTCTCTTGCGCAGTAGTACACTGCTGTGTCCTCTGCTTTCAGCTGGGTCATATGCAGATAGAAGCTGGAGCTGTCTTTGGATGCTGTGAATCTGCCCTGCACAACCTGTGCAGTGTTCTTGCTGCTGTCAGAGTAAAAGTAAATGATCCATTCAAGTGTCTTTCCAGGAGCTTGGCGGATCCAGTACATGCTCATGCTCCCAAGATTACACCCACTGCAGGCACATTTTAATGTGAGGGATCCTCCTGGTGCAGCCACAGCTGATTCAGACTATGTGAGAACAACCTGAGACTGCACACCTAGGGAGAGAGAAAGAGAGGAATGTAGGTAAAAAATTAACACATTCTGCAAGCTAAATTTTGATTTAAAAAGCAACTGATCATATAACAAACACAGAGACTAACAGGATGCAGCTGCCAACAGCAGCAGCAGCAGTAATAGAGATGCAGAGAACATTGTTTGTGTTGAAGGGCTCAAGGGCTGCTGAGGTGATAAAGTGACACAGCCGCTGCTTAAATACAGACAACAAAGAGAGGGAGTTTCATTTTGCATAAGGCGGGAGGTGTATCATAAATAGATATAACAGGGTGAAATGAATAGTTTTTCAGATAGCAGTATTTGTCATACGCAATTAGTTTTAGTACCATGTAGTGAAATGCTATCTATCATTCATATATGACCAGCTATTTCTTAGTTACTATAAGAGGACAAAATGCCCATCTTCAGGGTTAGATGTGACAGTGCAGTGAAAAAACAATAAATCAATCAAAAAGACAATGTGGTCAATTGATTGTTACCATGAAAAATGTCCACCAAGGTACACTGAGGATTTTTTAAATAAACTTTGTATGCAACACAGAACAGTTTTGGGAAGATTTGATTATTTGTGTGAATGTTGAAAGATTCAGTACCATTAGATCAAGGCCACCATTTCCCCAAACTCCTAAAATCACTGCTGAAATCAGTATGAAAATATAGCTCAGAATTACAGTGTGTCTTTCTGCCAGGTTACATTCACAGTGGAATGGGAGTAACATTGATATTGTTTTGCAATTTTAACTTGAATGGATACACTTACGTTCTGTTGTGCTGGAAGTCGCTCTGGATATGAGCTTCTGCTAAATGCATGTTATGTAATGTGATGTGGTGCAAATGGCAGTCCTTTGTTGTCATGTGAAGTCATCTTCATAACTTCATAACATAACATAAAGGAAATAATTAGTGGATGCCACTGGAATAGTCTGCAGATGGCATGTTTGCATAATTGGAATGGATTAAATCTAAAGGCTTTAGGGGTTTAGGTAGTTTCTCTGTGACTGCAGCTGTTTAACTCTTATTCTCACAACAGAGAATGAGTTATTCACATTCAGGCTGCTGATGAAGTGGCCTGTGGTATAATTTTTCACCTATTGACACTTTCTATAAACAGACTGGAGAAGTAATGTAATAACTTCTAATACAAACAAAAAAACCCCCAAAAAACAAGAAAATACAATTTTCCATAATCAGTTATGAAAATGCACCCTATTCCTTTAAGTTATTTGCAAAGTGGGAATACAACTGAGCACTATATGATTGAATTGGGGGCACAGACTATGCATTCTTAATGCTCAAAGCCCTATATGCATGACACAGTTGATTTCTGAAATTTCATATTCCTGTTTTTGAACATTTTGTAATGTGAACTACAGCTGGTTGTTAAGCATTTGCCCCATGTAAATCTTTAAATAATTAGCTTTGTTGTTATTAAGATAAATCTGAACTGTAAGGACATGCACAGTAAACCCTCTGTGACAGGTTTTTGTACAGCATTCCTTTAAACTCCCTCACTGTGGCTGTTGAGCACAGTAGTACACAGCTTTGTCTGAGGGCTGGAGGCTTGTGATGTCTAAGTAAACAATGCTGTTGGAGCCTTCTGTTACTTTGAAGTGACTCTCAAAAGACCTGCTATTGTATTTAACCCATTGCAATCCCTTGTTTGGAGCCTGTTGAACCCAGTGAATGTAGTAGCTGCTGAGTGAGAACCCAGTAAATTTACATGAGAGTCTCACAGAGCCTCCAGGCTTTTTCATCTCTGGATCAGACTCCTTCAGTGTGATATCACAATGAACGCCTGGAGAGAAGGAAAGATAATCAATGTAACAAATGTTTTTCATTGACTGTAATTTTAGCGCTGCCCAAGTCATGTTAAATGAAATTCTCTCCTTACATTTAAAGGAAAACAGTAAGACTGTGGCGCTAACAAAAGCCTCGATTCTTTTTCTGCTGCACCAGACAGTGCGGAATATATGCTACTCTGCTCTGAGCCTGGACTGAAATTTCAGTCAGTTTTAAAGAGGATATATCTCTAAAATTTTGCATGGCAAGCTTCCTCTAAGCTTCCTCTTGATATATGTGTATATAAAGTATAGAGGTTTATTCAGTCACATTTAACTACTGAGGAAGTTATGCACATCTCTAAGTATTTGTTGTTTTTACCTAAAGTGCCCTGATTCCATTGGAAATGTTTTAATTATGGTTTTAAAACCAGACCTGCTTTTCTTTAGTTTCTCTTAACATCTCTGCACCGGATTGGATTTCTGACTGAATAAAAACAAAGGAGCACAATACTCCTCTCCCAGGAATATCAACTATAATAACCAGTAGAACTACTCAAAGAACAGATTGGTGAAGCTGCCATTAATTTTAGCCACTTACACTAGAATCATGTATCAGTGGATGTAGTGTTGGGTTGAATTCATAAAAATCCATTCCATTTTCAAATAGTGTTCTTTTTTAATTTGTTTATATTCATTCTAAATTTCAGTCATTATATAAGTAGCAATTGTTAGATTTGTGTCAGTACTCCGCCCCCCTAGCTGTGTGTTTGTGTTCTTCCCCTGTCCATGTGCTTTTGTTTTCCTTGTGTTCTAGCCCTGCCCCGTTCCCCGCCCGGTCCCCGCCTGCCTCGTTACTGCATTGCCGCCACCTGCCTGCTAGCTCACCTGTTCCCCATCGCCTCATCTGCTCTGCCCTTTATAATGCCCTGCCTGTTCCTGTTTCGTTGCTAGCTCGTTGCAGTGTGTTTACCTGTCCGTTCCCGCGTTTGTATCCTGCCTGCTGTCTTAGTGTTTTCCGACTTCGCTGTGCCCCGACCTGAGTCTTGCCTGCCGCCTTGTCCTGTTGCCTGAGATTCTGCCCGACTGGTTTCCGACCCTGCCTGCTCCTGTTCCTGATCCTGGATTTTCCCTTCGGACTGTCTCTCTGGTTTCGACCCTGCCTGTTTCGTGTTTTCGAGTCTGCCTGCCGGTTTATAATAAACCGTTCGGAATCAAGCTCCGTGGTCTGCGACTGAGTCCTTGTCCGTGCCTGACAGATTGTATTGTAAGTCATGGGGCATGAAGATGTTAAAAGTGCAAAATGAAGCATAATTCATTTTAAAAACAGTGCCATTACACTCACTTGTCATAAAAGAAAAATTCAAACATTTGTCTAAATGTATTTTTGTGTTGTTGTGGGGTGGGGCTCAGGGTCTGTTTTTGAGTATATATGTGGATGTAGGAATGGTGATGGATGTGTGGGTCTGTTTTTGTGTGTAATACACAGCTGTGTCTTCAGTCTGCAGGCTGCTTCCTTGCAAAGACACTGTGCTGCTGGAGGTGTCTCTGGAGATGCTGAATTTGTTCTTAAGGGAATCTTTGTAAGCAGTGCTTCCACTTGTCCACATTGCTCCAATACACTCCAGTACTTTCCCTGCAGGCTGTCAAATCCAGCCTGTTTCATAGCAGTGAATATGAGACTTTACAGGAGATGGTCAGAGACTGTCCTGGTTTTAGAACCATAGAACTTGGTTGGGTGAGTTCAACACAGTGAACATCTGTGGATAAAAAATGTCAAGCAAAAAGCAATCATTAAAATGCACAAAATAATTATTAAAATGTCAAACTTCAATTTGATGGCAACTGACACATGCACACTTACATGAAGTTGTAACCAGGAAAGTTATCAACACTGCAACAGCTCCCACTGTAACACACAGACTCCTCTCTCTGTTTTACAGATGATGCTCCTGTGATGGGAGGTGAGTTCTCAGTGGCTTTTATAAGAAATAAAGGGGACTGAATTTGTCTAAATCCTTAGGGGGTGGAGGAGTGAGAAAAACAAGATGCATTAAAAGGGTGAAAATATCCTTTTATGAAGAGCACTGCTGCCTTCACCTGGAGGAGAATTAAGAGCAACAAACTGCTTCCCATAACATCACTGATGAATTTAGATCAGTAAGAATTCTTAATTCTTATTTCCTATTCTTCAGGAATTTCCATCTGAATTAATGCATATGTTGAAATGATCTATAGATTTGTAATTTCTGCCACCATTACATGCAGTTCAGATTGTTGTCAGATGGCATTGTCCTCTTTCTTTTATGCTGAGATTCTAGGTTCTGCAAATTCATTGTCTTGAAAGGACACTGGCAATGGATCATTTATATGTGTTTGTACCCAGGTAGAAAGAAATTGATTTCCGTATCAGATCAAGTGTAATATATACATTAATATGTATTTGAGTATGGGTGGTCCTGCATATAGACCAATGTAATTATGTTCCACGACAGGTAAGCAATCTGAAGTGGGATATCTTACCTCAATGATAACGTAGATCTGTAATGAATTATATATATTTTTTAATCACATTTTATATCAAGTGTAACTTTTTGTGTGACTTGTGAATTTTGTGTTTTTAAGTGTGACTTCAGACAGCATACATGGCACCTTTATGATCACACTATTACCATATTTTTTGAGCAGTTATAGGCAACTATACTGTTTCACAGTGAATAGACTGATATAACACATGCATTCCCATGCATCCTACCATTCTTAGCATGACAAGTGTAATATTACTCTATGTCAGCCATCTTATGTGCCTTTTCAAGAGGAAAAACAATGCTCATTAAACTGCTGGTTTACACTCAGTGTTTGCCTTCTAATACCTGTGAAAAAAAGATTTAGAGCTCAACATTCATACTTATATAAAGGTTCAGCAAATACAAAATATTTGACTAACTACACTGCCATGACAAAACTGACAAAAACACAGGAATATTCCCCCAGTACTCCATGAAGGAGTCAGCTGCATATCTTCACCACACTCTCTTACTCTCCACAGGCTGCCAGCTTAATCCTGGAATTGCCCCTAATCGTGATTAGATAAAGGTGCACCACATGGTTCGCTTCACATGGCCCTGCAGACTCCGCCCCCCCCCCTTCCCACAGTCTGGTCATTATAATACAGTGTAGATTACTACTTCAGTTCATATAACTGATCTATTTCACTAAGGCAAGTTCAATGAAATAATGAACTCAAATCCATTCCACCACTCTGGTCTCTCCTGCAGTTACACCTTCCACACTCAGCAGCATTACTCTCTCTTCATCTCTCCTCTCTTCCATCTCCTCTGCTCCACACAACTACAGAACATGCACTTAGTATATGCACTATTTCAGCAGCTATTCCCATTGGAGGAATATTCACCATATTTGATGGTCCTCATAAATTCTTATAAGTAGAAGTTATTCTGTGATCAAAGGGTTCCCTGTATAAAGGGTATATTACCCACTGTTAAAATGGAGTAGAGATACTATTACATACTATTTAATGGGACCCATAAGCCTATTTAAGACCCATAAGAATTTTGTTATGCCTAGAGGTATCAAGTGCATTTGTAAATGCACTTGATATGTGCATGCAGTGCTCATTGATGACTAATAAATTATACATTTAATTTAATGTCAATGCTTGCTAGTATTTAATAACATTTAATACTTCAATATCAACCCTCACAATATTTCATACCAACATGTTGATTGTGGTTAATGAAGCGTGAAGCACTTTTTGTATTGCTTTCAAATGACTTTCTCTCACTGTATCTCTCAGGCACAGTAATACACAGCTGTGTCTTCAGTTTGCAGGCTGCTGCCTTGCAATGCCACTGTGCTGCTGGAGGTGTCTCTGGAGATGCTGAACTTGTTCTTTAAAGAATCCTTGTAATCAGTGCTTCCATCCTCACAGATACTCCCAATCGACTCCAGAGCTTTCCTGCAGGCTGTCTTATCCAGTCTGTACAGTAGCTGCTATCAGTCAGGGAATACCCAGAGACTTTGCAGGTGATAGTCAGAGACTGTCCTGGTTTTACAACCACAGAAGCCGGCTGGGTGAGTTCAACACAATGAACATCTGTGGATAAAGACACATAAGCATATTTGTTAGAATTTTAATTCATGCATTTATTAAAGGCATTTATTGCATCTTTGCCAATTTTGGAAAAAAATGGCTGAATAGAAGCATGTATTTAGTAGATTAGCAATTTTCTGTATTTAAGTCTCAGGAAGTAAACACCAAGTAAATGATTGAAATTGGAAAGATCATTTTTTCAAGCTGCAATTATACTGTACTAAGCAGTAACAGACACAAACACTGATATTTCACTGTTGATAAAACAGAACACATACGCAGTGAGCTTAGACTGGAATTACTTGAAGGAACTGGAAGTGACATCAGTGCTGTGTGAATAGAGGCAGGATTAGCATCCTCACAGTGTTTAATAGATAGAGGGTTCAGATCACATGATGAGGAGACTGAGGGCTGAAGTAACTGGTACTCATGAAGCTAGCACTGTTGAAATGGCTATGACTGCAGTTTTATAAATTTTCTATATGCAGTTAAATGACCCACAGAACTGAAGTGCTGACTCAGCTGGACAGAAACAGTTCAGCTGTTGAATAACGAAATACTTATCATGCTATATACATACATATGATGTTTCTGCAGTCTTTTTAATGACTCCTAAACAGCCTTTTCACACTTTATTTACTTACTGTTCTCTCTTTTTTTTTTTTTTAGTTTTTATTATTTAGGTGTGTTGTACTATTAATTTAACTGCCCAAATATCCTATTTTACACAACCACCAATTTGTGAACATTTGACTCAGACAGAGGAAGTGATACTCAAACTCTCTTTCCTGTAATAGAGCAAAGAAAAACAATGTACTACTATGTTCACTGTATAGTTGTTTATACACTGTTAAGCTGTAAATGAAAGGGCCATTAAAGATAGTTAATTCCCTAAAGACTGATGTGGGAAGAATGTCCTGGGGAGAGTTTTTGTACAAGCTCAGGCTTGACTTCTCTCACTGTGGGTCTCTGGCACAGTAATACACAGCAGTGTCTTCAGCTCTCAGACTGTTCATCTGTAAATACAGCTGGCTCTTGCTGTTGTCTGTGGTGATGGTGAATCGTCCCTTTATAGACTGAGAGTAGTACACATAACTGCTGTACTTATGTCCTAACCACTCCAGTCCCTTCCCAGGAGCCTGTCTGATCCAGCCCATATAGTAGCTGCTGACTGTGAACCCAGAAGCTGTGCAGGTCAGTTTGTGAGATTCTCCTGGTCTCTTTACCACTGGTTCAGACTCAGTCAGTACAATCTCATTCTGAACGCCTGTAATTAAAAGAAAAGTCAGTCACTAAATGGTGAACAGCAAGCAAAAAAGCAAGAAAGAAAGATAGAGAGAAGAGAGATTAAGCAAGAGACCTGACAGACTGAGCACTGTAAGTGTTAGCAAGGCTGGGAGGAGCTTCATAACTGCAGGACAGAAGGACAGAACGCTGAGTTAAGGTATAGGCTGAGTCCCACTGACTGTTGCTCTGGTTCTCACCCTGATACTGGCTCCATTAAAAAAGCTCTGGGAGCTTTGCATTAGATCCTCCTCTAGGGGAGGGCACAGTGAGGCTTACTGTAGATCACAGGTATAACAGTTCAGAAGCAAACAGAAGAGCAAAGGTTAACAGTTGCTGTTGAATAGTCTTTATAATACACTAATAATGCATTAATGAAACCCCCCATAATAAAATGGTAGACTTTCCAACAGGCTGCTGAAGGCTTAGTGCTATAGGATATAAACCATGCAGGTGTTTTACAGTATTGAGTATTATAATATACAAGTTCACCTAATTTAGTTTTCCACAATACAGCTATGCCATGAATGAGCTTTACATACTATGGTTACTCTTAAAAATCCTGGAATCAAACCATAACAGCACAACAGTACAGTCAATTAAGACATGGGGCACAGTTTTATATATTTTCCAGTGGTATAGGATGTTTCTATCATGCTGTTTAATTGCTATGTTTATTTAAATGAGACAATTGTTTTCATCTTGTTCAAAAATCTGTGATATTTCATGATAAATATTATAATACACATAAAATGTTATACAATATTTGTATTGCAAGCTTACTTAAAAATACATCTATCAATTTCTTAATAACTGTGGTGTGAAGGATATCTTGTAGAGAGTTGTTGTCAGGGCTTATGGTTGATTTGGCCTTGACTACACTTAACTGAAACAGTGTCTGGCGTTTGTGACTCCTCCCTGAATATACTGGGAATACTGGGAATTGGGAATACTGTCATGTTCAATTAATGAAATCTGCTGCAGTCTGAGTCCCACTGACTGCTGCTCTGCTTCTCACACTGACACTGGCTCCATTAAAAGCTCTGGGAGGTTTGGATTGGTTCCTCCTCTAGGGAAGGGTACAGTGAGATCTTTTATAACTGTGTGATACAGAACTGTAAAAATATGCAGGTAGTATAGAGGAGTATCTGAAAGAAAAAAAAAGTGTGCGCATGTCTGTGATGTCTTGTGAGCCCATCCTAATACATCTCCACCCCCTCAAAGAAAAGGTCCCAGACTTGTTTTTTTTTTTTTTTTTTTAACCAAAAACCCACCCTGTTACAATACATTTACATACAAAGTGATGTACATTTAAAGGGACACACTGATAAGGTCCTTCAAACAAAAATGAAACATTTTTGGCCCTAACTAATGCGTCTGCAATGGCACCATCTCTTCCAGCAGTAGCTGGGATATGTTAATACAAACTTAGTCCTGTTGCCAAACTACCGTTAGTGGTGGTGACACGAGGTCAGTAAAGATGTGAATAGTACAGACATGCTTCATCACTGTAGTTTTTGTCTGGGTTTCAGCTCTCTCAAACACTGTAACTGTTGGGAACATTAATACACAACTGCATCCTCAGTCTTGGATTGTGTTGCATAACCACTCCAGTGCACAGGTCTTTGGCAAATCCTGGCCATGCATTTTGAGCTCAAGAAAACCCAGAGGCAGTACAGGAGAACTTGAATCTTCTTCCAGGGTCTTTTCACCTGTGAGGCTGACTGATCCAACCTTACATTATCACAGCACATACCTCAGAGAAGCTACTCAAAAAACAGATTGGTGAACCTGCCATTATTTTGAATCACTTACACTAAAATCATGGTGGTGTAACTTTCACATGTGATGCAAAATACTGTCAAAGTACTGTACTGTTCATATTTTGTTGAACCCAATCTCTCATTTAGCAATGATTTCAAAACTTGGAGGTTGGGCATTGATTTTATTATCAAGGGTTCTGATAAAACAAAGAAAATGATCTAAGCATAAATAAACACACACACACACACACACACACACACACACACACACACACACACACACACACACACACACACACACACACACACACACACACACACACACACACACACACACACACACACACACACACACACACGCGCGCACACACACCACCAACAACGACAACAGCAACAACGGTGTGTATGCATTTCTCTCCAAAGACATTTGTGCTCTACCTATTCTCTCATTTTCACTTTTGGGACTATGCTTGTGAACTATTTTTGTTTTCCACTGTCATGTCTAAATTATTATTTAGACATGACATTGGAAATATTATTAAAGTACTCTGATCTTCAATTTTCTCACATTTGTATCTTCCCAAATTTCATGATTTGGTTATTTTTAGTTTTGTTTCAGATCACATCAGATTCTCGGTTTCTTGTTTGTATCATAAAAGTATGTATGCCCTTAGCCTGTATTCATATTCAGGATGTAAGGCTGTGGGTACTAGGTGTTTGTTGTAGGGGTTCTGTAATGTGTGGTGCTCATACAGAAGCAAGACAAATACAGGGAGTGAGGAGTCACACTCTGTCCATATTTTTTACAACCAATGCACAGCCTGGTAATTCGGCTGCAGTGAAGATTACTGCTTCAGTCAACTTCAAGACTAGGTAAATTAAATGAAATAACTCAGCTCAAAGGCATTCCACCACTCTGATATCAATGTCATTTCAATTTTACAATGGTTCACAGTTTGATGGCTCCCAAACCAGCATTTTGACTGTGATTAATGAAGTGTGAAGCAGTTTTTGTATTGCTTTCATATGACTTTCACTCACTGTGTACCTTGGGCACAGTAATAAACAGCTGTGTCTTCAGTCTGCAGGCTGCTTCCTTGCAAAGACACTGTACTGCAGGAGGTTTCTCTGGAGATGCGAAACTTGTTCTTAAGGGAATCTTTGTAAT
The DNA here is from genome assembly GCA_019176425.1 of Megalops atlanticus. Lineage (NCBI taxonomy): Eukaryota > Metazoa > Chordata > Actinopteri > Elopiformes > Megalopidae > Megalops > Megalops atlanticus. The sequence goes on along the minus strand of CM032875.1, from coordinate 13,829,094 downwards.
AAGTGCTCCCACCACCATACATACCCAATCCACTCCAGTGCTTTTCCTGCCGGCTATCGGATCCAGCCTGTATAGTAACTGTCAGTGAGGGAATACCCAGAGACTTTACAGGAGATGGTCAGAGACTGTCCTGGCATTACAATCAATGAACCTGGCCGGGTGAGTTCAATATTAGACTGCACACCTGTGGAAAAGGAGATAATTTTATTACCATATGGATTAAATACCATTCACATTACGTCACGACACTGTTACTCAGGACCCCACTATTACTATTGTGTTTAAAGTGACAGAAAAAGACACTCATGGGATGCAGCTGCAAGAAGTAACAGCAGAGATGCAGGGAACATGGTTTGTGTTGAAGATGTACTGGAGTGAGCTGCTCCTCTCAATTCTCCAGGGCTCAGGGGCTGTTGAGGTCTTAAAGAGACACAGCCATCATTTACATATAGAAAGCAGAGAGAGAGAGTTTAGTTTTGCATAGGAGGGGAGGGGTATCATTTATAGTTTGGTATAAAAGCCAAAAAACAATAGAAATAAAGTTTTGAATTTTTTCACAATGTGTTTATTTAGTATTTATCTATTTGTTGTTTCACAATTCATTTTCTGATAAAACAGTAAAAATAGAGTGTTTAGTGTTTCTATTGTGTTCTTCTACTGTTCAATGCAGTATTTCTACAAAGGTCTTCTTGCACAATATCTGAGTGTAGGGATATGTTAAAAAATTACAGATAGAAAGGCAGTCAGTATAGAATGAGAAATATAGTCTGTATGATATTAATAAAAATAATAATTAAATACATAAATAGATCATTATTACGACTACTTCTACTATTCCTACGACAACTACTAGTTCAAGTTCAAGTTCAAGTTTCAAGTTTCAAGTTTATTGTCATATACTTGGTAACAATACAACAGCATTACCAGTATTAAAATTCTTAGCCTGAGAGCGAACTCAACTTCACATATTAAATAAAGTAAAATAAAATAAGTAAAGGAAGATATAAGTGAAAAAGAAATAAGTAGGGTAGTAACAAGTAACAATGTAGCAGCATAAAAACATTGCAGTGCAATATTAATATGATAAAAGTGTCTAGTGGAGAATAATCCAAACGGTGTGAACATTGTCTCCTTAAAGTGGCCAATGTGTGAGGTAGGGGTCCATTCACTGTGGTGTGTGCAAGTACTGTTATTGCTACTAGTAATAATAAATGCTGAAACACAAATATGCATATTAAATTGTACTTCAGGGAAAAAAAGTTGTAGAAATACATATTCTGAAAAAGTGTAGCTTGTTCAGGTGCTGATCAGTAATTAAGAAATTATTGCGTTATTGTCAGCAGTGACTCAGGCGTGCAGAATCTTCTTGTACAACTTCTAAAGGATCCGCCCCTGTCTCACTACGTATTCAACACAGCTCCTACTTCAGACCCCGGTCCTCTCACGCCTGGACTGCTGTAACTCCCTGTCTGCTTGCCTTCCTGCCTGTGCAAATAAACCTCTACAACTTACCCAGAATGCTGCAGCACAACTTGTCTACACTCTCCGCAGACATAGACAAGTTACTCCCCTCCTCACCCCACTTCATTGGCTTCCTGTTATTGCTCGCATCAACTCAAAACCTTGGTGCTGCCATACAGGAAAGTGAACGTTACGACCCCCTCATACCTACTCTTCAAACCTTATGTCCCTTCAAGATTGCTGTGCTCAGCATCCACAGGGCAACTGGCTGCCCCAAAACTGACGGAGTTGCTCTTCTCAGATATAGATACACACACATGTAGTTACAAGTTATTTATTATCCATATGTTCCCATGTATTTCCTAATTACAGTAAGGGGAGAAAATTCTCACCTTCAGAATTAGGTGTGACATTGCAGTGTTCTGGTTATGCCCCTCTTTAAATAACTTCTGGACATCAGTCTTTAGCTGTCTTTCAACAATTACAGGTAAACAAATAAATCCCTGTCCTTTAGTTGCCCTTTTTGGCCTCTCACCCAAGAATGTCACCCTTTCAGCCCACCTCTTCAATGCAATCGCCTTCTCTACACTACTTGCTAGATGGCTCATCCTTGGAAGCATAATACTCCCCCATCCTTCGATAGCTGATTGAAAGAGGTTGCTTGCCCAATACACCTAGAGAAGATCAGACACACATTAAAGGGTAATACACAGTCATTCCATCAAACCTGGAGCCCCTTCTTGGCATTCCTCAGTAATTACCAGAATCTTTCACCAACTGCCCCATAGACTCTACAGTGTGTTAGTGAGCAAGTGAGAGAGGTTGTGTGCTCGCTCTGTCACATCGCTCTGTGTCTTTCTGCATGCGCCGAAACGCACATTGCAAGCACAAACTGGTTTGATTCTCCTGAATAAATTAAAAAAATATTATTTTTCTAATCTTAGACTTTCTGATCTGGGATGGTTGTCGCTATGAGACTTAAATGAGAAATTGGTTCACTGAAATAAATAAGAGAAGAATAATTGTATTCTATGAACTGGAGACATTTTCTTTGTTTTTTTAATCATTGAAATATTATAATAACAGATTATTTGAGAAGCCATAATCTTGATTATTGATGGCTCAACATAAAACTACAATGGTAAACGTGCTCTGTCTGTGGTGTCACACAGCAATTACTGCTGGCAGAAATGATCTTTGCTGTGTGATGAAGGCTAGGTCTCGTTGGAATGTGTTGATGCATCAATGTAGATCAAAGCCATCCCTGTATTTACTACAAAGCTTTTTTCACAGAGTTATAGAGAAAGATAACTTTGCTCAGGCTGCAGGTAAAACTCCACTAGTTTTCACTAGTCTTCCATTTCTCATCACCTTCCTATATGAGATTGGATTTCCAACTGGATAAAATCACAATATTTCCACAGTCTACTATCAGCTGTAATAACTAGTATATCCTCTCAAACAACTGATAGTTGAAACTGCCATAAAAACTGAAGCACGTACATTAACATCATGGATTAATGGGCACAGTATTGGGTTGCTTTTCAATTATGTTGAATGACTTCCAGGCTTTGATGAAAAGGTATGATTGTTTCATGAATGAATTGTTACCCCTACAACAGGAAGCATTAACGTGAGAAATCAGTACTAAAATAAAAATTAAATGAGAAATCACTACTTAACTCTTTTTCATGTTGAGGGGCAAATCCCTTGCTGTCCCTTTCAGAGAGCGACATCTTCTGGCCATTTTGAGAACTGCAATGGAATAATGTGTTTCTGTTGATGTGTGCTAGCAATGATAGGATCAAGAAAATTGTGATTAAATGACACAGATACCTGAGCTGTGACCTCCCTCATGTTTACAAATTAGTCTTTGGAATATGCTCAAAGAAATAATAGTTTTATCAAAACACCTAAACACTCCATGGTGATACTGTGTTGTTTGGGACACACCTACCAGAAGGCCATACTGGAAAAAAAAACATTATACTCTAACAGCATGTAAATCAGATTCCAATGTTCGATAAAACCTGCCAATTAAGTTTTTGTATTTACTAAACTTATGCTGTACTTTATTGGAGTTATGTAGCTATATGTAGATATTTTACTAAGAAAAATAAACCAGTCATTTCCTGAGTTGATGTTATTATATTTCGGAACAAAATATAAGAGTGCAGGACATTGTAGTAAAGTTTTTTTGTTTGTTTTCGTCTTTTTGTAAGAATAAAAAAACTACAAAGTTAAGAGAGAGAGAGAGAGAGAGAGAGAGAGAGAGAGAGAGAGAGAGAGAGAGAGAGAGAGAATTTTGTTTCACGTCGGTTATGTGCGCTGTCGTCGGTAAATGCGAATTAAGTTCGCATTGGTGTAATCTTGTCCAGTGAACTTACTTGGTCAGAACTAACTGTTGTATAAAGTACAATTTCACCATAAAATGCTTCTCACGGAAAATATTGATATATACGATTAATTTAGATTAATTAATTACAAAGCATGTAATTAATTAGATTAATTTTTAAATCGCTTGACAGCCCTAATAAAAATAAAAACTAGAAAGTGTCACATCATTAAAGTCCAGAGTATGTGTTTAAGATTAGTGTGGCGGGCATGTCCGTGTTGAGGAGTCTGATGGCCTGGGGGAAGAAGCTCCTCCTGAGCCTCTCAGAAACACTTGCCGGACTTCAGCAAGCTGAACAGGCAGTTACTGAGATAGGTGGAGTCCATAATAATTTTGACGGCTCTGGTACTGCATTGCCTGGTGTAGATGTTCTACAGAAAGGGGAGAGCAGTCCTGGAAATGCGCTCAGCTAAGCGCATCACTCTCTGCAGGGCTTTGCGGTCTTGTACAGAACAGTTTGCGTACCACACTGAGATGCACTGGGTCAGTTTGCTTTCTATAGCCACGGTATAGAAAGTTTTTAGAATTGCTGAGCAGACCATGAATTTCCTCAGCAGTCTCAGGTGGTACATCCTTTGTCTGGCCTTTTTTACCTGAGCTTGGATGTGATTAGTCCAGGTCAGTTTACCTAAAATGTGTATTGTCCACATTTTAAATGTCTGTATTCTACAAAGATTTTTTCCTGATTTGAAATTATGTAAAAATATTTATTGTTACAATGTGACTGATAGTGCCCCCATCTTGTATTTATACTTTAGAGCATGTTATAGATGATGTGCCCCACAGCAAAAGAGTCAGGGTTAAAATTCATTATTTTCTTATTATATGTTAGTTGTGTGGTGTTGCAAGCAAATATCCTTACCGTTATTTCCGCATGGATTCAATAATTGTTTAAGGACTCTATACAGTAGCTGTGTATGAAACAGGGGAAGGGGTTTTTGAATGGCTTTCTACTCACTCTCTCTCACTGTGTGTCTTTGGCACAGTAATACACAGCAGTGTCTTCAGCCCTCAGGCTGTTCATCTGTAAATACAGCTGGCTCTTGCTGTTGTCTCTGGAGATGGTGAATCTTCCCTTAACAGACTGAGAGTAGTAGATGTAACTTGTACCATCATTACTAATTGTTGCCACCCACTCCGGTCTCTTCCCAGGAGCCTGTCTGACCCAGCCCATCCAGTAGCTACTGAATGTGAACCCAGAAGCTGTACAGGTCAGTTTGTGAGATTCTCCAGGCTTTTTAACTGCTGGTTCAGACTCAGTCAGCGTCTGACTTCTGACTCCTGTAAAAACAAAAGATACTTTCATGAATAGAAACAATCGCACTGTAAGTGAATCACATCACAATGAATGGTTGTTTAATACCTACTTGATAAACATATTGATATCAGAAGCAGACTGGTGATAACATGCATGATTAAAGTTTTTGATAGCAGTCTGTAATGACAGTCCAACAGTCAGTCTCCAACAACAGCTCCCTCAGTGCAGAAAGATAAATGTAAAGGGAAGAGCTCAGAGTTTGCATGAACTCCTCCTCACTGGGTGGGCAGTTTTTCATGCTGTTTAAATGAGGTGTCACAGCTGTGGACTGGTTCAAATGAAATTCAAGCTATAAGAATTACCCATATATCTATACTGTCATGTATCCAACGTCAGTGGCTGATTGTTACATCATGATTTCATCAATGATCTCAGCATAAAAAAACATTAATTCCTTACATGTACTAAATACTTATTCTCTGAAAGTCAGGAGAAATGCTTGCAAAAATAGGTCTGCTATGTCAAACTGAAGCCAAGTCATGTTCAATAATGTGGACTGCATTATCTTACATACACTGGACAAGCAGTATTCCATTACTCCAATGCAATTTTTTTATCAATTTAAAAATCAATCAGTTAGTTTTAGTCCAAAGTACAGTAAGTTCTGGCTACCAAGTTCTCACCACAGTAAGTTCTGACCTCTCAATCGAGGGACCTTTTGCTGATCCGTGAGCCTTGGCAACAATTCTTTATCTGTCCCATTTTGCAAGATAAAGTGAATGGATATTACTGCTTCTGCTAACTGGGAAGACAACTTCAAGGGCTAAAATGGCAGAAGCAGATTCATGTGTGCTTATTGTTCACCAAATCTGTCAGTATTTGAAAAGACAAACAATGCGTGAACTAATCAGAATGGGTATTTTTATAGTTCAGAGGAATTTACAGAATCTGCATGTGGCTACATACAGCAAGCGAATTTTTCAACTGTTCTTATCAGGGCTCAGGCAAGGACTCAAGAGCGGACCACGCGAGCTTCAGGTTTCGAGCGGCTTTATTGAAATCGCTAGACAGAATGGCGAATCAAGAGCAGGCAGGGTATAGACCAGGCAGGCAGTCCGTGGGCAAATCCGGGGGCGATAACAGGAACAGGCAGAGTCAGGAACCAGGCAAGCAGGCAATAAGGCAATCGGGGCAAGGCGGCAGGCAGAAACAACTTCGGGGCAACAGGCAGGGTCGAAAAACAGGCGATCGAAACTGGCAAGAAACGGCGGGGACGAAACAGGCACGAGAGGCTGTAACGAACTAGCGACGAGACAGGCACAAGCAGGGCAGTAAGTAGGGCAGAGCTGACGAGATGATGGGCAACAGGTGAGATGGCAGGCGGGTGGCGGCGATAAGGTGATGAGGCAGGCGGGGACCGGGCGGGGATAGGGGCAGGGCTGAAACGAAAGGAAAACAACGGCACATGGCAGACAGGGAGAACACAAAACACAACAGCTAGGGGGCTGGAGCACTGACAGTTCTTATTTGGGAACATGCCAAGCTAATAGGCACATGTCTTACCAGATGTGTACACATTATAATGTAGAATCAGAATACTAGAATCGGGTTCTAGTAATAAACATGACATTACCAAATATGTCCTGTAGGTGGCAGAAGGGTACAACATGTGACAGTAGCGGTTTACTACCTAGCCAGTGACCGAGCAGCTTATTGTTGTCCCCATGTTTCTTTATACAACATAAATGGAGCACAGTACATTCCACAGCTAACAGTGATCTCTACTCACACCTAAGGTATCACTCCAGTACCCTTTGACTGAGGGTGACCAAACTGAATGGAAACATCTTGTTGCTGTATCCAATCGAAACAACATTCTTGAAAAATCCTTGACCTTGTTAAATAAGCATGAGCCACTACCACTATTATTTCGGAAGGAAATCTGTGACTAGGCAGATGAAATATTGGGGTAAACATTAATGGTCTCTTTCATGAATTATATGCCTGCAAAAACATAATCAAAGCTTTGTCTTTATTTTCACGGAACATATTAGATGCATCTACATGGAAAGCTGTATGAGAATACTGATAGTTTCATTGGTTGGTTGATTCTTACTGTTATTGTTATATTACAAGTGAGGGAGTTTTTGCATCACTCTTACATTGTAATCTCTCATTGTGTCTCTCGGGCACAGTAATACACAGCTGTGTCTTCAGTCTGCAGACATGATATTCCTGTGATGGGAGGAGAGTTCTCAGTGGCTTTTATCAGAAATAAAGGGGACTGAATTTGACTAAATCTTCAGGGGGTGGAGGACTGAGAGAAACAAGATGGATTAAAAGGGTCAGAATGATCCTCTATGACAAGCATTGCTGCCCTCACCTGGAGGAAAATGAAGAGCAACAAATTGCTTTGCTTTATATCTAGTGCAACTTAATATAATAATAATAAACTTTATTTATATAGCACCTTTCATACAAGAAATGCAGCTCAAAGTGCTTTACAATAACGAAATTGCATGCACTGAGTGCTTTACATGGAATGAACATAGAAACAGGGATAGAATGCCATAATTAATGTAAAATAAGATGGAAAATAAAACTAATAACAAAAATATAAGTAAAGGTGAGATTAGAAAACATAGTATGCATAATAAAATAAAATAAAAATAAAGTAAAAGATAGAATACATTGAATGCATAAAATCAAGTAAAATACAGCATTTTAAAGAAGTACAGCAAAGCAAAGTGCAAAAAGAATTTAAGGCCTGTATCAGGAAAGTCCCATAGCTAGAATTTCAGGCCTCTATCAGGGAAGTCATAGCTAATTAAGGGCTAAAGTGAAGAGATAAGTTTTTAGGTTTCTTTTAAAAATATTTAGCAGCTGGCTTCCCTAATATCTATAGGTAGTGTGTCCCATAGCTTTGGGGCGTAATTGACAAAGGCTGCATCCCCAATTTTCTTTTGGCTGTTGCTAAACACTTTCAGTAAACCAGCAGCAGATGATCGCAGTGTTCTTGAAGGCAAATAGTTAGGGAGTTAGCAATGTAGCTTGGTCCTAGCCCATTAAGGGCTTTGTATATAAGGAGGAGGACCTTGAAATCAATTCTAAATGTTACAGGAAGCCAGTGCAGAGCAACTAAAACTGGACTAATGTGCTCTCTCCTCTTGGTTCTGGTTAATAGCCGAGCTGCAGAGTTTTGAATGAGCTGAAGTCTCTCAGTAAGTTTTTTTGGGACGCCAGTAAAAAGTGCATTACAGTAATCAAGTCGGCTTGAAACAAAAGCATGAATCAGTTTTTCAGCATCTTTTTGATTTATAAATGGTCGTTTAGCTATTTTTCTAAGGTGGAAAAATGTTCTAAGGTTGAAAATCTTTCATCATCTTGTTAATGTGGGATTTGAATCTTAATCAGAATCTAATCTAACTCCTCGGATTTAATCCAGGGAGTTAATTTCCCCAGATTATGAAATAGCATTTCTTTTTTTGTTTTAGGGCCATAGTAGGATTTTGGTTTTGTCCTCGTTTAACTTTAAGAAATTATTGCTCATCCATTTATTTATTGCCAAAAGACAGGTAGTAATGGAGTTTATAGTTGCTGCATTATTTGGTTCAGCAGAGATGTACAGTTGCGTGTCATCCACATAACTATGGAAACATACATTGTGCTCTCTTATGATGTCAGCAAGTGGCAGCATGTATAGTGAGAATAATAATGGACCAAGGCAGCTCCTTTGTGCAACCCCAAAGCAGATGTCATGTTCCTCAGACATATGATCTCCAAGAATGACGTAAAAATAGTAATAGTAAAAAATAGTAAATAGTAATTAAAAGTGACATAAAAAACAATTATATTACTTTGCATTACATTACAGTTAGGAGGTTCATTCGACCACTGGGGGGACCAGTACAAACAGGCATTGTGGCTGGAAGGCGGAGCGACCCTGCTGGGAGGGTACAGCCAGTTTTGAATTTGTTGTGAGAGATAACAGAAAGCCAGTGAAGTGAGGTGAGGAAGGGTGTCAGTTGATTACATTTAGGGTGGGTGTAGACAAGTTGTGCAGCTTCTGGATTAGCTGCGGGGGTCTGATGGCACAGGCAGGAAGGAAAATGAAATAAGGAGGCTTTTACACATGCAAAACAGTGGCATAAATATGTCACAACTTGTGGGCCATTCTGCAGCCCTCTCCTCAATTTTGCAGGTTACTCCAATCAAGCTCAAAAGATATGGGACAAGAAGGTTAAAAAAGGCAACTCTATTATCATTTTGTCAAAAGTCACAGGTGACAAATGGAAGGATGATACTCTGCCTGCTTTGAGATCCCCCTTTAAGATAAGCATAACTATAAGGGCACAGCACACTTCACTCTCCTTCATGATCCCCAACTACAGGCTGAGGCACATGTACAAAGCTTAGCTGAATTGCACTGCACATGATTACTGTAAGTGTTTGTTGGCTCCCCTTTGAGGTCCAGACCCTCAACAGCAGCAGAGCGCACCCCCTCCCTCCTCTAATCACCAGGAGAGGCACAAGGCAAGTAATCCTGCCCTGCTCACACAAACACAAAAATGAGTTATAGTTACAAAGTTACAGATGGTGGTGTGGCCTGCACCATGTCCTTAGAACAAACACTGTTGAAATAAAAAAAATAAATTCAAATACCCCTTTTCTTGCTCCAAGGACCCAGCTGTCACTATTATACCAATTTTGCTGCATAATTCCTACCGACAGGGAAGTCTCTTTACTCCACAGCACACTCTGTTCCCTAGAGTTACACACGGTCACCATAACTTGCTAACAGAATACTTGCTTCCCCAACAACACCCTACACTCTCCCTGAGCTGGTCTGGCTCTGTTTCCTTGCTTTGTTTTCCTGATCGGTCTTCTCTTGCACTTTGCAGTGGTCAAGCTTCTCTGATCTCACGCCTCCAGGCTGCACTTCCCTCACCCTCAACAGTAACAAACACAAAACATACACTGCCACGACAAAACTGAGAATAACACAGGGATGGTCCCCCAGCGCTCCTGGAGGGAGTCAGCTGCCAGTCTTAACCACACTTTCTTACTCTCCACAGGATTCCATCTTAATCCCTAATCGTGATTAGATAAAGGTGTACCTTGTTCACTTCACATACCTGGCCCTGGTTATTATAATACAGTGTAGATTAGTACTTCAGTTCATATAACTGATCTATTTCACTATTTCAAAGCCATTCCACCACTCCTGCTGTTCCCTCCTGCAGTTACACCTTCCACACTCAGCAGCATTACTCTCTCTTCATCTCTTCTCTCTTCCATCTCCTCTGCTCCACACAACTACAGAACATGCACTTAGTATATGCACTATTTCAGCAGCTATTCCCATCTGAGGAATATTCACCATATTTGATGGTCCTTATAAGTTCTATAAGTTAAGCAGAAGTTATTCTGAGTCAATGGATTCTAACAGTCCAGGAATTTAGACCTGTAATAGGCCCCTCGATGGAATCAGAGAGTTTTCTGCAAAAAGGGTATAGTACCCACTGTTAAGATGATGGGACAGTGATACTATTATATACTATTTAATGGGAGACCCATAAGCCTTTTTATGCCTAGAGGTATGAAGTGCATATGTACATCATGCTTTATTGCTTAAAGACGACTAATCAATTATACTTTATTTAATCTCAATACTTACTAGTGTTTAATAGCATTTAATACTTACTAATTAATACTAATATGAACCTTCACTATGCTTCACTATGCTTCAGTATACAGTAATGTGCATCCCAGACCAACATGTTGATTGTGTTTAATCAAGCGTGAAACACTTCTTGTATTGCTCTGAAATGACTTTCTCTCACTGTGACTGTCGGGCACAGCAACACACAGCTGTTTCTTCAGTCTGCAGGCTGCTACCTTGTAAAGACACTGTGTTGCTTGATGTGTCTCTGGAGATGCTGAACTTGTTCTTAAGGGAATGTTTGTAAGCAGTGCCTCCATCATACCCTATGCCACCAATCCACTCCAGTGCTTTCCCTGCAGGCTGTCGAATCCAGAATGTAGCATAGCTGGTATCAGTGAGGGAATACCCAGAGACTTTACAGGAGATGGTCAGAGACTGTCCTGGCTTTACAGTCAAGGAACCTGGTTGAGTGAGTTCAACATTAGACTTCACACCTGTAGAAAATGAGATAAATTGATTACCACATGGGTTAAATAGCTTCAGCACAGTTTTAAATTGCATTCTGACTGACACTGTTATTCAGGATCCTACTTGTTGTTTATAAAGTTACAGGAAAAGACACTCACAGGATGCAGCTGCAAGAAGCAGCAGCAGAGATGCAGGGAATATGGTTTGTGTTGATGATGAACTGGAGTGAGCTGCTCTTCTTAACTCTCCAGGCCTCAGGGGCTGTTGAGGTCTTAAAGAGACATAGCCACTGTTTAAATACAGAAGGCAAAAAGAAAGAGAGTTTCGTTTTGCATAGGAGGGGAGGTGTATCATAAATACTGGTTGGTATAAAAAGCCAAATACAATAGAAATAGAGAAATAATAGTTTTCATTTCAAAATTGTTTGTTTACTATTTATTTGTTTGACTTAAAATTTTTGAATGCTGATTAAAAAGTCATACATTTTGACTGTTGATAGCAGTTGTCTTGAGGTGGGATATGTGTGAAGATCGCTTTCAATTTCTGGTAGTGGAGACACAGGGGACATACAGGGAGAGAGAGTATACAATACAGATGTGCTTCAGTGACTCTGGGTGTGAGTTGCACTTGAACAGTTTTTGTACAGTGCCGCAGTCTCTCCTGTCACTGTGAGTCTCTGGCACAGTAATACACTGCAGTGTCCTCACTCTTCAGGCTTTTCACCTGTAAGTGCAGCAGGTTGTTGGAGGTGTCTTTGGTGATGGAGAACTGGCCCTGGAGGGACTGGGCAAAATAAGTGCTAGTACCACCATCAATAAATCCAATCCACTCCACTCCTCTCCCAGGGCGCTGGCGGATCCAGTGCATCCAGTAGCTGCTCATGGAGAATCCAGACACTGTGCAGGACAATGTCACTGAGTCTCCAGGTCTCTTTACCACTGGGTCAGATGAGGTCAGAGACTGACAGTGAACAGCTAAAAAAAAAAACAGCCGTAAATTTCAAAAAACTTTAAATTTAAAAACCGACAACAGACTTTGTGGATGAATTGTGAATGAGTGCACAAAAGAGAATTGATTCAACTCACATGCAATCAGCATCAAGAAAAATGCGTATTCCAAAAATATCATTTTTTAAGTGGAAGAATACTGAATTGTTAGAAAAATTGTGAAAAGTAGCTCTCAAGGTTGAGACTGATGAAGCAGAAGCAATAAGATATATTTAAATGGCTCTGTTCAAACAGGAAGTGACTTCAGTTATGTTTCTAAATGAAAATTTGCATCTTTAAAGTGTTACACAAGGAGAGATTCTTACTGACCAGGTGTATGAGATTGATGATTTACATATGTGATGCACAAGAAGATGCTCTTATACAAAGCAACTTACATCAGTTACAGTTTTTTTTTTTAACAATGTTATGCATTCATACAGCTGAATATTTACCAAGGTGATTGTGGGTTAAGTACCTTGCCCCAGGGTTCAGCAACAGTGCCCCAGTGGGGTATTGGACTGGCAACCTCTTGGTTACGAGTCCTGCTCTGTAACCCTATGCTATACTGCTGCCCTTTGAGAGTAACAGTCTGTTCTGTGAGCGCAATTTAACTGCAAGTCTAATTAGTTAATAGTTTAGACTTCCCTTCTTTTCTGTCTGCTCATCTGCTCATTATCTGAGCAAGGTATTGTTTGGGCGTGTCTGCACTGAAGCAGTGGTCTTGTTCCTCAGCCTCCCTGTACTAAGACTCAGTTGTACGAGGGACTCTACAGGAATCCATCGAGGGAGGCCACCGGGGAAGGCCCGGTCACATGATTATCCTGTTTTAATATTGTTAACTAACGTAATGAACTATATACATCGAATCTCATCCATTTTGTGTTGACGTTTTACTTCAGGGTATGTGTTGGGATTGTGCTGCAAAGGTACGGTCTTGTATTGTGTCATTCTTTGGTCAGGAGCGCATCTATGGTCTTGGCCTTGTGTCTAGCACTGACTCTTATTTGTTTATTTGTGGTTGATGGTGATATCCTTGTTAGTGTGCTCTGATGTACTTTATGCTTCACTTTAGGAGTCGCTCTGGATAAGAGTGTCAGCTGGATGTAAAAAATGCAAATGCAAGGTTAAATGTACTCACATCCTGTATGTGGCTCTTGAAAAGAGCATCTGCAAGTAGGGAAATGTAAATATAAAATATCTTCTGCCACATGGGCTGAGTAGGTGTTTATTATGAGAGAGAGAGAGAGACTGTTTGACTGGACCTCTGGTCTTAAAGGGGCAGGAGCTGAGGCAATGGTTGCATGGCCCAACCCTGAGGTTGGACCTGACAGGATGTTTTATCCTCTCTGTCACCTCCCCAAGTGTCTCACTATATGAACTGAAACTCAAATTGCATTGAAACTCATCCTGGTATTGAATTGGAATGGTACACTCCTGATGGGTACTTTGCAGTGCACTTGTGTGTTGGACCAGGCTGTACATTGGTGATCTTAGCCTTGTGTATTTGACACTGGCTCTGGTTTGTGTGTGGATTCTGTTTTACTTGTTTTTGTAACATTCTGTGTTGTTGTGCTTGTGCTGACGTTTAACGTTAACCATATAAAATGAACAATTACTTCAATGAGAAGGCAATTTTTTATCTGATAAATGAAAAATCCAGTGCAACAGAAAGACAGAACAGAGAAAGAGAAACCTGATAGAGCAAGTGCTGTGAGCATCAGCAGGGCTGGTAGGAGCTTCATGACTGAAGGCGTGAAGGAGACCAGACTGCTGCTCTGGTTGTCACACTGATGCTGTCTCCATTTAAAGCTATAGGAGGATTGCACTGAATCTTCTTCCAAGGAGGGAAACTGTGAGGATCACCGGAGATGTATTGACACATACATCACACTGCATAGTGTGATGCAGATCAAGGCAAACACACAATGGAGCCACTACAGAAAACAGAAAATACTGTAAATTTCACGACCTTCTGCCTGAATGAAATAGAGTCCCATTGCAGGTCCACTGCAGCATGTTGTATTATAACAATATATATCCACTTCGTATTGTGTATTAGCAATATACTATGCAGGAATGCATGAACATGTGTATGCTCAATCATTTCGAGGTCTTTGCATCTATGGTTCTGATTGGCTGTTTCCTGCTTTTGTTCTTTTCAGGTATGACTGAAAGCCACCACAGTAGTCTAAGCCAGTGTAGAGTCAATGTGTTGTCATTTGACACAATGAAATACAGCTTATTTATTATTAAGTTAGGATTTATACCTCTTAAATGCTCATTGCGAAGATATCCTTGTCATTTTTGCTATTAGGCTGACATCTACTGGTCAAAAGCAGAACAGAATGGAAATAATGCAATTCATTGACCTGGTTCCCTGTTTATTTGTGTAACTGGGTGCTTTGGACAGTGGAGGGCAGTGTGAAGCTGTCACAGCTGAACAATTGAAATACAGGACATTTAAAGATACACCCCTGAATGGCTAAGTGTGCAGCTCATTCAAAGGGAGCTGGCTTACAGTATTTCTGTTGTTATTTTATGATGAGTACACCAGGGGTCAGCAAGTGTCCAAGGTGCTCCAGTCCCTCCTGCAGTACACAAACACACTGAACACCAGGGTAAATGAGCCCTGAATAAAGTTGTACATTTACACCTCTACAGAGACTCTGATCAGAAAGAAATTAGTGGAGTCTCTAAGATGAATATGTAGTGGGAATCCTGTCAACAAGACGAGCTCATGGCAGAAGACATCAGGGTTGGGGTCAATTCCAGTTCAGACTGAATGTCATGGGACATTTTATGAATTTACCTCTGAATGTATCTTACATTTTCTATCCAAAATACACAGACAGAGCGTACTCTTTGATTCATAAATGTACAATGTGCAGGGAACTCCAAGGAGAAAACTGTGATAATCTACATTACAAAAGATCAAACTCTCAGCATGTTGATGCACCTTTCCACAGAATCAAAACATGTTCAAAAGATAAGAAGTTTCACGTAAAACTCTGAGCTTGTAACATTATGAAATATATTTTTTCTGTCATCTTCTTTAAAAAATGTGGAAAGCTAAATTTTGCAACAACACAAAGAAAACATTCAGTTAAAATTTGTCATAAACCTGTGCATTTGAGGAGTCATTGTACCACTATGATCTGAATTATTATTTTTTTTAAATCATCTTCCTTCTCTTCTACATCTATGCTAATGAAGATACTACACATGTATTACACAGTATACTCCAGTCTGCAATATGCTTTACAACCTGACAAGACTGGATTTAGATGTTACTGTATACCTGGCAAGTGAAATGCTCACTTCATATTGAAATTATAATGTTAAACCTTAGATTACAGTGAAACTGCAGAAAGTTTTTCAAAGGATGTAGAAGTTTTCATGAGCAGAGCTTCCATAGTTACTCCTTAACTATTATGCACCCTTATTTACCACTTTGAAAAGACAAACTTTATTAAAATTTGCTTTAATTCAAAATATGTTTCATCAAAAAATTATTCACGATAGTGTCTTTGGGATAAGAAGGCAGTGTCAGAGAAAGAACACTGCAATTTTTACTTTTAACTTCAATGTGAGTTATAAAGGGAACTACCAGCAAAATATTAAATTCTTAATGAAGAGAACTAAAAGTTAAGATTCAAAACTTAGAAGGAAATTTTCTTTTCCATTAAAAAAATGAAGAATGTGCCATGCATGAAGTGTTAATCTAACAGCCCCATGTTGCTGCTAATGATGTTATTTCTTTGTGCTCGGATGAACTTGATACCTCTCTCTTCAATGTTATGGATGCAAATTACAAGCATGCCGATGCGCACGCACACATGCGCACACACACACACACACACACACACACACACACACACACACACACACACACACACACACACACACACACACACACACACACACACACACACACACATGCCCCACCCCTCTAATCATCTCCCCTGTCCCCTCACCTCAAACCCACAAGCACAGATATTTTCAGCCATCCTTCCACCCATGCAGAACACACACCTGCACTGAACATCCAGAAATACCCCACAGTGGGGCTTCTGTATCTCAAAGAGCAAACCACTGATGCAGTGTATGCAAATAAAGAACTTGGCACAGCTGGTTGACAGAGAGAGGCATTCAAACAGATTAACTCGAAGACACTCTTTTTTAGTTTTTAATATTCACTAATCTTAAAGTAAGTTTACATTATGTTTTACTTGCTATAGTAAGAAAACATTGTATTAAAATAGTAAGGCCAAGTAAATGAATATTAATAACACTCAGACCTGGTGCTGCAGGGATACAGGCCCCCAGGATCATATTAAATCCATGTCCCTCTTAGAACGCTATGAATTACTTAAATCAAGATGGTGCACAGATGAATGAGGTTGCTGAGAGCATGGGGGGGAAGGGCGGGAACATGGCTGGGAAGCTGTAGCAGAGGAAAGCAGGCATATGTTCCACTGTAGAACTGGGCCTCTGCATTGACCAGAGGGTCTGTTGCCTTGTGTAGATCAAGAGAAAAGTATTATTCAATACATGTTTAGTAGAGACAGGATCCTGGTGGCATCCAGCATTGAGGGACCAGCAGTGGACAGCTCACAGGAAAAATGGATCCCATTGAATGATTGTATAGGTGCAGTGGCTTTGCAGGGTTATAATTAAATAAACACCAAGGTGACATGAATCAGCAAACCTTTGGCAACATACGTATAAATAAGACAGTACATGCTATGGAAAGGAAGGATTTTTATCTATGAAAAAGGACAATGCAATGAATTTTTTTGGCTGGATTTTAATGTTGAGATAATTTGAATTATGGTATAATGAAATCCTTTGGGAACAGTGTACAGTAACCCTGCACTATAGGGTCACCAGGCCAGACAATTACTCCACATTGCTGTCTTGACCTCTGTCCAGTAATCAAATACCACTGAGGTATTATGAGTAATGCCAGTGATCTTTCGAGGAAGTCTAAAACAGTAAATGTCAGTTTGTAAGACAGTTTCAGAGCTGCAGGTGTGGACACAGGGGAGAAGAGAGAGAGAAAAAGAGAAGGAAACCGTTTTCACACAATGCTATCTTTGGAGAACTGAAAGAAGACAAACCCATCTGACAAGAAGACAAACCCATCTGACATTCAGTGTCATGTCTTTGCAATCTGTGTGTAGCCCATTGATTGAAAAAAGTGCAAAATCCTCAAGTTGTTTAGTTGTTTTGTTTGAGCATCTGTATTCATTTTTCCTCATTGATTGTAAAAAGTGCCAGGAGAAAATACAGAAGGGTGCAACTGTTTAGGGGGCAAAAAATTCATAAATACTATGTAGACATTGGGATATAAGGAGACAACTGGCAGAGCACTGAGGTTCGTCCAGGGGTACAATGCACCCTAAGCACCCCAATAGTGCTGGGCCTGACTTTGTAGCTTTCACTTTATTCTACCTGTAGATCAAACATATTTTCCATTATTCTCTTCAAGTTTAATTTGTCAGTATATGTGGTGGATTTGACTTATATGAATCCTTATATCCTTAAAATAAATCATATTTCAGCTGTAAGACAGGCAGTACAGCAGGATGTCTCAAGATGTCCTTCATTCTGTTTTTTTGTTTAACTTGATGTGCTATTTATTGAATATGGGTATTATTATGCAAGATATTTTAAAACCTAAAACATCATATTCATAAAGGTTTATGGTCTATGGAGAGAGTAAAACAAATTGATAGAATTATAACAGGGATGAAAAGTAGAAAAAAATTGCCTGAGGCCATGGGTGTCAGTTTGTTTTGAAAAGTGCTGGGGACAATGACAGGTTTGACATGTTCACACCTAACTAAAGGCTTTCAAAAAGTGGTGGGGACGGGCCATGACAAAAGTGGTGGGGACATGTCCCCAGTGTCCCCAGTGTAAATGACGCCTATCCCTGAGGCAAACATGTAGATTAAGAAAGTAAATGAATAAAACTAGGTGAAAATGTTACAAAAGTGAATGGAAATTCTGGGGGTGAACTGGAGCTGAATCCAAGTTTTGTTCCACACTCAAACCCAAAATACTAAAGCCAACAGAGAGATCTGCGAGATTCAACCATTCATACCCTGCATATAATGATCTGTAGTGATTACAGTGAAACACAGTGTATGGTTTGGATATATTGTTAATCAAAACAAGACACCAAAGTAAACATTTTGTTAGATGTGAATCTTTATTTTAGTTTTAAAGGCAATATGTGATTCTATATGAAATCATACATACAAAAATGTGGACCTCACTTTGCAATTATGTTTCATTCTGACATACCCTCTCTTAGCTGTTCTTATGTGAAAGTTTGGTGTGATACATTCAAATATACTCTGCTGTACATGTATCAGTTTACAGGTCCTCAGTCCCTTTACATTGTTTATGTATGATCATAGCCATACCAGTCTTAATAAGGCACAGTCACATTTACCAGCAAAAAGTATTTAGAAAGAAACAGGCAAAAGCTTTTCTGAATATAGTAAAAATGGTATTAGTTAATGTGTGTAAGAAATTCATTTTAAACAAAACAACATTCAGAACATATTTATCTTTTTTAAAAGTAGGCATCTGCCTGTTTATCCTATAGCCAGACTGCATCAACATTTATTTAAGACATTAATAAAACCAAATCAAAACAATCATTTCGCTATTTATACATCCCAGTATTTATTCACATATACATAAAGAGATTTTGGATCAGGCACACAGTTGTCTCACAAGAGAGACAAGGATGAAATCAGACAGATGTCACTTTAATTGTCTCCAATGCAATTGTTAGATGACAGAATTTTGAGTTGCAGTTCTGAACACTTCCACCTCGTCACTTGACTCCATCTCTGATCCCTACTTCATCTGAAAGTAAGCAAAAAGGGAAGGCATGAAAAATCATATTGGAACTTGACCCATGACATTTACTGAAACACCCTTCAGTTTACACAGTATATCAGACCTGCAGGTGAGCAACAGAGAACAGGAATCCTCTCTGGGTTTCACTGATGTAACAAAATCATTCACTATTCATTACTAACTGATGGACCCATTTCTATGTGCTGGTGTAACTGTCTCACTTTACTGTATGTGAAACATTACTGTAGTAAACCTTGCCTGTTATTAGGTCATTATGTGGATGTTTTGTTGATTGTTTACGCTGTGGTCATTCTTAGTGTACTGTGTTGCATTGGCAGTATGGTAAAACTTGTAGTTTGTTATAATGCATATTAAATTTTACTTGGTACAGTCTTGAAGCTGTCAAAATCTCCTGAATTTACTCATGTATTTACTGTCTCATTCACCGTGCATCTGTGTGTGTGAGTGTGTACACTGGTTCAGCTGCAGTACCTTGATCAGGCTGAGGAAGACGCTGTAGACAACAGTGCACAGGAAGAGGATGATGAAGGAGGAGGCGGTGGACCACAGGCTGCCAAGCTCATCCTCTTCCTCATCTTCCTCAGTGCAACTCAGAGGAAACTCTGACTCTGACCCTGGGGGCAGAAACATACAGTTAGACACTATCTGCACACCATTCAGCACCTGCACTTATGCAACCCCCTGCCACACAACCTCCCATGCTCCACACACACCATACATATCGCTTTACTCAGAGACACAGAACACTTTTAAACCAGAGATGGGTAATTCCAGCCTCAGGGTTAGAGTCCTGCAGATGTGTTACTTCTAATCAACCTCCCTGGGATAAATTTTACTTACTGTCCAAAATACAGTGGCAGAAACAATATGACCACAGACAGAAATTTATTCCTACACTGACCAATGCTTCTCTGCCTCAGCATCTGTCTTCAACTACTGCTGGTATGAAGCCTTCCCTGATGTAAGTATATGCAGATACTCCTTGACGTACAGGACAACAGGACAACATCATGGATATCTGTGTCACCAGTGTGAAGAAGCGGTTTTAAGAAGAGGGAAGGGAGGTTATGAGCTAGAAGTCACTGTTTCCTGACAGAAATCCTATTGAATGTCTGTTGAACAAAATTTAAAGTGAGGTACATGAACAGAACTCTGGTGATCTGTTGGGATCTTTGGAATGCTTTAATCACTGTATGGGATGTGCTACAAACATGGATGCTGACATGCAGACACATGCGTGACAAACACTTAGGCACAGAAATGCATACCCTGTACAATGTTAATAAAGATGAACTGCAGCTTGAAGTATGCGTGAAATACCTGGAACTAGCATAAGCCTAATGCAAATATGTCAAAAGTGTTAAAATTAATGTTATACTTCACTGTTCTGTTAATTGCACGTTCAAGTCCTCAGTGAGCTAATTTGGTCATACTTTCACCCTATTATTTAATGATTGTTTCATATTTTCTCTCATTTATTGGATTGAGGACTCTGATGCAGATAGTACTATCATTAAACTAGTGAGGTCTGTGGCATTGCACTGAACTGCAATTGTCTTTGTCCTATACACTCCAGAGCTAGTTTTAAATTTTTTCAGATTTTCATGCCAATCAAGACAAATGTCAGCCAGTGTTTTGAACTGTGCCTAAACTGGACTAAGTCCAACAACTATAGCGGTCTGTATGTCACATTTCATACACTTATATAAGGAGGCCCTCTGTGCAGGTTTTAGCTTTGATATGAATGAGCCAAACAACCCACTGCACTTTCCATGAAAAAAAAAAATGCTCCAAGTTTTGATGTGTTAAAGAAGGATTAGCACAAAATGCTCAGCATTCGTGTGTTGAGATCCTTATGTGATCAATGTCAGCATAATTCTTACTCTGTGATATGTGTCCAATAAACAACTTGACCAGCTCTCATCCTAACAGTGAAAACAGTATTACAAAACATCTAGGTTATAAAGTTCACCCTGCAGTGCGTCCATCCTGAAATCACCCTCTTCACCAGAATGATGGCACTCCTGACTCACTGAGGAATGGAGGACCATATAATCTCACATGCACTTAAGTCTTTTATTTAGTTTTGATTTCATGCAAATGAATCAAATTGGCAGCATTTCAGTTTTCTGAAAGCTCTCTTTCTGAGAGGTGCCGTTCTTACAAGTCTTTCCAAAGAAAGCAAACAAACGACAATAACAACATCAAATGGGACAGCAACAGTCACAACTGCCACAGCAAACACAGGAATCTTACAAGACAGTACAACATCACAAACAATCAAAAAAAAAAAAACTCACAAAGCAACAAATGGAAAAAACACTATTGTTTTCTTTTATTATGTATTGTAAGCACTCTTCTGTCAGCACTGCTGCAGATAAGTTTGAATAAAATATATTTTTATATTAATTGATGGTAGTTAAAAATAACTAAAAGATGTTATATGAAGTATATCCAGTGTTAGGGGCCATGGGTCATATTTTTCATTTATATCTCAAATTTAATAATCTCTAGCACAATAATAAGTAAACATTTGCATATCTGTATGACCAGTGGTTGTACATTAGCAACAGTTTGATGCTGTTTGGTTTGCTTAAAAAAAAGAACTGGACAAGATACTGTGTCTGTGTTCAACTGCTGATTGATGACTGGGAAATGCTTTCTGGAGCGTGATTGTTAAACTTGTATCTTTACACACAGCAGTGACACACTTACAATGAGGAGACAACAGGGGAGTGACAGTTACATGACAGGATATATCAGGATGAGCAAAGCAAGGCATCAGTCATTTCAGGTGAACAAAGAACCACAGAGACCTGCAATGTTAAGCAGCAGTACACTGTGATAATCTATGCAATGGCTCATTATAGACTATAGAACATTGAGATGATTGTGCTGAATGGTGGACAGTGCAGAAGCACAGTAAAGTGAATAGGCCAGTATAACATTACTGAATTGCAGTGCTTTGGTCACAATGATTTCTGTTCACCTGGGAAGTCTGACACTTGGGTATCAATCACATTCAACTGAGTTACCCATTTCTCTGGACACTGTGTCCTGCACAGGGGAGGAATCGTCCTCCATGTTGGCGTATCTGACAGCACAGGTGAAGCGAGAGGTCTTCCACTGTGATGCTGTGATTTTCAGCAGGCTGGTGACAGAGTAGGTGCTGTCGTTATTCTTCACAGGTTCACCTGTAACACCCTCCTGATAGCCTCCATTGTCGATCATCCACATGGTGTAGACGTCATAAGGAGAGGTGCTTGTCACCAGGCACGCCAGACATGACATCGTTTTTCCCGCTCAGCTGTTGTTGAGTTGGTGACAGTACAAGCACTGTTGGAGGTGTCTTATCTGAAATGGATGTTGAAAAGACAGAAATCACATGAAATATTGTGAAATCAAGAATTAAAATAACTGACCAACTGTAGTACACTACTAATGTTTCTTTTTGAGAAACTATGACAGCATGTTTTAATAAATAAAAAAAACAGCAAAAGTAAATCATTTTATTGCAAATATCTGTACAATTTAAAAAATCTTTTTATTGTAAGTTTGATTTAAATGAAGGACAAAGACAATTAATTGCTTTTAATGAATTGGGTTATTTGGAACAAGTTTGGAGAGGTATTTGAAAAGGAAGAAGAACCATTAAATCATGTGTTTCATAGGGTGTTCATCTTTTAATTTGGTTTATAAGCGGATCCCACATTGAAAATAAATTAAGAAATGCCAAAGAGTACTGTATTCTAACTAGGTAAATCCTGAGGCTAAAATATACAACATTTAAAGTCATTACTGTCTTATTTGTGTGAAACCTACTTTTTTGTTCCAATCTGACAGCCTTGTTGATGGGAGGTTTATCAGAACTCTGCTGGACGGAGCACTGAATCTGTTTCCCATCAAACCAGTCCTTCTGTCCCAGAGTGACAGTGCTGGTCTTTCTGTACACATGGCCGTCCTGTTTTGCAATGCTTGTTCTGGTATTTCCATTATTGACGACGGTTCCATCCACTGTCCAGGTCACTGTTGCTGCAGTAACTGCTGCCTGTTCTTCTCCGGTGATGTCACAGTCCAGCACAGCCTGGTTGTTGATGAACATCTCTCTCACTCTTGGGGGCTTCAGGGTCACCTCTAGACAGGGCTTGTTTGAAGTTTTTTCTAGATGGAAGATAGGCAGAAGAAAAACAAATGGGATCTGTCGTGGAGGTTCTGCATGTCACTGTAGGTACATGCAAGTCTATGAGCCAAAGACAAACTGGACTGCATGGCCTATTCTTATCATTGTGCTGAATTACTGTATGCTCTTTTATAAAATGAGTCATAGTGATAGACATTTGTAAAGACAAAAATAGTATTCACAGAAAGACATTATTTTTAAGCAAATGCATGTGCTTATTATACAAGGGGATAATGATCACTAATTCAAGTTTCAGCTGTTTCAAACTGTCAGAAGTTTGATTTAATTCACATTGCACAGGTATATATATATATATATATATATATATATATATATATATATATATATATATATATATAGTATTCATGCATGTATGTGTGTGCGTAATAGTGGATATTACCTTTATTTTTCATCATGTTGCTTGAATCGGTTCCAGCCTTGCAAAAATATTCACTGTCCTCTTTCCAAGATGACCTGGGCAGCGTGATGATGTTGGTTTGCACAAACGCGCCATTTTTAAAGATGTTGGGGTAACTTGTGCCTTTGTCACTAAGCTGCTTTCCGTCTTGGTGCCAGGAAAACGTGCTGGAGGGCGAGGACCGCTGAAACAGACAGCCGAGGGTGACGCTTGATGAGCTGCTCGCCGTACAGGAGGGGAGAAGCAGGAACACGGAGGGAGGTTCGCCTATAATAAAATAAAACAATGTAGTTACTACATACAACCAAAAAAAAGAAGGATCAAAAATACATTAAGACTATATGATGCACAACATGCTGATATTTGTCATGTTCTTGTTTTAGATGAAAGTGCCCAATCAGATTAGCGCTGGAATGGAAGACAAAATCAACACAAACCCAGTTCTGTGAGTGATTAAGTGAAGCAAATAATTCAGCCCATATAAGCAAATATAGCTGTCTTTTAGTGTTGATCGGTTATGAAACTAATGATAAGTTAACATATGATGCATTCTCCAGTAGCAGCTCTATGAAATCTCAGTGGCATCTAAAGCCTCCCATACACTAGACGACTTTGACAAGACTCTGAAAAGACTTTAAAAAGACTGAAGTCTTACACCCTCTCACACCTACCATACACTAGACGACTTTGATAAGAATCTGAAAAGACTTTAAAAAGACTAGAAAGTCTGACACCCTCTCACATCTAAAGACTCAGACGATTTTGCAAAGACTGGGGATCTTGCAGGGTCACAACAGTCATGCGCTGCTTAACGTCCGTTCGCATATAGGCTACGTCCGTAGTCCCATAAAAAGGTTATAATAAAGTTTAAAAATCCCGATCGCAGAACGGGAGGTAGCGGTAGTGAAGGCAACGCTTCCCGCACGCAACACGTGTATCTTGTCTCATTGAAATAAAGCGATTGCGCTGCCAGGCGTTTAATGGTACAGTGTATTAATGTGTATGTTTAGTATTGTACAGTATTAACCAACTTAACCCATATATTATAGTGTACTTTACCAGATACATTAGTTGAAATACAGTACGGTACTGTATGTTTACAGTATTTTAGCTACAGTAGCCTACTCCATATAGGTTTGCTAGTATATAGTATGGTGTTCGCACAACGTCCAAATCACATAACGTCCTATTTCACAGAACGTATCCTGCGGCGCATATTTGCAAGACTGCAACTAGATTCCTTTTTTTATTTTATTTTTTATTGAAGTAGAAATTGTACAATACATGGAAAGAGATACAACATCAGTAGTAAACTATTTAGAAAACAGCACACAATGTAAACAGAATTATAAGCTGATAAAATACAAAAAATACGTATATAATAAAATAGCTAAGGGGTCTCTTCTAATCATTTTAGGGCATCAATAACATTCAGTAGTTTTTCTGCTGCTTTCTTTTCCATATACTTCAGTGATTTGCAGTACAGTGCTAGTTCTCTCACAAAGACCACCAGTAAGGGTTGTGTCTTAATACATTTGTATTTATGGATAAAAACTTTACCTAAAATAAATAAAGTATTCAACAGAAATTCAGTTTTAACTAGATTCCTTTTGAGATTATTTCCTGTATGGTGCTGACAGAGCTCACCTATTGGTTGTTGACAATGCTACGTCACTATTTGCGTCAGCCAAGACTGAAAAACTTACGATAATATTAAACACGGTTGAATTTATCGTAACGGCAAGACGAGAGAAAGACTGACTTAAAACTGCTCCGATTGCCACCTTACACCAAACGATCGAGATCACGGGAGCGCGCCGCGACTCTAGCAAAACTCTCAAGATTTTATTCCGACTTTGGAAATTTGTCTGCGACTGTGAAATCGCTAGAAAGTCGTTAGGTGTAAGGCCGGCATTAGTGAGCACTGACGCTGACATCCACGTTCAAAGCGGTAATACGAACGTTTGCTTCTGTTTCGCTACATGCCCATAATACACACTGTGCTCACAAATCAATTTTAGTGCAAGCTGTTTATTGACTCTGCCGTGGAGTCAATGAAGTCAATAAATGAATAAATAAATACGAGCTAATTAGATTACAGTAGCATAATGTACGATCTGATAATCTCTTGAATTTCACCTGCAGGCATAAATTCCATAAATTCAAAAAATTAAGATAATTTGGTGAATGAGCGGGAAGAGCAAATGATAAACGAAAGAGCTTTGTTAACAGAAAGTTTCATGTAAATTTCCTCATGTGAAAAGTAAAATTAAATCCTCATGTTTACATAAACTTCGTTATTTTAATATGCACGGACGTTAACTGGTTGCAACATATGTCAAAGGAACTTTCATTTACACTTGAGATATCGCTGGGTTATATACAGTGACTAATTCATCTGAGGTAGCCTACATTCATTTGTGATTCATCATTTACCTATATGATATCATGCTTTGTTAAGCTACAAGATGAACGCGTACTCGTCGTTTGGTGTCGAAAATTCCGTAAATTTTGAGGAAGTTATACACTCAATTCATGACTGCCATGATTATGGTCCGAACTTGAATATTAGTAGGCATTACACATAAACCTAATGTGATTAAGTAATTAAGCTTGTTCATAGAAATACAAATCTTTTGTCTTCCCGATCACGTGTTACTTTTTCCCCTCGAAAAGTACATATGTACAATAGTCAATCTCCGTTTAAATAAGCTATTAGAATAAAATGCATCATAATATATTTTCAATAACTTTAAATGCTGCTAAAAGCAGTTCTGAGATCTTTCCAGAGGGGCTGAAAGGAAGGAGTTTTTACTTTTAAAATTATATTATTTTAACAGTGAATTGTGACAGAGTTAGTTTCAACATTGTAAGAATACGATACGATCAATTATTTTTGAGATCATTGGTTGAATTATTAGAGATATAACTGACATAGATATTCTCGCGGGGTACCTTTACGTGTGGATCAGCCCAGATGCCATTCCCACGCAGGTTTTGTTAATTAATGAAACAAAATACACCTAGGCCTACAGGTGTACACAACGTGTCACAAGGCACCCTGATTAAGTCACAGCACTAGTAGATATTATTATTTACAGGTATTTATATACAATATTCTTGTCAAGTCACCTGTGTTTTTTTCTCTCAAATAGACTTGTGACACAACAAACACTACATTCTTTATTACAGTGGAAATAAACTGAACCTCTTTAAAATTCACTGTTGTATATTTAGAGTAGATTCGGATATTGACTGCTTCATGAACAGTTATTTGTAGACGGGTAAAAACATACAATGGAAGTGAATTATTTTTGAACACTGATTATGGCCGGAGCCAGTCGAGGGAATTTTTTAAATTCAGGTGGTTTTGTCTTAAAGATTGAAACACGAGACAAAACACAGATTTTACTTCAGGTAGGAGAGGAATCCAAAGCAGATCATGGATATGCAGTAAAACAAGTCATATTTTTATGGCTAATGCACAAATGATTTATAACCGCAAATCTGACATGCAAGATATTCCAGAAATTGTCGCAGAATATAGCAATTATGTGAACAGCTAAATGATTACTTGGTCTGTGATAAGCATTCACTTAAATGTGGTCCTTTAAAATGCGGCAGTTGAAAATCAGTTTTTCGGCTTTGACTCGATATATCGAGAACTGAACCTGAATTCCAGCTATTAATCTTTCAATGATAACACTACTAATAATTTCAGTCTTACCTGATGTGACAGTGACCGTTGTTCCTTTGCCCCAGTAATCAAAGTACCAGTAATAACACAGTGGGAACTGTACTGCAGCAGGCTATACAAAAACACTCTGTACACGTATACCAGCCAAAAGACGCTTCAGTAATGAAGCTTGTTCATAGTAACACAATCATTTTTGTCTCGCATCACGCATTACTGTTATTTATTTCTCTCCAAAATACATTTGTACAACATTCAATCCCCTTTTAAATAAGCTATAAGTATATAAATGCATCATATTATATTTCCAGAGAATTTAAATTCTGCTGAAAGCAGTTCTGAAATCTTTCCAGAGGAAACAAAAAGATTGGATGAATTTTTCCTTTTTAATTTTTAATTTAAAATTTTCTATTATTTTTTACAGTGAATTGTCTTAATTTCGTATACATTGCATACATTAAATAAATACCAGAAGTAAGTAGAAGGACATTTTCTTCGGGAAAAGAGAAACACCCTAGGCGAATTTGATAGTATCTCACATTTAGACTGTTTTATCATACTAATTCAACTCCGTGGTTATAGCAGGATTTTAGCACTTAATGTGAAAAGATAAAAACAAAAGTAAATCAGTGTGAGGTAATATGAAAGGACTTACCAGAGGCGACGGTGACTTGAGTCCCTTTACCCCAGTAGTCAAAAGCATCACAGTGCTGCATATCATAGTGCTGACTGCACAATAACCTGTCCTTTCTCAGTACCGTTTCAAATGCATTATTTACAAAGTTTCTAAAGGTCCAAATGAGGCGAAACTCTCCAACAGTGTAAGAATACTCTACAATCAATTATATCTGAGATCATTGATTGAATTATTAGTGGAATAATTGACTTAGACATCAGTCTTGCAGTGTACCTTGACGAGTGGATCAGTCCAGATGCAATTCTCTTTAGTTTTTTAACGTAATAAAATAAAATAGGATATTTATAATCGGATCATCCTGTGTCATGTGCAACATACAGGTGCACACTATTATAATTTTGTGGCGTTTATTCATCTTCAGATTTCATAATGCGTTTTCTGAAGGATTGGGTTTTTGTACAGCGTTATATCACTGTGCCCACCCCGTACCCCACTATCACAGTGATACACACTCGCACAAAAACCCTGCCCTCTAAATACTGCCTTCTTCCCCAATACAGCAACTTCCATTCACAGGGTGAAGGAAGTCACATACACACGATAATTTCAATGCCTATGAAATATTTCGGTCTCATTTTATATCTACATTTTCATAGCAAATGAGGACTTCTTCATTCATGTTGCTTCTGTTCTGAAGTGTTGTGCAGTAACATTTGCATTTCACTTTGTTTAGTCATGGCTTTTATGGTCAACACGGAATTTAATATATTAATAATTTCTTATGAAAAAGGTTTAAATAAAGTAAAAGAGTAAAGTATTTAGTGATTGGGAGTTGAAAGTGTAAAGCATTTGTTGACGGGGAGTTATTTTACGTTGATAATGGGGTTTAAAACTGTACTCACATGGTGTGAGGTTTTTGTGTGGCGTTTAATCACTGTGAGTACCCCAGTTATACACAGTGATCCACACCACAGCAAAAACCTCCTCCCTGTTTACATAGCAACTGCTCAACATTTACATACAGTATCATTTTATTATCAACGTAAATATCACATCTACGTATTCGTGTTTATAGGTTATAAAAGATTCTAGTACAATTTGTAGTAAATAAGGTATTTTCCGTATCATCACGATTATATATAACAAATTCATATGCCATTTAATATAGTCTAGAAATGTTTAGGTTTTGTGCAAATGTTTAACAATTTGTAACAGAGAAATGTTGTAATCATAGTGCATTCAGAAAGTATTCAATTTTTTTCACATTTTGTTATGTTGCAGTCTTATGCTAAAATCGTTTCAATTCATTTTTTTCCCTCATTAATCTACACTCAGTACCCCATAATGGCAAAGTGAAAACAGGATTTTAGAATTTTTTGCAAATTTATTAAAAATAAAAAACTGAAATATCACATTGACGTAAGTATTCAGACCCTTAACTCAGAACTTAGTTGAAGCACCTTTAGCAGCGATTACAGCCTCCAGTGTTCTTGGATATGATGCCACAAGCTTTACACACCTGGATGTGGGGATTTTCTGCCATTCTTCTCTGTAGATCCTCTCAAGATCTGACAGGTTGGATGGGGACCATCGGTGGACAGCCATTTTCAGGTCTCTCCAGAGATGTCCAATTGGTTTCAAGTCCAGGCTCTGTCTGGGTCACTCAAGCACATTCACAGAGTTGTCTCTAAGCCACCGCTGCATTGTCTTGGCTGTGTGCTTAGGGTCATTGTCCTGTTGGAAGGTTTACCTTCAGCCCAGTCTGTGGTCCTGAGCACTCTGCAGTAGGTTTTTATTTGCTTTCCCTCAACCCTGACCAGTCTCCCAGTCCCTGCCACTGAAAAAGGCCTCCATAGCATGAGGGTCTTCTCCCCCAATCACTCAGTTTGGCCGGATGGCCAGCTCTAGGAAAAATCCTAGTTGTTCCAAACTTCATCCATTCAAGAATTATGGAGGACACTGTGCTCTTGGGAACCTTCAATGCAGCAGAATTTTTTTGTAGCCTTTTCCAGATCTGTGCCTCGACACAATCCTGTCTTTGACCTTGGCAGGCAGTTCCTTCGACTTCACAGCTTGGTTTTTGCTCTGATATGCATTGTCAGCCGAGATATCTTATTTAGACAGGTGTGTGCCTTTCCAAATCATGTCCAATCAAGGTAATTTATCACAGGTAGAGTCCAATCAAGGTGTAGAAACATCTCAAAGATGATCAAGAGAAATGGGATGCACCTGAACTAAATTTCAAGTGTCATAGCAAAGGGTCTGAATACTTATGTCAATGTGATATTTCAGTTTTTTATTTTTCATAAATTTGCAAAAATTGCTAAAATATTTTTTTCACTTTGTCCTCATGGGGTATTGAGTGTAGATCAATGAGGGAACAATGAATTGAAACAATTTTAGCATAAGGCTGCAACATATCAAAATGTGAAAAAAAGAGAAGGGGTCTGAATACTTTCTGAACACACTGTATGTTTATTCTCCTCCTTCATTTATCAGCAGAAATTATTTCCTTTAGATAGACATACACCCTAGATAAATCTGACAAATGGTGCTAGTTATGAAATGTAAAACCAGATGTATTATTTATTATTCAATGAGGATTTTTTAAAATAAAATTTTTGTTAGTCTGCATTAAGATTAAAAATTTTAATTTCTTAAAATACTTTTTGTCAATTAAATCACAAGATGTGTCAATTGATTATAGCATTTAGACTACAATTTAAATCTGACATACTCCATTAACATGTTGTGTCAGTGCCCCGGCCCCCTAGCTGTGTGTTTGTTTTCTTCCCCTGTCCATGTGCTTTTGTTTTCCTTGTGTTCTAGCCCCGCCCCTGTCCCCGCCTGCCTCGTTGCTTCATCGCCGCCACCTGCCTGCCTGCTCACCTGTTCCCCATCACCTCGTCTGCTCTGCCCTATTTATGCCCTGCCTGTTCCTGTCTCGTTGCTAGTTCGTAGCAGTGTTGTTTCCTGACCTGTTTCGTCCCCGCGTTTTGTTTCCTGACTTGCTTTCTGTGCCTTTCGATCTCGCTTGTGCCCCGACCTGGTTTTTCTGCCTTTTTGTCCGGAGTCTGCCTGCCCCGTGCCTGATTGCCCGACTCGGGAATTGCTGTCTCCCGGTTCCTGACTCTGCCTGTTCCTGACTTCGCCCTGGTTTTTCCCACGGACTACTTATCTGTTACCGACCCTGCCTGTTCCCGGCTCACGAACTCTGCCTGCCGATTCTAATAAAGACGCACTTTACCCTGATCGTGCGTGGTCTGCTTTTGGGTCCCTCGTCTGTGCCGTAACATGTTGACCTCTTTGTGTTGTGTTTTTGAGTTGTGCTGTCTTTATATTTTGTAACTCAAAGAAAAAAAAAGTTTTCACAGTTTAATCTGTCAGCCTGAGCTAGTGTCCAGGGGTTTAGGTTATGTTTCTAAGGTATATACTGGTGGGATTAATGTCCACATGTAACACATACAATTAAAAGAAAAACTAACTCAATCCAGCACCATATTTTATGTAAATTCACACTACTCTATAGAGTTTTTTGTAATTTAGGTGTCAGGATTTTCGAGACCAAACTAAAGCATACTCAGAATCAAAGGTGTCCTTCATCTGCTTAGGACAGTTAATATGCAGTGCATGTACCCGGTCAAACTGAATATGCATTGCCTGAAGTAAGCTCTCTCAAGGTTTTCCATCACAATGGTTCCCTCAAGAATGATTCCAACTGCCAGTGGATCCAGGTGTGGTGAATTTTTGTTGCCTGTCAAGATAAATGATGAGAGCAATGATTGGAATGTACCGAAAAAATCCTCAGCACCAGAGTCCTGCAAATAAAAGCCATCCTAATCACCATTGACTCGTTTACATTGTTACAGATGTTTGTTGTACTCAGCAGGTGGTTTGAAAGGGCTTTTATGCAACACTTGAATCTTCCGTTTACACTGTTGTCATCAGTGACATAAAAATACCACTATCTATCCAAGTTCAAGTTGACTGTGATCAACAAAGTTGATTGTGATTAATGAAGTGTGAAGCACTCAAAATTACTTTCAAATGACTTTTGCTCAGTGTGACTCAAGCGCAGAAACACACATGTCTGTAGCCTGCTCCCTTGTAAAGACACTGTACTGTTGGTGGTGTCTCTCAAGATGCTGAACTGGTACTTCAGAGTAACTTTGTTTCCATTGCACTACACTATTCCTATCCACTCCAGCATTTTCCCTGTAAGCTCCTGAATCCACCGTGTTCTTGAACTGGGAACTGAATCTGAGACTTTACAAGAGATGGTCAGAGACTGTCCTGGCTGTACAACCATAGAGCCTGGCTGAATGAGTTCAGCACAATGAACATACATGGATAAATAATGTCAAGTGTGAACAAATCATTTAATGCAACCATTAATGTCAACCTTAACTTTGACAGTAGCCTAAAGAAAATATAATCAACCACATGAAGCTGTAATCATCAGAATTATTAAAGCTACAAAGGCTCCCATTGTACACATAGCGAACAATGGAAGTATACAAGAGTGAAGTGAACAAGAGTGAAGTGTACATTGTACACTTTTGCTCTTTTACAGGCCATGGAGAAGAATACTCAGTGGCTTTTATAGGAAATACAGGGGTCTGGATGTGGGGGATGTAGGACTGAGAACAGCCTAATAAATTCAGCATGTGGAGCACTGCTGCCCTCACATGGAAATGGAGAACAGAAAACAGCTCCTCTCAACACAGAACTTTATTTTGGATCAGTGAGAATGCAGATGGATTTACGAATTTATATTTATAATGTACAGTGCATGCTTTAGTCTAACCTGGGAAATAATTTTTATTATTGTGTACCATATGGATGTACATACAAGATGCTAGGGTCTGAAATGGTGTGTATTTCCCATGAGAAACATAGTCAGGGGTGGGGTGAGGGTGGGAGAGCAATGCTGCAAATGCACAAGAAAGTTTTTGTTCAAGCATTAGCACAAACATTCTCTGTTTCAGTGTATGTTTGTGTGTGTGTGTGTGTGTGTGTGTGTGTGTGTGTGTGTGTGTGTGTGTGTGTGTGTGTGTGTGTGTGTGTATTTGTGCATGAGAGACAGAGAATGAGAGACAGTAAAATACTGCAACTCCATTTGAAGCCATGCATGTATGTATGCTCATGTGTGTTTGTATGTTTGTGCATATGGACATTTTTATATGTGAAAGGGAAAGAGGGAGGAGGAGATGGAAGAGACAAAAATATCAAGGATAAATGACCTTTGTCAGTACTCCTGCCCCCTAATTGTTGTGTGCATGTTTTTCCCCTCCGTCGTTTACTTCCATGTGCTTGTGTTTACTGTGCTTCCCTGTGTTCCAGCCCTGCCCCGCTCTCCACCCTGTCCCCGCCCACCTGATTGCCTCATCGTCTATACCTGCCTGCCTGCCCACCTGATTCCCATCACCTCGTCAGCCCAGCCCTATATCTTCCCTGCTTGGCTCTGTCCCGTTGGTAGTTCGTTACAGGCTGTGTCCCAATTCAGGGGCTGCATCCTCCGAAGGCTGCATTTGAAGACCGATTGTGTCACATTCGGCGCGACAAGGCTGTCCCATTTCGAAGGCTCCTTCAAATGTGGCCGAGAAATGCGCCCCTCCTTTCCCGAGCAATGAAGGATGCAACGGGTGGATCCTTCGCTGGCCAGCCTATCCCAGGATTCAAGCGTCGGTGATGAATCACTTTTCAAAAAGAAAATGGCGGACACAACAAAGACTACAAACAGCACAGATGAATTCAAAGGGTCAGAATATCCTTCATGAGGAGCACTGCTGCCCCGACCTGAAGGAGAATTAAGAAAAACAACATCACTGATGAATTTAGATCAATAGCACACATAGTGGTGATTTACATGTAAATGTTTTAACATTCTTACAACAGTTTCCAGACCACCAAGTGCCCCCTACATTAATCCCACTGACTCCACATTTGAGTTTGAGGGAATCTCCTGGTTTCTTCACCTCTGCAGCAGTCTGGGTCAGAGTGATACTGCTGTGAACACCTAAACAAAATGCAAAATCATACAGGCTGTTTTCACCAAGGTGACAGGTATTCAGAAAGATATATTGTTTAATATGAACAAACAGAATGATATATCTGCATGTAAAAATATTAAAACTTAACACATTACTAAACAATAGATAGACATTGTTACAGTACCCGAATATCAAATCAGAGAAAGATACACACAAACACATTTCCAGTGCATGTTTGCAATGTTTCACTATCCTTCACTGCCTTCAGTGTCTCTCTCTCTCTCTCTGTCTCTCTCAGCTTCTTGTTCCCCTGGATGGAGGCTGTCCTCATAAATAAGGAATCCCCTGTGATGTTTGCATGTTTATTGTTCCTCAGAAATAGATATAAAGCGGACTTCCCCCTCTGTGTTGCACAGTGCACCCTTGTTATGTCCCACCCTGGTAGTCTAGGGGTAAAAGTCGGTGGGGCAACACCGTCTCAGCAGTTTGGGGGAAGGCACAGTGGACAAACAGAGTGGGAGAGTGCACAGTGTCTATTTGCAGACTATGTTATTTACAAAGAAAAGACACAAGAAGATGCAGTTTACAAAAAAGATACAAAACATACACACTCTGACACAGTTAAGGACCACAGGTGGTGCCAAAGAAATGAAATAAAGAAAACTCAGTCTAGCCTGTCTAACCTAACACCAAGAGCTAAATGTATAGTACTCCTCGGAAATATAAAAAGGACTTCCCCCTCTGTGTTGCACAGTGCACCCTCGCAACAATAACTTACATCATGTCTTTTTATAAGACAAATATTGCAGGAGTAAAATATTGTTAAAATGTAATATAATGTTATAAAGTTACTTAAATAATTAGAGAAATGTTTTTTTCAACTGTTAATAAAACATTTTCTACAATGAGGTTTTACTGTAATTTTATTTAACATTATAAGGAGACTCAGTAGTTTAATGGTTCTGCACTGCCTATCCTGAAGTAAACTGCTTATTCATGCTCATTGAACAGCAATATATTTTACAGATCGTTCATTTCACTCCCTATCCTTAAGTAATTTGTAAAGGATAATTAATGTCAGCTTTTGAGTAGGGATTTATAATAAATGTTAAAGTCATGGTGTCATTAATATTAAGTCTTATAGACAAGTAAGATCTCTTGATCAATATTAACCATGGTTGTAAGTGGAACTGTAATGTGTGTGATTGAAAATGTCACTCAAGAGGCTGTTCTTATCATTGGTGTTATAAAGGATTTTGCAGGAATTCTGATTGGCTGTGTTGCTGGTGAAATAGGTAGGAGATGGTATTTGTTTAAATTCTTGAATTACTTTGAGATACCACATGAATATATCATTTATATGGACTTCACCTCTGCAGCACTATAGGTCAGACTGATACTGCTGGGAACACCTGAGCAAAACAGAAGATCATCCAGGATGTTTTCATCAAGGTGAAAGGTGCACAGAAAGATATATTATTTAAATTAAAATATCATGTGTGGATTAATTAACAGAATTGTACATCCAGATGTCTTATAACTTTACACATTACTGATCAATATACATATTTACATTACAATACCTGACCGAAATGACCAAATTGACAAGACACAGACAGAAACATAGTTCCAGTGCATGTTTGCAATGCTTTATGAACATTGACTGCTTTCACTAGCTTTTTCAGTCTCTCAGTCTCTTTCTATGTCACACTGTTTCTCTCTGTCTCTCTTGCCTTCCTGTTCCCCTGGTTGGGACATGGTCACTTAAATAGGAGACCCTCTGTACATTTTGCAAATTTACTGTTCAGCAGAAATCAATATAAAGAGACTTTTACTTAATTTGCTTTCACAGACAAATTAGCAATTCTTTGTAACAGTAATAAGAGTTAATACCCACAGTTTGTTGTTTTAGTTTGTTATAATGTTGTCCTCTTGTTTATGTGGGAAGGACCATGGGCAGGATGCTCTGTTGTAGAGTGGCACAGACTCCCCTTTCCTTGTTTTATAAATTTGCTGTCCTACTCGAGTTTATCCAATATCATATGCTAATGTGTAATGAAACATGTTCCAGTAACTCTTTAATTTTCTGAGCCTGCAAGACTGAACAGCAATATTAGACCTGGCATTGGGATCTCTGGAAGCTTCACTATTTCTACTGGACACGTGTGTGTGCATGTCATTTATCAAAAGGGGCAGAATTTTTATTGTCATATTTTTGGTGGGAGCCAGGGAACCTTTTATTCCACTTTATTGTTGTCAGGGCTCGGGCAAGGACACAGTCGCAGACCACAAGAACGTTGAATTCCGGCGGATTTATTGAGTCCACAAGCAAGAGCGAAGTAGCAGAAACAGGCAGGGTCAGAACCGGAAAGGCAGTCCGAGGGGCAAATCCAAAACGCAGGTAAACGGAGCAGGCAGGGTCACACATCGGGCAGGCAGAGGAACAGGTGAACAGGGCAGAGCGGCAGGCAAAAACAGGTCGGGAAAAAACAGGCAGGTCGAAAACGGGAACAAGCAGCAAAGATCACGAGGAACAAACGGCGGGGACAAAACAGGCAAAAGCAACTGAGACGAACTAGCAACAGGACAGGGATACGCAGGGAAGATATAGGGCAGGGCTGACAACGAAATGGGAAACAGGTGCACAGGCAGGCAGGTGAAGGTGATGAGGCAATCAGGCAGGTGGAGACCGGGCGGGGAGCAGGGCAGGGCTAGAACGCAAGGAAAAACAAAAGCACATGGACAGAAAAACACAAAACACCACGGCTAGGGGGCGGGAGCGCTGACAATTGTCTTCTTTGATAGTTGCCTATGAGGAGCTAAACCCAAAAACATTACTTTAGTCCAGTTGCAGGCAATGTAAATTAATGACTTATGGACTTTCTCAATTTTCTTTCGTCAGAAAACATCACACAGCCACAGCTGTGTTTTAAGTAGTAAAAATAAAGAATTAAGTGCATTTACATTGTGACAATCAGCTCAGCTCATGCTAACCTGCTCACATTAGGCCTGTTGTAAAGACACAGCAGTGGGGCCTGTGGAGGAGAAGCCCTGGACTCTACCTGTGTCTTAATTGACTTGGTGAAGACTGTATTCATTTACACTGCTGCTTTCTCTTATTTGGCAGCTGAGCACAATGCTTTGCCCTTCTATGGGAGAGTTACCACCTGCAAAATGAAATTGTTTGTGTATTTTTTTTATTTTAAAGTAAGAAAAATATATGAAAGTGAATGAATTTCCTGCATGTTCTATTTAAATCACAGGGATCTCTATAATTAATTAAAACCTATTCCAAAATGTTCCAACCAGAAACCATAAAATAAGGTGTGGGTTCTACAGTGGAGAAATCCATTTCAATGTTACATAATTAACTGTTGGTCTAAGCATCCAGAAAAAATGATCTAAGCATTGCAGAAATGAGGGAGGCATTATGAGGCTGTTTGTGATATGGTGTACCAATTTCAGGTGCTATCAAGATGAGCTTTGTGGATTTGTTTGCTAATATGAATAACAGTTTCTTATTTAAAACAAAATACAGTCCAGAATAAGATGTTTGTATTATAAACATAAACCAACCATTATCAAAAATATTAGTGAAATTTTGGCTCAGTTGTTGTGTAGATCAGGGGCAGTCAATGGAGTGAGTTCTTGTACTTCCTGTGCCATACTGTCTCTCACTGTGTGTCACGGGCACAGTAATAAACTGCAGTGTCCTCCACCTGCAGGCTGCTCATTTATAAGTAGAAACTGGAGCTGTCCTTAGAGGCTGTGAATCGCCCTTGTATTTTTGAAGAGTAATATTCACTACCAGAGCTGTGGTAGCTAATCAGCCATTCCAGTCCTTTTCCTGGTGGTTGTCGGATCCAGCCCATCCAGTAGCCATTCACATTAAACCCACTGACTTCACATTTGAGTTTGAGGGAATCTCCTGGTTTCTTCACCTCTGCAGCAGTCTGGGTCAGAGTGATACTGCTGTGAACACCTGAACAAAACACAAGGTCATTGAGGATGTTTTTATCAAGGTGAAAGGTGCTCATAATGATGCATTATTTCACAGGGGAAAACAAAATAATAAATCTGCATGTAGGAATATTAAAATTTAACACATTACAAATCAATAGATGGACGTTACAATACCTGACAGAAACGTAAAATTCAGAAAGACACACAGACAAATGAATTTCCAGTGCATGTTTGCAATGCTTCACAATCCTTCACTGCCTTCAGTCTCTCTCTCTCCCTCAGCTTTTTGTACTCCTGGAGGACAGCTGGCTTCATAAATGAGAGATCGCCTGTGATGTTTGCATATTTAGTGTTCTTCGGCAATAGATACAAAGTGGACTTCCCCCTCTGTGTTGCACAGTGCACCCTCACAGCAATAACGTACTTCATGCTCTTTACAAGACAAATAGGCAACAATTTCTATTGACTATAATATGAGTAAAAGACTGGAATATTATTCATAGGATAATTATAAACTTTTTATGTCTTTAAAAAACATACTGTTTTTAAAACCTATTTTCTGTTATTAGCTCATACTGTAACTTACTGTACTGACATTAAGATTAAAAGCATACACAGTTAGTATATTTTTCTGCACTGCCTGTCCTAATGTAGACATTGATCATTCTTTAATAAAATGTTTATGAATGCTGATTGAACAAGAATCGATATTTTTAGATTGTTCATGACACTGCCAATGTAAAGTGATTGGTAAGAGATATTTGGTGTCAGCTTCCAAGTGGGTACTACAATGAATGTTAATAACTTTAAAATGATACCATGAATTAATCATCATCAATGTATCATTAATATTACGTGTGAACATCTTTTGATCAGTTTAACCCAGAGGATGTGATTGGCTGGATTGTGTGTCAGTAAAAATGTAACGTTAAACGCTGTTATCATGGGTATTGTAAAGGATTGTGCAAAAATTCTGATTAGCTTCACTGCTGGTAGAGTAGGTAAGAAATGACAGCTGTTTCATTTTTGAATTATGTGTAGATGGCATGTGAATATATCATTGACAGGGACATGCAAAGAGTTCAGATGAATGATGCGCAATATCTATGCCACAAAATGAAAATGTTTCATGCTGAAATGACATTATGTTCTTCTGTATTTTTCCTCAGTAGTTGCAAGCAGATGGAGTGAGTTCTTGTACTTCCTCTGCCATACTGTCTCTCACTGTGTCTCACAGGTAAAGTAATAAACTGCAGTGTCCTCCACCTGCAGGCTGCTCATTTGTAAGCAGAAACTGGAACTGTCCTTAGAGGCAGCTAAGGAACTGACACTACCTGACAGACATGTTGAAATCAAAAAGACACAAACAGAACTATATATCCAGTCCATATTTGTAATGTTTTACTGTCCTCACCTATAATATTAACCCACAGCCTGTACCTTTCTCTCTGTCTCTTTGTCTCCCTTGGCTTCTTCCTCCCCTGGTTGGTAGCTGCCGGTCCTAAAGAATACACAATTCATTCCTTTCAAAATACTTTTGAATGCTCACTTAACAGTAGTTCATATTATGTTTGGGTTTATTTAGTTGTTGGTTTTTGAGGATTTGCTCTTTCTGTTCTATAGTGTGAGAAGTGTTGGCCAGCTTCTGCACATACTCCAATTAATGCTTATAATTTATTTATGTATTGATAGTTATTGACTAATATTACCATTACATGAAGTGTTACAGACAAATAGTATGATTGATCTACCACATGGGATGTGAGTGGAGAATTAAAATGTATGAGGGTAAAAAATACTGCTAAAAAGGCTGTTCATCAGGGATGTTATTTAGTATTGACCAGAAATACCAATTAGCTCTATTTGTGGTAGAATCAGTGAACGATGACAGTTGTTCCAGAGAGTGGGGGAGAAAAAATAGAAATTATTACAGAAGAGATAAAATAGATCATACACTTCAACAAAATACTACAGTTGCAAAACATTTACAAGAAAGATACTGCTATGAAACTATGGAATATATGAAAGCATCCTCTGTGGATAGAGAACCTTTTTGCCTCAATGATGTCTGATTTTGGAATATCTTTATTTGCATCAGACATGACTCAAGAATATACAGTATATTTAATGTTGTTGGAAGAGACTTGTCTATGGTTCCACCTTCAGTTAACAGCTAACAGCATTCACCTGGCTCAAGATAGAAGTTGTCATTTAATATTAAGTGAGGGAAAGATTCCAGAACCAGATTATAATCTTAACCATTATAAGCTAAACAGCAAAACTAGTCTTAGATCAGCAGTAATGCACAAATTCTGCTTGGAGTTTTTACCTGCCTTCTCTGATTCAGCCACTGCACAGGATTGATTTAAATAAAAAGACTCATTCCCCAGCAGTGAAGTTGTCATGGCCTATATGTGTGTAATAAATGTTCAGTTAGTAAAATGGAATAAAGTCAGATATTAAAAAAAATCCATTTTGAGTTACATTGCAGGAGAGACACGGAGAGGCAACTGGTTTCATTTTATTTGGCTGTTGGTTACTGCATAGCCCATGAGGGGGCAGCAGAACTCCATATAACGAATGAGTCCAGCCCAACCTCCAGGTGATCACTAGAGCACTGCTGTTGTACCCTTTGGAAAGGTACTTAACCCACAATTGCCTCAGTAAATATTCAGCTGTATGAATGCATAAAACTCTAACCTATGTAAGTTGCTCTCGATAAGAGTGTCTGCTAAATGCCAATGAAGTAATGTGTGACAGTAATGTGTCACACTGCATGTCCTTTTTTGTCCTGTTGTGATACCCATCTTTTTGTGTCCATGCCATCACTTTATTAATCTATAGTCTATTATCACCTTGATCCTCAACCACCTACTTTATTTTTGAAGGAAGTAGGTTGCAAAGCAAAGAATCTCCTATGTTGCTACTTAGCTACTATACACATACATATATATACACACACACACACACAGACGGGCCACCACAAGCCACCAGAACAGTTTCAATGCACCTTGGCATATATTATAAAGGTCTCTGGAACTCTTCTGCTCTACTGGAGGGATGGAACACCTTTCTTCCAATAGATATTCCCTCATTTGGTGTTTTGATGATGGTGGTGGAGAGCACTGTCTAACATGTCGGTCCAATAGGGTGTTCAATTGGGTTGAGATCTGGTGACTGCGAAGGCCATAGCATATGATTCACATAATTTTCATGCTCATCAAACCATTCAGTGACCCCTCGTGCCCTATGGATGGGGGCATTGTCATCCTGGTAGAGACCACTCCATTCAGGATAAAAATGTTTCATCATAGGATAAAGGTGATCACTCAGAACAACTTTGTATTGATTTGAAGTGACCCTTCCCTCTGAGGGGACAAGTGGACCCAAACCATGCCAGCAAAATGTCCCCCACAGCATAACAGAGCCACTGGATCCCCTCACTATAAGGGTCAAGCATTCAGGCCTGTACCGTTCTCTTAGTGTACGCCACTGAATGAAAATGAAAAATGAATACATTTTATGAATGAAAAAGGCTATTTCTGTATGTCTACATTTATTTATTTATTTATTCCCGCATTTCTACATTTATTTATTTATTATTTATTTATTCCCACATTTCTACATTTATTTATTTATTTATTTATTTCTGTATTTCTACATTTATTTATTTATTTCCGCATTTCTACATTTATGCATTTATTTATTTATGCATTTCTACATTTACTTATTTATTTATTTCTGTATTTCTACATTTATTCATTTATTTATTTATGCATTTCTACATTTATTTATTATTTCTGTATTTCTACATTTCCACATTTATTTATTTCTGTATTTCTGTGTCCGTATGTTAATTGAAACAAATAAATAAATGTAGAAATGCGGAAATAAATAAATAAATACATGTAGAAATATAGAAATAGCCTTTTTCATTACCAAAATGTATTCATTTTTCATTTATTTATTTCTGCATTTATTTATTTATTTATGCTTATGTCATTTTTTAATGACATTAGTGTATATATATATATATATATATATATATATATACACATGTAATGCTAATTATCCATCTGGCTAATTTTGCATTTTATATTAATCATTGTTGCTTTATTTTTTCAATAAACCAGTCTCATGATGTAATTTGTACATTGTTTTCTATATCAACAAATCTTGGGGTTCTGGAAATTTGTATCATACCTACATTTCTAGCTGGACACACGATTGAGCAGTCATGTTACTCTTACTCATAAATTTTGATCCAAAATTGAAGAGTGGAAGAGTGAAACTAAATATCTATTCTAAAATAGATAGGCATTGCAAATACAAAAAAGAATCCCATCAGTTATTACTGGATTGATAGCAAGACAATGTTTAATGATTTGATTCTGTCTTGTTTTTGGCGGAGAAAAAACAAATTCAAGAATGACAATGAAGTTGTTTTCTGCTGTGTCCAGGTGGGGGCAGCAGTGCTCCTCATGATGGACATTCTAATTTATTACGTAATTGTAATGTAAATGTAATTTATTGTGCTCCCATCAGCATTTATCTCCCCAAGCCACTCTGGACTCTTCCCAGCCTTCTGTCGCAGCCAAGCTGTCCAATAGCCAATGAGACTAAAGCCAGAAACTGCGCAGGTCAGCTTCAATGGCTCTTTTAATCCATTTCAATCCATTCCAGACAGAGGGGCTGTTGCTGTAGACTGCTTTTATGAATGACTTTCTTGTCTATGTCAAATGCAAGTCTTCCCAGTGCCTTTTACAGCAAATACTGTATGAACCAGATACTTGAGCTATGATATTCCTGATCTTTTACATTTTGACTTTTGAAATATGCTCCCTACTTCCTTGATACAGTTATGAATTTAAAAATCAGTGCTTTCACCACAAACACGCACAGAATGCATCTGCTGGCACTAACAGCAGAAATGTAAGGATGGGTTGTGTAGCAGATGAGCTGGAGTGAAGTGCAGTGAGGGGCTTCTGTTCGGATACTCAGATACAGCTGTAGTTTAAATACTGGAGCCTGAGTGGGATTTGCAAAATATAAAGGAGAAATGCTGACATAACTTCCTGTGGGAAGTGTCAGACATAAATTCAGAATTAGTCATCTTATTATTGCGGAAGAATCATTATTTTTGTCCAGCAATAAACATCACAACACATTTTCACTGATCGAAGATATGAGCCATATACCACTTTCAGATCTGCAGTTTCTACTGTGACATGAATAAGATTTTAAGGTGTCCTCGTGTATTGTGAAACAGTATAACATATACGCATATACATATGTGTCATATACTCTTCTGTGTCACCTACTAACCAGGCAGCAAAAGGAAGAAATGTTAATTTTATATGGAGATATTACAAACAGATTCAAATCAACACAGGTATTGTTT
This sequence comes from Megalops atlanticus, assembly GCA_019176425.1. Lineage (NCBI taxonomy): Eukaryota > Metazoa > Chordata > Actinopteri > Elopiformes > Megalopidae > Megalops > Megalops atlanticus. Next base: position 13,785,675 of record CM032875.1, on the reverse strand, counting down.
AAATAAAAAAAAGGATAGACAGACAGAGATTATTGTGCATGGGGGGATGCATGCATTGTGGATGTAGATCGTAATACATTTTATGGGGAGGTCTTGTCCTGTAAATGTTGTAAGATCAGCATCCATCTGTTCATTGTTACCGACTGACGTGACATTAAGCAGTGAAAATGTAACTGGCTCAAGGTTTACATTAAAGCATTAATTTATGCCAAGCAAGCTGATGTCAGTCTGAGGTACTGCTTGAGTATTTGGTCTCTAATAAACCATTGCACCTGCTTTTCCCAAATGATAAGCCATTGGTCACCTACATGTAACAATTGCTAGCAAGGCGTAATGTTTAGTAATGTTTAAAGGGAAGAAAATGACAAACTGACTCACAGCTGCTGTTTTCCACTGGAGGCAGATGGGATGAAGAACTGCCTGGTGAATAATTTAAGAAACTTGTTTAAGATGGATGGTGCTCCTCACTTCTCTCCAGGTGAGGGCAGCCGTGCACCATAATAGTGTTTTCATTCAGTTCTGTTCTCAGCTGTTTTCAGTTCTGAAACCCCTAGAGACTTAAACAAATTCAGTCCACGGCATTTCCTATAAAATGCACTGAAAATTCTCTCCCAACACAAGAGCATTGCCTGTACAACAGAGGGGTGAATATATGTTTTACAATGGGAGCTACTGCAGTATTCATAATTCATGTAAGTGTGCATGTTTCTAAAGCAAGATACTATAATAATAATACCGAATTGCAATTTCTATGATTGTTCTGCTAATCTCTTTTTTCAGGCTTAAATAAACCATTTTCTTATTTTTTTATTGATTATATTATTAAATTCATTAAATGAATGAATGTATGTATACAATTTAATTGAATGAATGCATGTATGAAATTCTCACAAATATATAAACTTATATTTCTTATTCACAGATGTTGACTGTGTTGACTTAAGCCAGCCGGGTTCTATAGCTGTAAAGCCAGGACAGTCTCTGACCATCTCCTGTAAAGTCTCTGGGTATTCGGTCACTAGCACCTATTGTACAGACTGGATTCGACAGCCTGCAGGAAGAGCACCAGAGTATATTGGAATAATTTGCTATGATGGAAGTACTGCTTATAAAGACTCCCTTAAAAATAAGTTCAGCATCTCCAGAGACACCTCCAGCAACACAGTGTCTTTACAAGGGAGCAGCCTGCAGACTGAAGACGCAGCTGCATATTATTGTACAGCTGCTTCACCAGCTCCAGCCATTGTGGGTATCGAGCACAGTAATAAACAGCAGTGTTCTCTGCTTTCAGACTCCTGGCCTCCAAATACTGTGTGCTTCTGGAGACGTCCTCAGTCAGGGTGACCTGTCCTTTCAGGGACTCTGCATAGAGCACATCAGAGCCTAACCCTCTGTTCATTCTCCCAGCCCACTCCAGTCCCTTCCCTGGTTTCTGTCATATCCAGTCAGGGCCGTGTTAACCCAATGGGCTATAGGGGCTGCAGCCCAGGGCCTCGGCCACTAGGGGGCCTCATGTTGCAGAGTCGATATAGAAGCGCAAGTTAGAAAATCTGTCGAGCAAAGTAAGCTGTGAAAATGTCTAGCTATAGGAAACATGAAAGTGGGGCCCAGAAAAGAATAATGCAAGCTCAAAAACAAGAAAGAGCCTCAGAGCTACTAAAAAGACACCCAAATTAACAAATTTATGGAGAGAAGGACAGCCTGCTGCTCCCACGACTAGCCAGCCTGCCAGACTGTTATTCCAGTTGCTTGCTGCTGGAGGATCTGATGTTGATCGTGAAGAGCCAGGTACTTCATATAGTGGCAGAGGTGAATCAGTAGGCCCAGACAGCACTGGCACAGCCATGGAAGTGGAGAAAGAAATATCATTAGAAGCCCCATGCTGGGGAGAAATCATTGATGAGAAATTGCGTTCCTTCTAGGTCAGCAAAGGAGTTGAGGCCCCCGCACTGTGCCGAACAAAGATGTTGATTTTTGGGCATTGGAAATAATATACAAGAATCAGAAACAATGTTTAAGTAAAACATTATTCACCCGCACACTCCGAAACGGGGAAAAAGTTTCAAGAGAATTGCTTGTGTACTCCCCTTCCACTGGGAACATGTATTGTTTTTTTTTTGTAGACTGTTTGGCGAGAGAACTTCATCTGCTTTCGCTCATTCTGGTTTTTCGGATTGGAAACATGCAGTTAGCCGGGTGGAGGAGCATGAAGCAGGCCAGACACACCGAAATGCTACGCTCACTTGGCTTGCATACTTTTACACAGGTGCATGGAATAGACTTGGCACTTAATGCACGGTGCAAAGATGAGGAGAATTACTGGAGAGAAGTTTTGAGGCGAGTTATGGCAGTCATACGGTTTTTATCAGAACGTGGCCTGGCACTCCGCAGAGACAACAAAATTTTCGATTCTCCTCACAATGGCAATTACTTGGGGATTTTGGAACTACTCAGCCAATTTGATCATTTTCATGCAGAGCATATAAAAAATACAGGAACAAGGGCCGAGGGACACCGTCATATTTATCTTCCACTATCTGCGATGAATTTATCAGTCTAATGGGTCAGCGGGTTCAAGCTGAAATAATTCTTCAGCTGCAGAATGCCAAGTATTTTTTGTTAATTTTAGACTCCACACCCGATTTAAGTCATATTGACCAGCTAACATTTGTGGTGCGTTATGTTTCTCAGGAGGGCAAAGTCTTTGAGCGATTTTTGAAATTTCTGCCGATATTCAGTCATACAGGCGAGTCCCTCTTTTGAGTCCCCCCCCCCACATGAATGTTGATATCAAAAATTGCAGGGGACAGTGTTTTGATAATGCATCTAAGCAGGCCATACAAGGGATTGAGGGCTCGGAAAGAATTCAGGAAATAAGCCCCCTGCTGACTGGATTCCATGTGTTCAGCCCACTCCCTGAACCTCGTAGGGAATTGCAGTGTAGATTGCTGCAGTGAGGCCAATGTGTATTTTAGGTTAGTTCAATCAATTTTAACTTTTTCACAGCCTTGCCTGCCCGGTGGGAAATATGAAAGGGCTCACTTGGCTTGCACAGGTGCAGAATAAACGCGCACTTAAACAGTTAAAGGATTCTCACCAACAAGATGGTCTGAGGCACATGCACTCCGCATGCAGGCTACAAAGGCTCTTCATTTGAATTACAGAAATATTTACAGTGCTCTAAATGGAAATTGCAGAAGATGACGCTCAGAATGCTGTCATGCGTGGTGAGGTGAGATCCCTGGCCAAAAAAATGGATAGATTGGTAACAGCATTTCTAACTATCTTATGGGACACTATACTGCAAAGATTTCAAAATGCCAAGTATTTTTCACGGCCCTTCAGAATGTTGAATTGGACCTAATTACTGCTGTGGAATTGATTCATTCGCTTTTAGACTTCAGTGATCAGATTTGTGACCCCAGTTCAAAGACTTGGAATCCAAAGCTAAGGCATTGTCTGTGTCACAAGAATACAGATCTGATAAATAAGCCTCTGACCAGCTAAGAGAAAGTCCTGACCAGATGACTCTAAAGAGCCTGACCATATGCATACCGGTGAAGACAAATTTCGTGTAGAGACATTCTATGTCATAATAGACAGACTGATTAGTGCTTTGCAACGGAGACACGAGGCCTATAAGGGGACATGCGCGTACTTTGGTTTTCTCACACAACTCTGGAATCTCTCCCCTAGTGAAATAGGCGAAGCAAGTCTCAAATTGTGCAGCAAGTATAACAACGATCTACAGGATTATTTTCCTGATAAGCTAATACAGTTTGTGAGTTTCTCGCGTGGTACAGTCAGTGCCCCAACACCGAGAAACCTTCTTCTATTAATAAGAGAGAGGCACCTCCAAAGTGTTTTTCCCAATGTTGACAATATACCTTACGTTGCCCGTAAGCAATGCCAGCGGGGAAAGATCATTTTCAAAGTTAGGGATTATAAAACATAGACTGAGGACATCAGTAGCTGAGGAAAGACTTAATTATTTGACTTTGATGTCAATTGAATATGACCTACTGCGAGAGCTGGATTTTGAAGGCCTGATTGCTGACTTTGCCTTTAGAAAGAGCAGGGGAGTCAAACATTTATTTGCGTGTATAGCCTAACTCAATTGTAAAGCATTTTAAATAGGCTACTTCTAGTGCTGGATAGGCAAGTTCAGCTATGTTTCCTGTATTCTGAAAATGGTGCACTGTACATGTGTCTGTCTGCCTTTTTCGTTGTGTTTTGGGTTTGTGTGGAAATGTGCTATTCTTTGGCTTTTCAGTTGGTTTTTGGACATCAGTATTAATTTGTTATTAAGCTACAGTATATGTCCTAAGCAATAGGATTTTTTTTTTTCATCGTGGCTTGAAGCTGACAGGCTATAGTCAAATTGTGATTATAATAACAGAGAGGGGTTCTGTTGTGTGGACATCGATGCACTGCTGGGTAGCCTAATTTGCGCGTGCGCGTCTTTATGTGTGGGTTTGTGTGTGTACGCTGCACGGGAGGGCCTCCTCCCGAGACATAGCCCACGGCCACAGAATGGCTTAATCCAGCCCTGTATCCAGTGCATGTTTAACTCATCATTTGGTACCCAGAGACTGTACAGGACAATTTGACTGTGTCTCCGATTCTTTTCACCTGAGCAGGAGACTGATCCAACTTTATATCATCACAATCAATGCCTGTAAAAAACATATTGAAACAATCAATTAATGCTGTGAGGCACATTTCCAGAATAAGCCATTGTGTAAAATTAGACTTGGAATTATTTTAATCTCATTTTTGCGAGCAATATTTATTACCTTTTATGGACATTATTAAGAAGATCAGGCTCCCTGTAGTCCTCAGATCCATTTTCAATTTTTTATCAGACAGAGATCCACAATTTGGTTAAATAAAGTTTCTCTTGTCAGATTGCTTCAGCTGCCTCGATGTATTTATATTTTTGGAGGGGTGGCTCACTTTGCATAGCCCACCCTCTGTGGGCTGAAATGAGGACTGCAAACAAAAGCTTCACATCAGTCTTCAGTCTGTTGCCATAACCTTTCAGTATTGGATACTGTTTCAATATCAACATTTGACATTAACCTTCTCTATACATAACATAAGCACAAATATTTGGGAGATTGTCTCAAAGATGAGATTGCTTAAACTGCTATACATTTTATCCACTGACAAAAGAACTATGGAGTAATAGATATATGGAATGCTCTATGTATGTTGTATGTTGAGGGCCACTCATGGTCTTTGAGTATTATTTTATTAATATTCCTAAAAAATCACTCCAAGGGAACGTAATATAACAAACGTTTCGTGTGAAAGCAGGGACATGTAAATCTATTGTCTTGTGGGCTACACAGCCATCACAGCCACAGTGCTGATTTGTTCAGCTAAGTTTATTTGTATTAAACAATGGAGGTCAGTCATATCTGTGCAGTAGAGAACTATAAAAACTTAATATCTAATATATAAGGTAATATCTTATATTATTGCTTCAGCTCACAATCATTACACTGGCTGAATAGCTCTAATAGCAAAGTTTTAAAGCAGGACATAACATCTGCAAGAAATACAGTAAAAAAACACAAGATAAATGAAGCAAATACTTGAATTTGAAGTAAGCAAACATTATATCAGGAAAAAAGAAACAGGTTGAAATATGCTTCTGTTTTTCACAGTGTATTTGAGTTTAAATCATATACACACATCATCATAACACACATTATATGCTAAATTGTTACTTATCAGAGAATGCCACATGAAGTGAAGTTTTTAAAACCTTTTTGCAAATTCATTAAGATGAGGATCTACATGCAGCAAAACACATTGCACACAGCAATCGCAACACAAAGCATTAACAAAAATTTTTTAAAGCAGAAGTCTCTACTAAAATAAGAATTAAATGAAAATTTACTACTTAACCACAACACAGACAATTATGTTTTTTTCATGTTGAGGGGCTAATCCCTTGCTGTTCCATTCTGAGACTGACATTTTCTGACCACTGTGAGAAACGCACTGGAACAATATGTTTCTGGCAATGTATGTTAGCACTCCTGGGATCAAGACAATCATGACTGAATGAAACAGATATCTGGGCTGTGACCTCCCTCACTTTTACAAATTAACCTTTGAAATGTGCTAAAAAATTTATAGTTTTATCAAAACACCTCAACACTCCATGATGATACTGTGCTGTTTGGGACACACTTACCAAAAGGCCATACTGGAGAATGAAAAAGTATTCAAACAGCATGTACAACAAATTCCAATGCTCAATAAAACCTGTTAATTAAAGTAACTGCAATTTTTCATATTTACTGAATTAATACCTTATCTTCATTAAGATATTAAGATACATTTTTTCCTCATTTAACGGCACTGATGAAGCGGATTGAATGCTTCTCAATGAAATATCACGATCCAAAGGTGCCGTGCCCATTCCCTTCAATGGACAGTTCTGTGAGTAAGGCTGTATCAACGCCACTTCCTGCCTAGCTCCGGTTTAAACCTGCAAAGTTTTTTTTTTTTTGGCTACTATGGCCACTTTCGGGCGCACTGTTTTCAGTGGACTAAGGAAATTCATGGCAGGATTATTCTGAAAGATTGGAATGTTTTTCATGGCAAATGATATCGAGGACGATAACAAGAAAAGAGCAGTCTTACTTAGCGTCTGTGGGCCAGCTACGTATTCCACTTTGCGGACTCTGCTTGCACCGCAGCTGCCTACACAAGTGGGTTATAAGGATATTGTTGCCAGTCTGCGCAAGCATTACAATCCTCTGTCATCTCCCATTGTGCAACGTTTTCATTTTCACAACTGCAAACAGAAACCAGACCAATCCATTGCCAGTTACCTTGCAGAGTTAAGGAAGCTCTCTGTATATTGTGAGTTTGGTGATCAGCTTGAAAACATGCTCCGTGATCGCGTAGTTTGCGGTGTCCTCAATGTTAATCTGCAGCGCCGCCTACTGGCTGAACCTAATCTGACTTCTCAAATGGCTGAAGAAAAGGCCCTTGCAGCTGAGACTGCACCTGCAAACACGCGTGTGCTTCGCCCTGAGGGAACGCCTGAACCAAATGATGTTCACCAGCCAGTGCAACAGCAAGGACGGGTCAAAAAGCCTACAGATGATGGGGAGGAAGGGCATAAGCCCTGTTTTCACTGTGGCAGAAGGAGTAGCTCTTCGACTAAATTTAGCACAGCTGTCTGCCATTACTGCAAAAAGAGGGGGCACATTACCCGAGCCTGCATGTCAAAGATGAGTGAGGACACTTTTCACAGCCTCTGGCCTACAGATGCCCCCAGCTGATGAGTGAGGATCGAGTCCTAAGACAGTGGTCAAGTGCACCACTGAGCACACTGGGCAAGATTATTATTGATGTAGAATAGCATGGGGCAAAACATGCCCTGCCTTTGTTGGTCATCCAGGGTCATGGAACAAGCCTCCTTGGACGGGATTGGTTCAGCACCCTTGGCATTGATGTCACTGGAGTTTACCAGGTTCATCAGCACTCCTTGCTCAGCATCCTCAAAAAACACACTAAAGTTTTTGGTGAAGAGCTGGGAGCATACAGGGGCCCACCGGTGTCAATTGAAGTAGACCCAAGTGTGGCGCCCAGGTTTTTCAAAGCTCGCACAGTTCCTTTTGCATTGCGTGCTAAGGTGGATGAGGCCTTGGATCTCCTAGTTGAGCAAAGTGTTTTTACACCTGTGAGGCATTCAAGGTGGGCAACTCCTATTGTGCCAGTGGTAAAAAAAGACAGCTCACTGAGACTCTGTGGTGATTACGGCTGCACTGTAAACACAGCTGTCAGGCCTGATGTCTACCCCCTGCCCACTGTTAATGAGCTTTTTGCAAAACTGGCTGGTGGGACCATTTTTACCAAGCTAGATTTAAAGCAGGCATATCAACAACTTATTGTGGAAGAGAAGGCAGCTGAGTTGCTGACCATAAGCACACACCGTGGATTGTTTCGTGCCCTGCGATTGCAATTTGGTGTGTCGACAGCAGTGTCCATTTTCCAACGGATCATGGACACTCTGTTAGCTGGCATTCCTGGGGTCCAACCTTACCTTGACGACATACTGATTGCAGGTCACACACAGAACGAGCATGATTAGCATCTCGATGAGGTGCTTTGACGTTTCTCTGAGGCTGGGCTGAGGCTGCAGAAAGAAAATGCTCCTTTGCGGCTCCAGAAGTGGAATTTTTGGGGTTTTGGATAGATAAAGATGGAATCAGACCAACGAATGAGAAGGTGGCTACGATACAAGGTGCACCAACACCACGCAACAAAACAGAACTCCAAGCCTTTTTGGGCTTATTGAATTTCTACAATTGTTTCCTTCGCAATAAGGCAACTGTGCTAGAGCCACTGCACCGCTTACTGGATCAATCAGCGTCTTGGAAGTGGACCAGAGTACATGAAACTGCGTACATGAAGGCAAAGCAGCTACTCCAAACTGATGATGTTCTGGTGCATTGTGATGAAACCAAGCCCCTAGTGCTGGTCTGCGACGCCTCTCCTTATCGGCTCGGGGCCCTACTGAGCCACATTCAGCCAGATGGCCGCAAAGCACCTGTGAGCTTCGCTTCACGAACCATGACATCGACTGAAAGGAACTACGCACAGATCGACAAGGAGGCACTGGCTGTCATTTTTGCTGTGCGAAAATTCCACCAGTACCTGTTTGGCCAGTCATTTGTGGTCTACACGGATCACAAGCCACTGTTGGGCTTGCTGCATCACTCAAAGCCTGTGCCACAAGTCTTGTCTCCTCGCATGTTGCGGTGGAGCTTGATTCTTTCGGCCTACCAATATGAGCTATGCTATCGCCCGGGCGAGCAACTGGCCAATGCTGATGCCCTGAGCCGTTTGCCACTCCCAGCTGTTTTCACTGAGACTCCACCACCACTCAAGGTTTTTGCTGTTGGAGGCAGTTCCAGATGCGCCTCTTCATGCTGACCAAATTGGAGCACTAACTGCAAAAGATCCTGTTTTGTCACGAGTTTTACAGTGGATCTTGAATGGGTGGCCCGATGGTGACAGTGACAAGCGCTTCAGTCCGTTCCTTGTGCGCCGTCATGAAATGTCTGTCCACAAGAACTGTGTGCTGTGGGGAAGTAGGGTTGTGATTCCAGAACAGGCGCGGAAGGTTGGATGCCCAAGTGGAGGAAATGGTGAGGAGGTGTTCAACGTGTCAGCAATCAAGGCAGTTGTCTCTTTCATTTATTGGCACCCGACTTAACAGGTATGTTGCAAATGATTTCTCATTTAACAATAATTTCAACATTTGGAGGCTGGGCTTTGATTTTATTATCAATGGATCAGATAAAGTAAATGATCTCAGCAGGAATAGAAAAATTCCAACATCCCACATCCTTTCCATTTGAGATACACTCAGACACAGACACACACACATACACACACATGCACGCATGCACGCATGTGCATGTACACACACACACACACACACACACACACACACACACACACACACAGATGTGTATTCATTTCTAAGACTTTTAAGACTTCTGTGCTCTACCTATGCTCTCTTTTTTGAAATCTTGATTTTTGGAGAGCTATATTTGTGTCCCCAGTGTTATGTCTGACTTATTATTCACTTTTTTGTTAAACTATGTTGATCTTACATTTTCTCATGTTGTCATTTATCTTCCCAAATTTCATGATTTTTACTTTTGTTGCTGCTAACATGAGAGTTCACATTTTTAGTTTGTGTCACAAAAGTAGTTATGCCTACAGAGTGTATTTATATTCAGATTGCAAGGCTGTGCATACTAGCTTCACGTTCTAGGGAGTCCATGGTGTGTGGCACTTATTAAGAAGCCAGACAGATTAATGGAGTGAGGAGTCAGCCTCTGTCCATATCAATGTCATAACTGATGCACTGCCTTGTGATTATAATACAATGTATGTTACTGCTTCAGTTCATATATTTGATCTACTTCATTAAGACTAGTTGAATGAAATAATGAACTCAAAGCCATTCCACCACTCCTACAGTTCCCTCCTGCAGTTACACCTTCCACACTCAGCAGCATTATTCCTACTTCTCCCTCCTTATCTCTTCTCTCTACCGTCTCCTCTGCTGTACACAAAGGAAATATCATCACGACCAACATGTTGACTGTGATTAATGAAGTGTGAAGCACTTTTTGTATTGCTCTCAAATGACTTTCACTCACTGTGACTCTCCAGCACAGTAATACACAGCTGTGTCTCCAGTCTGCAGGCTGCTCCCTTTTAATGTCACTGTGTTGCTGGAGGTGTCTCTGGAGATGCTGAACTTGTTCTTAAGGGAATCTTTGTAAGCAGTGCCTCCACTACTCCATATTGCTCCAATCCACTCCAGTGCTTTTCCTGCAGGCTGTCGTATCCAGTGTGTAGCATAGCAGGTCACTGAGTATGAGACTTTACAGGAGATGCTCAGAGGCTGTCCTGGTTTTACAACCATAGAATCTGGCTGGTTGAGTTCAACACAGTGAACATCTGTGGATTAAAAAAATATATATATATATAGTAGAACAATCATTAAAAACCACAAAGCAATAATTAAAATATCAAACTGACTTACTTCTGTAACTCCCATTGTCACACATAGATTCCTCTGTGCTTTACAGGTGATGCTCCTGTGTTTGCAGGAGAATTCTCTGCAGCTTTTATAGGAAATACAGGGCACTGAATTTGTTTGCATTTCTGGGGGCTGGAGGACTGAGAAGAACAAGTTAAATTCAAAGGGTCAGAATATCCTTTGAGAGAAGCACTGCTGCCCCCATCTGGACGAGCATTAAGAAAGCACCAAACAGATTCTCTCAACATCACTGATGAATTCAGTAAGAATACCAATCGGTTTAGATATTTTCATCATCATTAATGTATATGTAGCAGTGATATATGCATATATTTTCTCTTACTTGAAATATGTTCAGTTTTATTTACACAAAAATGCACATTTTATGGGAAATGTAAATTTCAAGCGACTTCATAAAGCGTACGTGACACCCTTATGACCTTGACATTGACCCTGATATGCCATATGCCAGCGGTTCCCAAACCTCTCCTGGAGGACCCCTTGTCTTGCATGTTTTAGATCTCTCCCTGCTCCAACACAGCTGAATCAAATGATCAGTTTGTTATTAAGCAGCTTCAAGAGTTCATAGCGAGTTGATCATTTGAATCAGCTGTGTTGGAGCAGGGAGAGATCTAAAACATGCAGGAAAAGGGGTCCTCCAGGAGAGGTTTGGGAAATGCTGCCATATGCATTCCCATGCATGCTTTTATTAAGGTAAGAAGTATAATGTCATTCTGTCAGCCATCTTGAAGCACATTTATTTATAAAGTGGTTAAAACATACTAAGGAATTTATTATACATGCTTTTTAGTCTAATTAGAAAGTGTTGCCAATACATTTTTATATTAAATATAAACAATAAACACATGAATATAGATTTGTTTTGTGGGATATTTATCAAGAAATCTGAACTCAGTTGTGTCAGCTGTGCCATTGGAGGTGTTACACTCACATCTTCAAATGGACCACATTGTAGAGGAGTCCAACAGTATTTTAATGTTTACAAAGTTAAACTTTAACAAGCTTACTATACATTTGAGTCAGAATTTTAATTGAAATTCATGGTGACCCGTTTTTTTCAAAGTTGAGACTATTGCTGATAATTTGCATGGTTGTATGGTATTGTATGGTCTACAATTGCTGACTATTGTAGACCATATGCAGCAATAGCTTTTGCATTTTTGTTGCATAGGTGCACATTGACACACTCTTCACCAGGACATTCAATAGTTGCTCTGAGTTACTCATGTAGTGAATGTGCATGGCTTCACATTAAGAAGCAAACAGGACTGAAAAGGTGCATTCAATGTGATAAAATGATAGCAGTGCCTGCCCTATTTTTGGAACCCACAGAAAGATTTTCCCACACCATGTCATGACCTAGTGAGACCTTGACCTCCCCACACCTTTCCCCTCACAGGATCACCTCACCCTCAGACCACCGAAACACAAAAGGCCAACTAAGTGGAGATAAAGTTGTGGGACACTGGGTAATGATGCCCCCCCTTACCCTTCCCTCCCCAGGCCAGGATGCAGCTGCCAGAAGCAGTAGCAGAGATGCAGTGAACATGGTTTGTGTTGAAGATGAACTGGAGCAAGCTGCTCTTCTCAACTCTCCAGAGCTCGAAGTGTTAAATTCAGAGAGAAAAGAGAGAGAATTTTATTTTGCATAAGAGGGGAGGTCATAAATATACAGTAGGTGTAAAATGAAATCAAATGAGAAATACTATTGCTGTCACTTGCAAAATGTGTCCAGAGTGAGTTTCAGTACTTTATATGTCCTTTTAAATTGTATCGTCCAAATTTTATCAACTACTTCCTTATAATAAAACAAAAAGCAAAACTTTAAAATGCTCATCTTCATACAGAACTGACACTGTCTGACCCCTAAGCTTTGTGTAAATATTAGGCAGTGTGTCAGTTTGGTCTGCATTTTTGAACCTTGTTATGAGCTGAAGCATCAAAAAATTTCTAACATTTTTATTTTTGAATTTTTGTGTGGTTTTCTGGCAGATTCTTCCTTTTTACACACCCATCTTTTCTGGATTTTATGCAAGGACGCATAATTGTCCTTATGAAATATTATAAAAATATCTTTAATAAAAATATCCTTATTGTAAATGATGTTAAAATGTTTCATCAGTTTGAATACTGCTGCTCACACCTCTTATTGTACAGTTTCTCTGGTCTGTGTGCAAATTTTGCACACAGACAAATTAATACAATAAACAAACTCTTTTTTTGCAATCTTTCAGTTAAACTGCATGCAAAACAAAGCACATGTGATACCCTCAAGACTATAGTGGGACGTATTTCCTGTAGAGGGTTTTTGTCAGGGCTTGACGCTTGACTTCTCTCACTGAGAGTCTCTTCTGGCACAATAATACACGGCAGTGTCTTCAACTCTCAGACTGTTCATGTGTAGGTACACCTGGTTCTTGCTGTTGTCTCTGGTATTTGTGAATCTTCCCTGAACAGACTGGGATTAGAATTTTCTATCACTGTCATATTCAATTATCGAAATCCACTCCAGCCCCTTCCCAGGAGCCTGTCTGATCCAGCCCATCCAGTTACTGCTGAATGTGGATCCAGAGGCTGTGCAGGTCAGAGTGTGAGAGTTTCCTGGTCTCTTTACCACTGGTTCAGTCAGTACAATCTCACTATGCACACCTGCAATTAAAAGAAAAGCCAGATTTTAGATAAGCTAAATGGAGAAGCAAGCAAGACGGACAGACAAAGAGAGATTAAGAAAGAGACCTGAAAGAGTGAGTGCTGTGAGTATTAGCACGGCTGGTAGTAGCTTCATGACTGCAGGAGAGAAGGAGGAGCACTGAGTTAAAGCACAGACTGAGTCCCACTGACTGCTGATCTGGTTCTCACACTGTCACTGGCCCCATTAAAAACTCTGGAAGGTTTGCATTGGATCCTCCTCCAGGGGAGGGCACAATAAGGGTCACTGGAAATCAGTGACTGCAGTGCAGCACTGAGCAGCACAGACACACAGTGAAGACCCCAGTCCCTCTGTCACTGAGGGTAATATTTACCACAGACTGCAGCTTTGCAAATGAAAGCTCTGCAGCCTGTAATCCTGAAAAGCCAAAAGGAATCATATTAGACTCGTAGCCATGACAGACATGAAGAGTAAATAGTAGTTTTATTGCTCATATTGTCTGAATTGAAATGTTATAATGATTAACACATTATTAGTGGACATGATTATTGATGAATCATGATCATGATTATTGATTAGCTTTCAAGGCAGCAAAAATTGCCCAAAGAAAAGAACGCTGCATTCTGAGTTTAAATTTGAATTTGACATTGCACGGATACAGTAATAAGCAGGCAGAATGCAACTGAGTTTTTTTTTTTTTTTTTCAGAATTTGCTGTTTAAAACTATGTTTCTACAAAGGTCTTATTGCACAATGTGAGTGTAGGGATATGTTAAAAAAGAATTTACTGATCTACACATTTGCAGATGCCTCCCATTTTGGCTTTGATAGAAAAAATGTCTGCATTAATGAAAAATGTAGCCTCTATAATACAATAGTCAGTGTGAGGAGGTCAGTGTTAAGACTGATGGAACAGCAGAGCCGAGGTGTGTTTAAATGTCTCTGTTCATACAAGAAGTGTCCTCAAATATATATGCACTAAAATTTTTAATATTGAAAATATCAAATACACAAAGATTCACTCATGATGAGATATATGAGATTGATGATTCATGTATGTGATGCCCAACAAGATTGAAATATTGTCTTTATTGACAGCTGGTGTTTTGAGAGAAAACAACCCTCTGATAAACCATGGAAGAGGTTCAGATAAGAATTTGTAGGCTATGTATTTCTGGCTACACTGTCTTTTATCTGTTCAATTAATGTTTTTATGAGCCAATATACAACATTTTAAATGTGTTTGTAATTAGAGATGACTCTTTTAGATGGTAATGAATGTTCATTTTGTTTTAAAAAAGGGACTACTTTCAAAACAAATAATTCAGCTGTTCTTTTCCATATGACTTCCCAAATAATTTTGCCATTATTTTGTTGATTTCATCTCAAAAGACTGTGGGTAATTCTGTATTGTACATTGATTGCAGCATCAAGCACTGTACAATGATAGTTGTACTGAATAGTATAGAGTGACAGTGATATAGATTATAACTGAATTATAATACTATATTGTAGTGTAAAGCTGCTGAGTTTCACTCCCTACATTTGTTTCCGTGGTTACATACTTCTCGACTGTGAGGAAAAACTGAGTTCAACATATTGGTTAATTCTGTGTAGCTTTTTCTGGGTCTGTGCTCTTTTTCACACACTGGGGCAGTTGGGCACAGCAATACTCAGCTGTGTCCTCAGTCCTCAGCTGGTCTATTTGTAAATAGGTGGTCTCAAGGGAAACATATTCAGTGACAGTGAATCTCCCTCGGAAAGAAGCCCTGTAGTTTGAAAATGTGTTTCGAATTCACTCCAGTGCTCTTTAAGGTCCCTGATGTATCCAGTGACAACACAGGAGAGTTTGACTATGTCTCCAGGTCTTCTCATCTCTTACACTGACTTCCAGCCTCACATCATCACAGCACACTTCTGGAGAGAAACAGTAAAATCAGGTCAAGTGCACACACACCTACTCAATAACTACACTTCCCAGAGTCTTTTTCACATGTGTACGTGTGAGCCAAAGAGAGTTCTGTTGTGCTGTATATCTCTCAAAGTGCAGATAGAGTAGCTGAATGAAGCACAGCACAGCATCTGGGGACTCCATATATAGGGGAGGAATGAGGGTCTCTGATCTTAAAGAAGCTGGAGCTGAGAGAATGGTTGCATGGCTCAATCCAGAGGGAAGGACTGGAGAGGATGTGTGTTCCCTCAGACTGTGAGTGGAAACGAATTTAATTATTCTTAATAATGTACAGCACTGCCCCTGATGGACATTTATAGATTTGTTCTCACAGACGGAAGTCTGCGGTTGCAGTATCTTCCAACCTGATTCTGCATAATTGTGAGAAATGGATATTGCATTTTAGGAATATGGAGGCCTTTACTGAATAAAACGAATTGCTAAAGACTGGAAATACATTGGAATGCATATTGGCATTCGTAATACTCCTTATATGGCTTTTTGCTTGTGTTGTACTCTGCCTTACTTGTAAGTCACTTTGGATAAAGGGATCTGCCCAATGAATAAATGTAAATGTAAAACTTTCAGATTGTCTGCTAAATGACAAAATAGCCAATAAATCAAACACCAAAGAAATGCCAAACTTATCACGGATATCACGTGCTGAATTGAACAGTTTTTGCTCTCCTTGGTAGCATCATTGATTAGCTACCTTGGTTGGTAGACATCATGCATATTGCTTTCAGATTGTCTGGGGACAGCAACTGAGCTATACTGAAATTCAGCAAATAAAATAAAATGATAGTTCTTCTTTCTACTAAGTTTTATTGTCTCTCATTAGTGAAATGATTGACTGCAGAAAAGAACAGACTATGGATTCTGTGGACAGTACTTGATGTAGAGAGTTTTTGTCAGGGCTCACGCTTGACTTCTCTCACTGTGAGGCTCCTCTGGCACAGTAATACACAGCTGTGTCTTCAGTCTGCAGGCTGCTAATATCTAAATACAGCACATTGCTGCTGCTGTCTCTGGAGATGGTGAAACGGCTCTTATATGATGCTGGAGAATCAATGCTTCCACCTCCCCAGATGATTCCGATCCACTCCATAGCTTTCCCTTGACGGTGCTGGATCCAGCTTGTGCCGTAGTCTGTCAAAGCGTAGCCAGAAACCTGACAGGACAGTTTCACAGAGTCTCCAGGTGTCTTCATCTGAGGGGGGGAGGAGGTCAAAGTGATGGCATTCAAACCTACAGAGAGAACAAGAGTGGTGGTGAAAGTCTGATGTGCCTTTTCAGGCTTTCAGAAACAACAGCTGTTGTTATAGAGAAAATAATGTAGTATAGTTCCATTTGTTCATATTTGTTATGAGGGAATGAAAAGTGGTAACTTGAAGCTGTCTAAGACTGAAATCATCAGTCACTTACATGGCAGAAAGGCCAAGAGAAGAAGGAGCATAAAGTTCATATTTGCAGTGAGGTTCCAGTCAGTGTGGCAGCAAACTGTTCCTCAGTGTGTCTCTGCTGCCAGAGGCAAAGGGTCTTATAGCAGGGAGCACAGAGGCCTGATTTGCATGCAGATCAGTGGCGGCTGGAGAGCTGGAAACAGGGGAGGCTGAAACATTACCTTTAAATCTATCATTACTTTCAACCTGTTCCCCTTTATCCTCCTTGATTAACAATAAAACAAATAATTCACAGAATAATTGACACCAATGCGTAAATAGAGTAAATGATTATGCTTGCGAAAGAGCACAGATTGTCTGTAGTTTGTGTGCTATTGCGAAAGCTACAGCATGAGATTGTTTAATTAATAAGGGCAATTTGAATAATTAAGGCAAGTAATCCCAAAGCTTTTTATTAAATGTTTCACATTATAGCTTTCTTGTGTTACAAAATTCAAATTACAAAACAGAGCTAAATTTAGTTAATTCGATTTAAATTACTGAGAATAAACTTTTAGGTTAGGTTGAGTGCAATGAACAATAATGTTTAGAACACAGACCTCACAAAAGCTGTGACGTGTCATTAGCATTTAACGTAATTTAAGTCGATAAATGCCATCCTAATATATTCTGAGATATATGTATATATATTTTCTGATGCCAAGTAATATATTTCATTAATATCTGTACGCTGTTTGCACTCTGCCATTGAAGCATACCTGTAGTTTATTATGAATGGTGAACACGTTTCTGATCAGAAATTATTCAAAATATTTAAGGGATCCTTGTTCATTAAAGGAAATAATGGCTTGAAATAGTGAACGTATTGATTTTATGGAAGTTCTGGTGATTAAATGAATTTAGGAATGTTGACAAATGCATGTTTATGAAGTATGAGGAACATGTTCATTCTGAACTCTTTAACAGTGCATGAAGTTTAATACCCTCTTGAATTTAGTCTTCCAGATATGTGTCATGACAATGTCTCCATTGCCCCAAAGCAAACAAGATACGGTCAAAGTGAATTACTTTTATTGTAATCACTAATGTACACAAATAGTGTCATGACAGATATTTGCACTGGGCTCTTGTAAAGCCTTTTATGTTCAAACAGCTGACCCTCAAGGTCTCAATAAAAGAATGAACATTTTATGTTTGATTGCTTTTCTATGTTTTTTATTTTTCTGTTATGTTATTTGTGTTGTGCTTCAGGCTAAATATCCTTATTAGTGCCCTCCTTCCTTCGTTCATTAATGCTTTCAGGGCTGTGTACAGTAGCTGTGTATGATAAAGGGGAAGAGGTTTTTGTATGGCTCTCCCCTCACTCTCTCTCACTGTGAGTCTTTGGCACAGTAATACACAGCAGTGTCTTCAGCTCTCAGACTGTTCATCTGTAAATACAGCTGGCTCTTGCTGTCGTCTCTGGTGATGGTGAATCGTCCCTTTATAGACTGAGAGTAGTACACAGTACTGCCGTGCCGTAGTGCTAACCACTCCAGTCCCTTCCCAGGAGCCTGTCTGATCCAGCCCATATAGTAGCTGCTGAATGTGAACCCAGAAGCTGTACAGGTCAGTGTGTGAGATTCTCCTGGTCTCTTTACCACTGGTTCAGACTCAGTCAGTACAATCTCACTCTGAACACCTGTAATTAAAAGAAAAGTTTTTAGATAAAATATATGGTAAAAAGCAAGCAAGAAAGATAGAGAGAAGAGAGATAAAGTAACAGACCTGACAGTGTGAGTGCTGTGAGTGTCAGCAGAGCTGGTAAAAGCTTCATAACTGCAGATGAGAAGGAGGAGCAATAAGTTAAATTACAGACTGAGTCCCACTGACTGCTGCTCTGGCTCCCACACTGACACATTAAAAGCTCTGGGAGGTTTGCATTGGATCCTCCCTTAGGGGAGGGCACAGTGAGGGTCACTGGAGATCACATTTAGAAGAGTTTAGGAATAAACAGAAGAGCACAGCTGCTATCGAACAATGTTCGTGGTACAAACCCAATGCAATACTGTAACCCCATCCAAGACAATACTTTACATGGCATGAAATTCTCAAAGTAAGGAGTAGCTTTGTGCTATAACACAAATATATTAATATAAATAAACCATATATTTCCCATGCATAAGTGAGCAAAATATGATTCACTTCACTGAATGCTGGAAAATACAGTAAAGTACCCGGAGTTGGTTTTATATATTAAAGTGACCCATAAAAAATTTAACCATGACTTAAACCATGAAAGCAAAATAGTGTTGACATGTTGTATAACATTTCATTTGCTTTGCCAGAGCAACTTGCATAGCTTACAACTTTGCAAAATGAAGTAATTACCTCACCCACAGGCACCACAGAAACACCTTGCTCCTCATTGTGAAATCAGTAGATGCCTCATTTAATTCAGTATATTTTGTTGTGGGCAGAAGACAATGCATCAATTCCCATTGTTGCTGTAATGCTCGTCAGAAGATTTATACCTTCTGATCAATGCCAGAACTGCAGTGAAGACTTTTAGCACAGCACTTTGATACTGCAAAATTTCACAATTTCTGTTAAAATTGATAACATTAACAATGTTAACACGAATGGTGTTAAACAGTTAAAACTGGTGAAAATACTGCATTATTCAAGCCTTTGCTTTTGTGATATTATTGGGTTTATTAATGATTTTCTGTTGATCAAATTGTTCATATTTTATATCTGACACTGCAAGATAAATGCTGTGATTGGGTCAGGAGAATATTTCCTATTTCACTCATACATTTATTCATCTATCATTCCAGGGCTGTGTACAGTAGCTGTGTATGATAAAGGGGAAGAAGTTTTTGTATGGCTCTCCCCTCACTGTCTCTCACTGTGAGTCTCTGGCACAGTAATACACAGCAGTGTCTTCAGCTCTCAGACTGTTCATCTGTAAATACAGCTGGCTCTTGCTGTTGTCTCGGGAGATGATGAATCTTCCCTTAAATGACTGGGCATAATATATTTCGCTACTGCCTGAGTTAGAGTTTGCATCCTCTCCTCCTCATTGGGAGGGTTGATTTCACACGGCTTAAATAAAGGAGTCAGAGGGAGCGATGTGTTCTTATGAAATTAGTCAGAAACCCCATCAATCCACCTTCAGTGATCTTAATCAGCAGTATGGAGCCAGACACTAATGACACTGAAAAGTTCCTCCCTTACAATGGGTTCTGTGTATTGAACTGGTCTTCTAATAAGCATGGTATACAATCATTGAATTGCACTTGCTACTGAGAGATGTTTATTAGAGATTAAATGGCAAAATCAAAATCTTATGTGCTGACTGGTACCATAAAATGACCTCTCCTCTTGGTTGAAGACTTTTTTACTTGATCTCTTTCAAATTTCATTCTCATTTTTTAGCCTTAAAAATCAAAAAGTAACACTAAGTTAATTCTTATAACTCCTCTTTCAGAGGATGTGTAATGGCTGGTTCCCAGTTTCTGAAATTTGCATAAGACAATACTGATCTGTGGCCTTCATGTGATCCATCAAATCTATCTGGCATCATTTTACAAAATTTCAGCCCTAAGGAGCTGCTTTTCTAACATTAATCACATTGGATTGTAATTTTAAAATCCTTTATAAATAGAGTGTGATGTCATCACACTCAGGAAAACAAGTGGCACGTTAACGTCTATGACTCTTATGAAAGCAGGAACAAAGAAAGTGATGTTAAATTTTCATTTCAGGTTTGCTGTTTGACATTTACAGAGAATGAGAAAATAATATAGATGATTGCATTCATGAACGTGATTTTTAGTAACACTTTGTAATTTCTTTATAATTTTATTAATTTTAGTAAAAGCAGCAGAATAAAATTATTATCATTTTTAGAGGGTTACAAGTTCTACCTTGTGTGGTCTGTGAAAAAGATGTTTTTTATCTGTACAACAGCTTTTAATTCAAGACCCTCCAGTTTACTATGTTTATCTGTGAGTCATGAAGGGGAAGAGGTTTTTGTATGACTTTCCCCTCACTCTCTCTCACTGTGAGTTTTTGGCACAGTAATACACAGCTGTGTCTTCAGTCTGCAGGCTGCTTCCTTTTCAATGTCACTGTGTTGCTTGAGGTGTCTCTGGAGATGCTGAACTTGTTCTTAAGGGAATCTTTGTGAACAGTACTTCCACCACTCCATATTACTCCAATCCACTCCAGTGCTTTCCCTGCAGGCTGTCGAATCCAGTGTGTACCAGAGCTGGTTACAGAATACCCAGAGACTTTACAAGAAATGGTCAGAGGCTGTCCTGGTTTTACAACCATAGAACCTGGCTGGTTGAGTTCAACACATTGAACATCTGTGGATGAAGAAAATTAACCATAAAGCACAAAAAGCACAAAACAATAGTTAAAAATATCAAAAGAAAATTTTACAGTAACCTAAATAATACATGCACACTTACATGAAGTTGAAGCCAGTACAATTATTAATACTTCTGTAACTCCCATTGTCACACACATAGATTTCTCTCTGTTTTACAGGTGATGCTCTTGTGTTTGCAGGAGAATTCTCAGTGGCTTTTATAGGAAATACAGGGCAATGAATTTGTTTAAATCTAAGAAGAACAAGTTAAATTCAAAAGACAAAAATATCCTTTAAGAGGAGCACTACTGCCCCCATCTGGAGGAGAATTTACAGTAATAATCTGCTCCCTCCAACATCAGTTAACTTTTTAAAAAAAAAAAAAAAAAAGCATGGATTTAGGGATTTTTCAATCATAATTAATGTATATATAGAAGTGACATTTGCATATATTTCTCTGACATGAACCATTTTCAGTTCAGATTCTGTTTTTACCTTTTATTTTACACATTTTTAAAATTTTATTTACACATTTAAATTTACACATCATCAAATGTATTTCAGAGCTGTTATATGCAACTGTACTCTTTCACAACCAAGAAGACTGATATACCACATGTATTCCAATGGATACTTTTATTGTTAATGTTACAAATAAAATATCACCCTTTTCAGCCTTCCTGAAGCACATTTGCTTATAAAGTGGTTAAACAATGTTAGAAAAGTTCTTAAAGGCCTTAGAAAGTTACCTCATATAAATGTTGTCAATACATTTTTTGTATTAAATATAAAAATAAATATGTCAATGGGATATTTACCAAAAAAAGTACCATGTTAAACAGCCATTTTGGCTGTGTTTTCTATTTTTACTGCATTGGTGCACATTCACACACACTTCACCGGTATATTCAATAGTTGCTCTGAGTTACTTTGATATAATGAATGTGCATGGCTTCACATTAAGAAGCAAACAGGAGTGAAAAGGTGTATTCAATCTGATAAAAATGAGAGCAGGGCAGGTCCTAATATTTTCGGTGCTCCGAGAAAGATTTTCCAGCACCCTGTCATGACCTAGCTAGACCTGGACCTCCCCACACCTTCCCCCTCACAGGATTATCTCACCCTCAGCCCATCGAAACACAAAAGACCAGGTAAGACAGATAAAGTTGTGAGACACTGAATAATGATGCCCTCCCTTTACTCTTCCCTCCTCCAGTCTGGGATGCAGCTGCCAGAACAGCAGCAGTAGAAATGCAATGAACATGGTTTGTGTTGAACATGAACTGGAGCAACCTGCTCTTCTCAGCTCTCCAGGGCTCAAAGTATTAAATACAGAGATGAAAGAGAGAGACTTTTATTTTTGCATAGGAGGAGAGGACATATATACACTAGGTGCAAAATGCAATCAAATGTGAAATATTATTGCTTTTCACATAGAGTGTTTGATTCCAGAATTAGCTTCAGTACTTCATAGCTCCTTTTAAATCTTATCATTCAAAATTTACCAACTACTTCCTTATGATTCCCAAGGTTGAAACTGTTCATGTTCATGCAATACTGACACTTGTTACATCCTTGGTCTTGGACGCAACACACTGTCTGACTCTGGCTTTGTCTAAATTTTAGGCATTGTGTTAGCTTGCTCTCCATTTTTGAACCTTGCAATGAGTTAAAGCTTCAAAACATTTCTAACATGTTAATTTTTGAATTTGTGCAGGCTTCTGGCAGATTTGTGCATACCCATCTTTCATAAAATATTCTTTTTAGCACAGTCTAACTTTGCATTCAACCTTCTGTATTTTATGCAAGGATTCATCATTTTTGTTATTATCATTAATGAAAATGTGTGCAATGTGTTTCATCAGTTTGAATATGGCTGCTCATACCCCTTATTCTACAGTTTCTCTGATCTGTGAATTTTGCACCAAGACAAATTAAATAATACAGTAAACAAACTCTTTTTTGCAGTTACTCTGTCAAAGTGTAGGTGGAACAAAGCACATCTGATACCCTAAAGACTATAGCTGGAGGAATTTCCTGCCAAGGGTGTTTGTCAGGGCTCATGCTTGACTTCTCTCACTGTACATAAGTACACTGGCACAGTAATACACAGCAGTGTCTTCAGCTCTCAGACTGTTCATTTGTAGATACAGCTTATTCTTGCTGTTGTCTCTGGTATTTGTGAATCTTGCCTGAACAGACTGGGGGGTAGTATTTTCTATCACTGTCATTTTCAATTATTGAAATCCACTCCAGTCCCTTCCCAGGAACCTGTCTGATCCAGCCCATCCAGTAGCTGCTGAATGTGAAACCAGAGGCTGTACAGGTCAGAGTGTGAGAGTCTCCTGGTCTCTTTACCACTGGTTCAGACTCAGTCAGTACAATCTCACTCTGAACACCTGTAATTAAAAGAAAAGCCAGTTTTTACATTTGAAAATGATAAAAGCAAGGAAAAAAAAAGAAAAAAAGAGAGCTGAAGCAACAAACGTGTCAGAATTAGTGCTGTGAATGTCAGCAGGCCTGGTAGTAGCTTCATGACAGCAGGAGAGAAGGAGGAGCACTGAGTTAAAGTACAGACTGAGTCCCACTGACTGCTGCTCTGGTATTCACACTGACACTGGCTCATATGCAATTAATATAAAAGAGTATCTGAAAAAAACAGGATTTTGTTACCACTAACTAGTGTTGGCTAAAAACAAACTAGCCAAATGTGATTGTGTTGGTCACACGATGAGGAGACTGAGGGCTGAAGTAGCTGGTACTCATGAAGCTAGCACTTTTGAAATGGTTATGACTGCAGTTTGATCATTTCTATCTGCAGTTAAATGACCCACAGAACTGAAGTGCTGACTCAGCTCAGTTGGACAGAAACAGTTCAGTTGTTCACCTAAATAGCCTTTTCACACATTATTTCATCACTGTTCTCTTTTTTTGTTTTCTTTGTTTTGTTTTTTTTCTCTTTTTATCATTTACATGTGGTTTAAGTATATTAATTTAAATGTCCAAATATCCTATTTTACACAACCACCAATTTGTGAGTGCTTGAATCAGACAGAGGAAGTGATACTCAAACTCTCTTTCCTGTAACAGAGCAAAGAAAAACAACATACTATTATGTTCACTGTTTAGTTGTTTATCCACTGTTAGGCTGTAACTGAAAGGGCCATTAAATATAGTTAATTCCCAAAAGACTGATGTGGGTCCTGGGGAGCGTTTTTGTATGGGCTCAGGCTTGACTTCTCTCACTGTGATTCTCTGGCACAGTAATAACAGCAGTGTCTTCAGCTCTCAGACTGTTCATCTGTAAATACAGCTGGCTCTTGCTGTCATCTCTGGTGATGGAGAATCGTCCCTTTATAGACTGGGAGTAGTACACAGTACTGCTGTACTGATATGCTAACCACTCCACTGCCTTCCTGGGAGCCTGTCTGACCCAGTTCCTCTCATAGCTGCTGAATGTGAACCCAGAGGCAGTGCAGGTCAGTTTGTGGGATTCTCCTGGTCTTTTTACCACTGGTTCAGACTCAGTCAGTACAATCTCACTCTGAACACCTGTAATTAAAAGAAAAGTCAGTTTTTAGATACAGTATATGGTGGACAGCAAGCAAGAAAGATAGACAAAGAGAGATAAAGCAATACACCTGACAGAGTGAGTACTGTGAATGTCAGCAGAGCTGGTAAAATCTTCATAACTGCAGATGAGAAGGAGGAGCACTAAGTTAAAGTACAGACTGAGTCCCACTGACTGCTGCTCTGGCTCCCTCACTGACACTGGCTCCATTAAAAGCTCTTGGAGGTTTGCATTGGATCCTCCTCTAGGGGAGGGCACAGTGACGGTCACTGGAGATCACATTTAGAAGAGTCTTGTAATGAACAGAAGAGCACAGCTGCTATTGAGCAATGTTTATGCAGCCAATGCAATGGTGTAACCCCATCCAAGACATTATTTTACATGTCATTAAATTCTCAAAGTAAGGAGTAGCTTTGCACTGTAATACAAATATATTAAAACAATTCAAAATTTCTGTTAAAATCAAAAACATTAAACAGTTAAAACTGGTGAACATACTGAATTATGTTAATGTGAAGCACAGTGTGAGAGGTCATGCATACAAAGCACATATGGTGTAACTTTCATATGTGATCTAAATACCTATGCATTTTTCATTTATAGCGTGTTGAAACTGGTTTCTCCTTTAGCAATGATTTCAATGTTTGGGGGTTTGGCAGTGACTTTATTATCAAGATTTGTGATGAAACACAGAAAATTATCCAAGCAGGTAAAAAAAAATTCTCATGTGTGTTTTTTTTTTTCATTTAAGACACTCTCATTTAAGACTCTCTCTCTCCCTCTCTCTCTCTCTCTCTCTCACTCACACACACAACAATGGTGTGTATTCATTTCTCTCCAATGATGTCCGTGCTCTACCTGTTCTTGCATTTTCAGATCTTCACTTTTTGGATTATGCTTTGAACATAACATTGTTTCCCAATGTTATGTCTGAATTATTATTTACTGTAAAAGTACTGTGATCATCAATTTCACTCACATTTTTATGTTCCCAGATTTCATGATTTTGATCATTTTTATAGTTGTTACCTATCACATGAGATATCCGATTTGTATTTTGTATCATAAAAGTAGTTATGCTCTTAGCCTGTAGTCATATCCAGGATGTAAGGCTGTGAGTACTAGCTTTTTGATCTAGGGATTCTGTAGTGTTTGGTGCTCATACAGAAGCAATACAAACATAGGGAGTGAGGAGGCACTCTCTGCCCATATATTTTCATAGCCAGTGCACAGCCTGGTTACTAAGCTGTATAGATTGCAGTGTAGATTACTCCTTGAGTCAACTTCTTCAGCTCTCCTGAAAGGCATTCCACCACTCTGATATCAATATCATTTCAACAATGTTATACGGTATAATGACTCCAAGACCAGCATTTTGACTGTGAGTTTTTGTATTGCTTTCAAATGACTTTCTCTCACTGTGACTCTCCAGCACAGTAATACACAGCTGTGTCTTCAGTCTGCAGGCTGCTTCCTTGTAAAGACACTGTGCTGCTGGAGGTGTCTCTGGAGATGCTTCAGACATAACATTGCACCAATCCACTCCAGAGCTTTCCCCGCAGGCTGTCGAATCCAGTTTGTAGCATAGTTGCTATCAGTCAGGGAATACCCAGAGACTTTACAGGAGATGGTCAGAAGCTGTCCTGGTTTTACAACCAGAGAATCCGGCTGGGTGAGTTCAACACAGTAAACATCTGTGATGAAGAAAGTTCATCATAATTATGTTATCATTTAATATAATCATTTTGAAAATAAGCAATATCATTCGTGATAATTAAGGAAACCAGAGAAAAACCCACACTTACATGAAAACGTCCCCAATAAAATTGCTAATGCAGTAACTAATGAAGTAGCTCCCATTGTCACACACAGATTCCCCTTTCTGTTTTACAAGTGATGCTCCTGTGATGGGGGAAAGATCTCAGTGGCTTTTATAAGAAATAAAGGGGGCTGAATTTGATTAAATCTCTATGTGGGTGGAGGACTGAGACAAACAAGATAAATTCAAATGTTCAGAATATCCTTTAGGGGAAATACTACTGCCCCCATCTGGTGGAGAATTAAGAGCAACAAACTGCTTCCCCCAACATTACTGAAGAATTCAGTAGAAATTCTTACAACTTTTGGAATTCCCATCTGAATTAATTCATGCGTAGAAGTGATCTATGCATATATATTTTCCACAACCTATACATTCAGTTCATATTGTTGCATTGTCTTCTTTATCTTATTTTGAGGTGTCATATTTTGGTAATATATTGTACTGAAAATACATGGGACAGTAGATCATTTTCATATATTTGTACTCATCATGACTCTTCCAAAGTACTCTCTATTAGCTGAATTGATTAATGAATGGGTAACGCTCTGCTATTTATACTCATCTTAATGGATATTTGTTTTATTGTAATTGAACCAATTCTTTACCAGGCTTGTTCACAACACCACGTGATGTAAAATGTTTTTTTTTCTGTTTAACAATGTAATATAGATTTACAAGAAATGTTATTGTAGTTTAAAAATAATGACACACAAATATCGTAAATTTTGAACTTTATTTGTTCATTTATAATAATGTTAAAAGTAGGCCTACCGCCGCCTTAAAAGGCAATATGGTGTTTCGCCATGTAGTGGCGCTTGACTTACTACAGCCCTTAGAAGTGCGTAGTTGAAAAGTGTGTAAATCAAAGGCAGAATACGCGTAAATTGTGTTTACGCCCAGATTTTGGGGTTGCTCCGCCCAAAGCGTGTAACTGCTGTCATGGTGCGCAAATCAGACTTAAGTCACGGGGAGAATACGTGTAGGCTGAAAAGTGCGTAGCTGCGCGTTCTTTTTGACTTACGCGCATGGGAGAATACGGCCCATTGTGCTTGTGTTCTGTTACTCATCAGGGTAGGTTTTTGTACAGTCTTGCTGCCGCTTTACTGCACTGTGTTGGTATCGGATACAGTAATACACAGCTGCGTCTTCAGTCTGCAGGCTGCTGCCTTGCAGTGACACTGTGCTGCTGGAGGTGTCTCTGGAGATGGTGAATTTGTTCTTTAAGGAAACTTTGGAAATAATGCTCCCGCCACCCCACATATGTCCAATCCACTCCAGCACTTTCCCTGCAGGCTGTCGAATCCATCCTGTAGCATAGCTGCTGTCAGTCACAGAATACCCAGAGACTTTACAGGAGATGGTCAGAGACTGTCCTGGCTTTACAACCATAGAACCTGGCTGGGTGAGTTCAACACAGTGAACATCTGTGGATGACAAATATAAACATATTTGTGAGAATCACTGCATTTACATAGTTTAACTATTCTGGAAACAAACAGAAAGCAATATATAATTGTAATGTATAATATATAATCCACAGATTGTGTATTTTCTTGCAATTGTCACTATTAGACAGTATTAATCTGTCACAGTTGTAGAAATACAGCTGCTCACAGGATGCAGCTGCAAGAAGCAGCAGCAGAGATGCAGGAACATGGTTTGTGTTGATGATGAATTGGAGTGAGACGCTCTTCTCAGCTCTCCAGGGCTCAGGGGCTGCTGAGGTCTTAAAGAGACACAGCCACTGTTTAAATACAGTAAGCAAAAAGAGAGAGAATTTTGTTTTGCATAGGAGGGGAGGTGTATCATATATATTGGGTGGTATAAAAAGCCAAAAACAATAGAAATAGAGAAGCAGTATTTTTTTTATTTCACAATTTTTATTTCCAATTTATTTATTTTTTTCCACAATTGATGTGTTTGACTGACAAACAGAACAGCAACAAATGATCTTTTATTGATTCTTTTTTATCTTCTACACTTTAATAGTATTTTTGTCTTTTTGCACAAACTGAGCATAGTGTATGTTAAAAAAATACTGATTCATACATTTGCAAATGCATTTTATTTTACACCTTTGATAAGGAGGCAGTCTGTATAAAATAGAACAAATCCAGCCTGTATAATAGTAATGAAAATAAATAAATAAATAAATAAATAAATAAATAAATATTACTACTATTACTACTAATACTACTATGATGACAACTACTTCTACTACTATTACTGCTAATATTGCTACTAATAATAAAAATGCAACAAAACAAATGTTACATGTTAAGTTCTACTTCAGAAAAAAAAATGTCTCAGGAAAACCAAAAAGTGTGGAAATACATATTCTGAAAAAAATTGTAGTTTGTTCAGGTGCGGATCAATAATAATGAAATTATTGTGTTATTAGGCAATTTCAGTCATATGGTTTTCATTAATATTTTTGAATGCTGATGAAAAAATCACACAAAGAACTCTAATGTTGATGTGGATGATCTTGAGTTGTGATGGTTAGAAAGAACTCCCTTGGTTTCTGAGAGAGAGAGAGACAGAGAGAGAGAGAGAGAGAGAGAGAGAGAGAGAGAGAGAGAGAGAGAGAGAGAGAGAGCCTGTCACTGTTCAGGCTTTTCACCTGTAAGTGCAGCATATTCTTGGAGGTGTCTTTGGTGATAGACATCTGGCCCTGGAGGGACTGGGAAAATATAGTGTATGTCCTAAAAACACAATTTTTAAAATGGAAGGAAACTGAAATGTCAGCAAAAATAGTCAAAATGAGGAGCTCTCAGTGTGAAGCTCTCACTGATGAAGCAAGAGAGCCGAGGTGTATGTAAATACAGAGAGCAAAGACAGAGTTTCATTTTGCACAAGAGGGGAGGTGCAATATATATAGGTATAAAACAGAGAAAACTATGTATATTTTTTCAGATGTTAATACTTGTATGACTTGAACTTGGATAATTATTTTAGTTGATTCTACCTTAATTATTTTCAATGGGGAAATTTGTATGAATATATATAATGTAATATACATATACATGGACACAGTAGTCACCATCCCCCTCCCAAGAAAATAAATGGACGGAAAAATATATAATCTATTTATTATGTTATATTTAATTATTAGGTTGGTTGGTATGCATTTAAGGCTTAAACAGCTGACAATCAATAAGATAAGTGCCCTATATATCTTGCTCTGATTAGACTTAAACTTAGTCTGTTAACAAAAGAGAAAAACAAAAAAAAAATTAAAGCACAATATAAACAGCTCACCCTCTGTAGAGTCACTCTCTGTCTGAGATGCTCTTTCTGGTTTAACAGACTCCTCTACAAGCATAAATAGACAAATTTATATTAGCACATCTAACTTGGAAGGTTATTTAATCTGAATATATTTACCACACTGAAACTGCCCAGTAAATGGTTGCTTGGATGAAACCTTGCTGAGCATGTCTTCAGTCATCAGAACAGGAAGAGGTGCCTGCTCTTTCTCTATCACTTTGCGATACACATCCCGACATGAACGATCCGATCATTAAACATACATATGGCCTTTCTAATGCCATACCTATACAATTTATTGCAATACAGGTTTCGACACGATCTGATTCAACACAATGCGATTCAACGCGACACGATGCGATGCAAAAGAATATGATGCTAGCAATTAACATGGTACACATAGTTTGATTTTATTCACCTGTCATAGCAGCACGGCATATTTGCAAAATGCATGCATCTTGTCAAATGTCCCTCTCTTGAAAAATTAAACATTTGATCTGTAGCAATTCGGTGGAACGTGTAGCATGATAATCTATGACCCACCCGGACATTTTTGCCGAAGACTTGACGAGCAAGCATCCTCAGTTTAGAGAGGAGGAATCAAATATAAAATTACTGGTCATTATTGGTCACATTTCTAAATAATACAGGCAAACTAATAATTATATATAAATCGAACTTACCGGATGACCAAATCCAAATTGTATCTGGTGCACAAAAATATGTTTTTATGCTGGTGCAAATGGAAAATCGGTGAATCTTACCATCCCGATTCCCTATCTTTCTCCCTCTGCAGCTGCTCCTGGAACTAACTGTGTATTTTACAGGTTAGCTGCTGGGCTGAGGCTAACTTCGCATGATCACAAAAACACTGTTTGTTACATTAACTATTAATAAAATGTTTACTAGCTGCATTGAATAAAATCCTCTTCTTTATCAGCTTGAAATGACAACTATGTAGCAAACTTCTTATGACATATTTACTGTTTGGCACATGACATGAATGCGTGTGTAATACTTCTATGACAGACATGTTCACATATAATCCTCCATTACTATTCTACTACTTTATGGACTTCTCCTGGTTTTCAGGTGTAATTCTTCTTTTGTAGCATAAAACATACCGGAGATTGCTAGGAAATATGTAAAACTACATCAAAAAGTAAACTATCAAACATCAGCTGGGCATCAGCTGAGCTGATGAGTAATGGAATACACAGAGTAAATCTGGCAATATCTCATCTGTGGAAGAATTCCCACTCATGTCATGCCCATTGACTGCCCATTAAGAGAGCATCCAATCAGAAACGTCCTGTAAAATTAAAAATTTCCATGGAAACTGCTGACATGTTGAATGAAAGCAGGCACTTGGAGGCCATTGCAGAGATGTGGAGCAGGTTGCAGGGAACACTGTGTGATGTTGTGTGTTCATATCTGACAGAGGCCCAGCTGCAGGACTTTTATTTGCAATGTAGTACCGCTTTTGTCGGCACTGTGTGGGTTGCAGAGCCAGCTCCAGCTAGATGCCCTGATGCACAATCACACCACAGTATTCTACAAGTGTGTGTTGCACACAATGAAATGTCACTCCCCTTTGTTTTCACAGTAAGACTGACACCTTCTGGTCAAAAGTAGAATTAAACAGAAAAAGTTAAATTCGGTTCAACTCAGTTCCCCAGGAGTACTGAAAATTTGGGGTATCTGTGCTCATGTGCAGTGTAGATCTGCCTCAGATGAGTAATTGTATTACTGCACAGTTACATAATGGCCAATCTCATTTACATCATTTAGAAAAAAAAGATGCTCACTTGTGTTGCTTCTATTGCCCTTTAATGAGAACTTTGCACTCTGCTTGTTCACACAAATAATCATTTTTGAGATTTTTTTAGATGCAAGATGAATTGTCAGTCAAATCAATATAATTGTATATAATTGTATAGAGTCAATATAATTGTATATCATTGTATATGATTGCCAATCAAATCAATAAAGTTATGATAGAAATAAAAAAAAACAGTTGCAAAAGAAGTGGCAGCATCAAATAATGCTGCAGACAGAAATTGAAAAAAATAAAATCCATGAAAATCCACAGAATGGAAATCAAAAGTCATGATCTCTTTGGCACACAGCATTGCTCCAGTCTTACTATCTCTGTCATCTCTCACATATGGTCTGACCCAACCAAACCAGAGCAGCAAAAGCATAACTGTCTTTGGTGAGCAGACACAAAAGCACAGGTATGCCTTTTCAAATGAAAACTGCCCAAACGTTTTACAGTTACCCAGAACCTAAGAATGTTAGGTCCTACAATTGGTGAGGGTGATGAATATTTGATGTAATTCATTTGCATTTATTAACATTGATTTATTTTATTGGCATATATTCATCTCCTGAAACGTCTTCTTCATTGCCTAATGAGGAAGAATCACAAACAGACAACAGCAAAGTCAGAGCATTGCGAAGCACAGGTTGGGTATGACAGCATCTTACCAAGTTGCTCTTAGAAGGGACATGCTGAAGGTCTGTGAGGAGCCTTCACTTATATACAACTGGTATATCTTCATCTTGGTTCTTGGGTACACCTAAACATTGCTCCAGCTGTAATGTAAACCTGCCTTCATTGTCTAATGAAGAAAAATCACAAGTAGATAACAGCAAAGTCAGGGCATTGAAAACCAGAGGTAAAATATGTCAGCTTTGCATCCTCAGACTTTGTGACCATTTGGCACCTCATTTGTGCTTAGAAACAAAACATGGTGAGGGCCTGTGAGCAGCCTTCACCAGCATGTAAAACCTAGTTTGCAATGATGGTTATTTTAGGCACAGGAAATCCTTCTGTTCTGCAAAGATGGGAGTTGCTCATGAGGCTAGAGCTCCATGTTGCCTGTGAGGGCTCAGTGTGTGTTCCCTGCATCACACACCACCACATTCCAGTTCAATAGTATAAACAGACCAGCTTTTAGGCTGCTATCTCATGTCAGCTTTTCTGCAAATGCTTTGTCACAGCCTATCGGAGCAGGTCAAATCATGAGAGCAGAATCCAGCAGTAACAATCCTCCGCTTGATGCTAAAAACATATTTTAACTTTCCCCTTCTTGTGCTGCTCCAGTTGCACCTCTGCTCACATGTGAGAGAATTCCTGCTCCACATCCACTCCATAGTAAAAGTCTTGATCTCCCGCTGCTCCTTCCAGGATGGACTATCCTCAACATAGAGCATAGACTGGTAATTGGCTTATCGATTACTGTCCAGTTTAATCAATGACTAATAATGTTTATACTATGCTGGTATGAAAAAGGCAATTTCGAAGAAAAAAGTACTCTCATCGAATAATGAATGAGGAGCATCAAGGTTGATGGTAAGGTAACAAACAAAGAGCAAAAAGATCAAATGAATATTCTTTCTCAAAGATTAAAATAAACTAAAAAATGCAATAACTAAAATGTGCATTGTAATATTGACGTTGTAGGTAAATTTCTCTATGGTTGTCTTATTTTGGCTACGCAACAGATGCATATCGCTATTTCAAAAGCATTCAATTATCGGACGAACGATGGCAATCATTGCGTAAGAAATAAAGCGAATTGATACATCATTTAGGCTGCATTTTCATCATTAATTATGAAATATCAAACCTTAAAACTAGTCTGTGTGTCCACGCTTTTTGTTGAAGCTGCGGGGAGATTTTAGGAGCCCATTTGCTCACAAGTCATTTATGTGAAAAATGGACAGCTCATACAAAAGTAAGGTACCCTGTGGGAGGACTGTGATAAAGTAAGCGAAAATACTGTGAAGTGCAAACTGTGTGCTGCAATTTTTTTGTTTGTTTTAATGACTCGACTTCCATGATGATGATGAGGCCAAATTAAGAAACACCAGAGCGTCAAGCGGATATTTTCATCATCACCGCGAGGTTCCGACATACAGTGCAACCACAAGCGAGCTGAAGTTTAATTTCGTGAACGGTTGCTTAAATGACGACTGTAATTCAGAAGGGCTGTGCTTTAGGGTAAATTTATTTGAAAGTTTCATTTGAAGAATAAATACGCATTACTATTTTTTTAAATGTGCAGTGTCAAACTGTTGCAACTTATAGCATAAGTGCACCAATTAGTCCTTATTACAAGTCTTTATTTTATATTCCAAGCTTGTTTTTTTTTTTTTAGCTTAAGCGTAGACTACTTATACTGATTCAAAAAGGTCCAATTAGCCTCGTGCAATTTGGTTAACGGTATGGTTTGAACCAGGGGCGCCGTAAGGGGGACGACGACGACGACTTAGGACGATTCCAAGGGCCCAGCACTGACAGGGGGCCCTCATAGAACACTATTATTATTATTATAGGTTTGGGGGCCCAATATTATATTCTTTCATAGGGCCCAAAATTTCTAGCGGCACCCCTGCTTTGAGCACAACGACCATTTTACTGGATACTTACCTTCCATCCTTGTTTCCAGCAGCTGAAAACGTGTGATTTTCAAGGTCAGATAACGTCTGTCTCTGCCAATGACGGAATTTTGTGGAAAGAATGTTAGCCAATAGCATTTTTTTTCTGACAGAGGAGATGCGTCGGGACAGTACACGCATTACTGACATCTACTGGTCAAAAGTAGAACTAAATAGAAACAGTTTAATTTGAGCTGGCTACCTGAAGGTTTTAAATTAGCTCACTCAATGGGGTATTTGTGCCGATTTGACAGACCAGTGTAGAGCTGCCTCAGCTGACAAATTGAATTACTGCACAGTTACAGAATGGGTAGGTGTGTGTCTCATTTACATTATTTAGAAAGGAAAAAAAAAAAAAAAAAAAACATGAGGATGCTTACTTGTGTTACATCTTTTGCTCTTTAATTTGAACTTTGCACCCTGTTCAGTCCAATAATGATTTTTGAGATGTGTTAAGATGCAAGATGAATTATCAAGAAGTCAATATAATTCCTACACAAAGAAAAGACAGAAAAGAAGAACAAACTCGAGGATTTTTACTTGCATTACTTCTCTTAGAACTTTGTCCTCTAGGGGTCAGACTACACTACAAGTATGCAAGGTGCTCCCATCTCTCCTGCAGTACACAAAACACTGAAGATCAGAGTAAAATGACTGCTTTGCCTCAGTTCATACATTTTTTTTTTAGTATTCTACATATTTTAGAATAATAGTAGAGACATGAAAACTATGAAATAACACAAATGGAATTATGCAATGACAAAAAAGTGTTAAAATATCAAAGTTAATCAAAAATCTTTTTTTTTTCTTCAAAGTAGCCAATTTTTTTTTAAATAAATTCATGCATAGGCATCGACTTCACTATTTATATTTGTCTAAGAAACAAATTTCAAGCATTTAAGCATAAGCCTTTAGATAAAAAATATCTTTGAATGCATGTTTCCCATTATCTTAATCAGGTGTGTCCAAACCTTTGACTGGCACTGTATAAATGTACAGTGTTCATGGAACTCCATGCAGGGGATTGTGATAAACTTCCACTTGTTCACTTTTCCTTTTTCCATACATTCAGTAAAGTGGGATTGTTTCCCTAAAGAATGTATGTACTGTTCTCTTCTTATCAAAATCATAATGTAACATAATGTATCACCTTATATTACATCACAGTAAATGCTGTAAAAGCAAGGATATACAAGTTATGCCCTAAAATTGTCAATACTTTTGTTATACACACATATATACCACCTTTAAATTATTCAAATGTGCATTGTTTGCTTTGTTTGTAAATTTGTTTATTTTATGGTTATTTAATTACATTCTCTACAAAGCCTTCTTCATTACAAGGCACAGTGTCTGTGAGTTACTGCCCCATTCAAAAGCATCCAGAAACATCCCAATGTATATGGAAAAAGGTAAACATGAAGATTTAAAACTAAGAAGGAATATATTCCAATAATAAATTGATAGATACAAAAAAACACAAATGTACTGTGCTGTTGTTGCTTATGAGAAACTATTGTTATTGTATGTGCTTGGATGCACATCGTTTCCTTTGTGCTTTTCATGCAAAGGTTTTTCATGCAAATTATAGAAATGCACAAACACACACTGTGACACACACTCACCCACCTAAACTGAAATGTAGATATTTCAAGCCATCTTTCCACCCATGCAGAACACACACCTGCATTGAACATCCAGAAATACCCCAAAGCAGGGCTTCTGTGTCTCAGAGGCACTGAGGCGGTGCATGCAAATATAGAGCTGGACACAGCTGGCTGGCAGAGGGAGGAGTTCAAACAGCCAAACCCAAAGACACTCTGTTCTTAGTCTGTTATATTCATTAACTCAAAGTAAACAAAGTGTACAATATTTTTGAGTCTCTACAGCAAAAAACCTTATACTGGAACAGTAAGGCTAAGTAAATATTGATATGAATATTAATAACACTCAGACTTGGTGCTACAAGGATATAGGCCCACAGGCTCATGTTAAGTTCATGTTCCTCCTAGCACACAATGAATTGCTTAAATCAAAATTATGCACACATGAATCAGGTTGCTGAGAGCACAGAGGTTGTAGAAGTGCAGTAGCTTTACAGTGTCATAATTCAATACACACCAAGGTGCTGTGAAACCAAATGAAAATGACATCACAGACTGACACAAATTGCTCAACAGAACCCCACAATTTTTCCTGAGTTTAGCCTAATTGGTTAATAAACAGTACAGAGTAATTAATAATCAAATCTATTCAGACCAAATTTTCATTTAGTTCTGTGCATTTTAAATTCTCCAAATTCATCTTGTAGAATATCCTCGTCCACAGCGTTAATGGAAGCATGGCAAGCAACATAAATTGCAATCTGAAGTTCCCTGTTTTTTTGGTCATCATTGATCGTGCTTCCCTCACCAGAAGCTGTCGGTTTTGTAAACGACCTAATGCTAACATTAACACTAGGTAGACAATTGAACTTGTGCTTTTTCGTGGCAGCATTATCTTTAAAATCGCTGAGTTGAGCCCTCATCTCGCTTTTGCAGTACTTGCAACGGGCCTATGAGGGATCTTGTAGAACAGGTGCAATCCATGTTTTTAAATCAATTTAAGGCTCAAGTTCAACTTGTATTTTGCCCACTTCAACATAGCTGTCCAGCTTCAAAAACTGATGGCGCGGCGGGCTGTATTAATGGTAGCCTGGGCAACGTTTGATTTTCGAATGTATCATTATCAGAGATCAATGCTTCAGTGCAGCTGGCTAACATTAAACATTATCAAAACAAGAAATGAAAGCAAGTGAAAACAAACAACTTCATAATATCTTTTATATCTGTATTTATTGTTAGATAACAACTTGTTTGATTTTAATGTGTAAGTACTTGACAGAAAACAAAAACCGCCCAATATTGTGAAAAGTAGCCCAGATTGAATCCACCCGCCCACAGCCTTTTTCCCCCACCTGGTGGAGTGAAAAAGCGCCCAATTGGGCAGGCACCCGCCCGTGCTGGCAACACTGTATACAGTGAGGTGGCAATTTACTCTTAACAGCACAAAAAATGACAAAAACAATTGTCAGTGAGAACAAAAGTGGAAAATATCCCATCAAGCCCCTATTAGCAACTAGAGATATGCTTTGAGAGCACAATCTAATCTGTCTCTTTATCTAAATTGCAGAGCTGGACTACCTTGAAAAGGTACTAAACTTACAGAGATGCAGACAGTTCTGCTGTTGAACATTATTAACACCTGAAGCAGCAGGGTACAGACACAGTAGCACAGAGCCTCTGTTCTGATTGGAGGTTGAGTTTCCTTGTGTACATCTAAAATAAACTATTGTATTATAGGCAGGGGTGCCGCTAGAAATTTTGGGCCCTATGAAAGAATATAATATTGGGCCCCCCAAACCTATAATAATAATAATGATAGTGTTGTATGAGGGCCTCCTGTCAGTGCTGGGCCCTTGGAATCATCCTAACTAACCCCCCTTACGGCGCCCCTGATTATAGATGATTATGTGGAGGTGCGATCTTACTGTTCAACTGTCTTGACCTCCATCCAGGAATCTAATTCCACTGATGTACTATGAGTAATGTCAGTGAACTTTTGAGGAAGTCTAAAACAGTAAATGTCAGTTTGTAAGAGTTTCAGACCTGCAGGTGTGGGCACAGGGGAGAGGAGAGAGACATAAAAAGAGAAGCAAACGGTTTTCACACAAGGCTATATTTGGAGAACTGAAAGAAGGCAAACTCATCTGAGATGAGCTAGAAAGCAAATTTGACCAAGTCATGTCCTCAGCTTCAGAAGAAAATGTGTGTATAAAAGTTTGAGTTTGAGAAGTGCTCAAAAACACAGTGTGACTTCTGTTCTCTTGGCTAACTTTGCTTTGATGTTCCCATTCAGTTTAAATCAAAATTTCTGCAGTTCTCTCAGTTCATACATTAGGTTGAGCTATGTACTACTTATTAATTCTGGACATTATGTCTTACAGAGTGTGGGTTGTATTTATTAATTTCATCATGTTTATATTTTTTCAACAGCCATTGACGATTTAAACCCTACTCATTCATGTCAGAGACACAGAACATAGGATTTTGCATACTTTGATCATTAGACAAGACACCAATGGAAAAAAACAAATATTGTTGCAGTTTTATTTTGTGATTAATGCATGTTTTTACAATCATGAAAGGATTCATACAGAAATGCTGAAAACACCTGGATTATGATAGCTGTGTTTGACCACAACACAAACAATCTGATTTAGGTACAATCTCATTTACTGACAAAACTCTATCTGAAAAGAAACAAGTTAAATCTACTGTATCATCATATCAGCAAAGAGGATGCTATAATGTGTGTATTACAATACAAAATCACTTTTATTTGGTAGAGATGTAGCACCTCTAAACCACTGACTTAAAAGGTGCCTATATACTTCATAAGCCTGTGACAAGAAAATTATCGTCCTATGGCAAGATAGCACAACTGCAAGCAGAGATATAACTTAATAATAAATATATAGTAATTCTTAGTGATACATGCAAAAGGTTCTCTGCAGACGTATGCAGACACACATGATTACATAAAAATCATTCAATTGCCTCCAATACAATATTTTAGGATGCAATTTGAACCTGAATTTTATCCTTGTTCTTCACATCCTTTGATGATCACTTAATCTGAAAATAAGCAGAAAGAAAAAAAGACATATAGAAGGTCAAAACTGAACCATGGCACTTTCTGAAACACTCCTGAGTTTATAAAGTATATAAATCCTTCCGGTAGGTAACACAGAAAATTAATCCTCCCTGGTTCTCAAATACTCAATACTAACTCTAATGTACCTATTTCTATGTGCTGGTATAACTGTCATAATGTAATACAATTTACTATTTTACCATCCCAACCAATGACAATTATTAGTGATTTATATGTATATTCTAAGTATTATTTTAAGCAGTAGAAGGTATGTATGTGATAAACACCACTTTTTACATGCTCTTGACAATTTAGTTTATAAAGAAGGCTTGGAAACAGAATAAAGTTGCAGAGTGAAGTTCTAGATACGCTGCTTTCATTGCTTCTGAAATAAATCTGTTATATAGTGATTGTTTCTTATTTGGTACAACTACTATATCTTATATCCACTGTCTGTTTCATTGTGTGTTGTATGAGAGTGCACACACCAGTGCAGATGCAGTACCTTCATCAAGCTGAGGGGGACGCTGTAAAGGACAGTGCAGAGGAATAGGATGATGAAGGAGGAGGCAGTGGACCACAGGCTGCCAAGCTCATCCTCTTCCTCACCTTCCTCACTGCAGCTCAGAGCAACCTCTGACTCTGACTCTGGGGGCAGTGCTGAGGGGTGGAGGAAAGAGAAAAACACTCAGTTAGACCATCTGGACTGCTGAAAAGCTACAACATATTAAAATAATGATTTCTTTTTATATATTACATAGAGTGTCCTCATCAAGTTTTTGTTGATCTGTCAAGACAGTAACTCTTTTTTAACAGCTAGTATATGAAATCAGTCAAAAGATAACACATTGAAACAAAAGAAGCCTGCAAATCCTAAGGCATACCAAGTCTGAAGTTGCACAACCCTTCTCAAAACACATTACAGATACACACCTTACACACACAGTGTCACAAAGCAAAAAAAAACTGTCAAAAACTGTTGACATGTAGGTATGTATGTGACAAACACCACTCTACATAATCTTGACAAAGACAGAGGTTTATAAAGTGGGCTTGAAAACAGAATAAAGTTGCAGAGTGAAGTTCTAGGTATGCTGCTTTCATTGCTTCTGAAATCTATTGCATAATGAATGTTTCTTACTTGGAATGAAGAACTCTTGTGTAAAGGTCATTATTGTTTAAACTTCTGTAAATTAGTGAAGTCAGTGGCACTACAAGCAATAGGTACCAATAACGTAGCCACAGGTCACAAGGCAATAAGTAAAATGTACTCAGGCTTAAAATTAGACATCCACAAGAAAAGATCCATTTGAATGTTTTGATATGGATAAAGACTGATCTAAATGACCTCTTACACTTTGCATAAAAGCCTCTTACTTTTACTATGTGAGTCAGTAGCACAAGCTTGTACAGCATTCTTGCGATGCTGCTATATGTTTACACTGTAAAACACACCCAGTAAATAATCTGACTTGTTTTCAACCTAACTGAGGACACAGTTTAAGAAAACCTCCAGGCTGAAAAGAAAATTGGCCGACAATGTGCCTGTCCAGAAATCACCCTCTTCACAACAGTAATGACACTCTGGACTCAACAGGGAAGAGAGGAACATATAATCTCACATGCACATAAGTCTTTTATTTAGTTTTCATTTCATGCAAATGAATAGAATTTGCAGCATTTTAGTTGTCTGAAAGCTCTCTTTGCTGGAGGTGCCATTGTCAGAAGTTTCCTCACTGAGAGCACAAAAATTGACAAAGACAATAACAAATGGGACAGCAACAGTCACAACTACTACAGCAAACATAGGAATCTTACAAAACAGTACAACATCACAAGAAATTAAACAAATTTCACAAAGCGACAAACAGCAAAAAACAAACCACTATTTCTTTCTATTATAGTCTCTATATTGTATACAATGGCCTGATTACATAAGTATTTTATGGTCAGTTTTCCCATAATAACTTTTGACATTAAAATATTTGGAAATGATTGCTATTTCAACATATGATAATATATACATGTGTAGGTGAAGTGGGTCTTATTTTTCATGTATACTGCAGAGTTAATACAATCTAAAACTGATGATTTGTGGAATTAATTACAGAGAGCAATCCGTTAAATCCTGGTTTGTTGACACAACAGAGGTGTGACTTTAAGATGAGGACACAACACAAGACACAGAAGTGACATGACAGGGTACATCAACCTAAGCAAAACAAGTTTCCACTCAAATCAGGTGAACAAAGAACCACAAAGACCAACCATCCTGCAATGCTAAATACAGAGATAAACTGTACAAAGATGTATTCCCATACGATTCCAATTTGACTGTATAGAGGCAGAGAATTACAATCAGAACTGAATGATGGGCAATGTGGAAGCACAATGAAGTAGATGCCTACATCATTTGTCACCATTGTGCTACAGTATACATGCTAATAAGCTAAGTTTAGCTCAGACAAATTGTGGAAGCTTATTGCCTCGAGATATTTGAGAGATAGGAATTTGATTGTG
This sequence comes from Megalops atlanticus, assembly GCA_019176425.1. Taxonomy (NCBI): domain Eukaryota; kingdom Metazoa; phylum Chordata; class Actinopteri; order Elopiformes; family Megalopidae; genus Megalops; species Megalops atlanticus. Next base: position 13,744,376 of record CM032875.1, on the reverse strand, counting down.
TTGAGATAAATATACTGAGTAAGAATTTCCATTTATACATCTTCATGTTTTAAAATATACATAAGGATGGATGACAAATTTTTTGCTTTTGTTAATGAACTATTTGTTTTAATTTTTATATAGTCTGACAGGGATGAAGTATGTTTCTTGTTTTAGTTGTATTTGTGTTTTAGACCTGAATTTAATAAGTGTACATTTTTCCACTACAAAAGTAAAAGGCTCACAGAACTAATATTGCACAGGTTAAACACACACGCCACATAACTGAGTAAAATTAACTGAATGTAATGAGTGAGATCTTCTTGTAGTTACAGTATGTGATGTTTCAGTTCACAGCTTACAGTGCTTTGGTCATAATGGTTTCTGTTCACCTAGGAAGTCTAACAGCGGAGAATCAATCACATTCAACTGAGTTACCCATTTCTCTGGACACTGTGTCCTGCAAAGGGGAGGAATCGTTCTTCATGTTGGCGTGTCTGACAGCGCAGGTGAAGCGAGAGGTCTTCCACTGTGATGCTGTGATTTTCAGCAGGCTGGTGACAGAGTAGGTGCTGTCGTTATTCTTCACAGGTTCACCCGTAACACCCTCCTGATAGTCCCCATTGCTGATCTTCCACATGATGTAGACATCATTAGGAGAGGTGCTTGTCACCAGGCAGGCCAGCGTGACATTTTCTGTCTTTTTCAGTTGCTCTTCAGATGGCATGAGTACAACCACTGTAGGAGGTGATTTATCTGAAAAGGGTGTTCAACCAATGGATGAGGAGGTGAATTTATCTGATTCCCAAATTCTAAGACAAATCATTAATGTGTAAATTAAAAGAAATGCCAAAGAAAGATCTCAATGGATGATGTTAGGGAAAACCTGTCTAATAGTCGCTATTTCCTTAGCTGGCAACATGCCTAATTCAGTATTTCTCCCCAGAATAATCAAAAAGACAAATCATTAAAACAGCTAATCATGGTGACAAATTTTATAGTTTTATACTTTATAGTTTTATAGTTTCAATGAAACAATGAAGAGATAACTCAACTTTTGAAATATAACTTTTGAATAAGAGATAACTTCTGAAAATAAAAAAACAGCAGAAAAAGTCTTGTTTGTGAGAAACACCAAATGCCAGTGTAAAACAGATTGATATTAATGCTATGAATGAGTTTTCCCTTTCATTACAAAATCTAACACATGATATTGAAAATGGCTTATCTGCATGAAACCTACTTCCTTGTTTCCATTATAATTTCTCACACAGATTATGGGAAAGGTTTATTTGTGTGAAAACCTACTTCCTTGTTCCAATCTGACAGCCTTTTTGATGGGAGGTTTGTCAGAACTCTGCTGGACGGAGCACTGAATCTGTTTCCCATCAAACCAGTCCTTCTGTCCCAGAGTGAGAGTGCTGGTCTTTCTGTACACATGGCCGTCCTGTTTTGCAAGGCTTGTTGTGGTATTTCCATTCTCGACGCTGGTTCCATCCACTGTCCAGGTTACTGTTGCTGCGGTAACTGCTGCCTGTTCTTCCCCGGTGATGTCACAGTCCAGCACAGCCTGGTTGTTGATGAACATCTCTCTCACTCTTGGGGGCTTCAGGGTCACTTCCACACAAGGCTTGTCTAAAGACAGGTCAGAGATGGAGAGCAGAGGGGGTCAAGAAGAGTAACACAAAGAAAAATATGTAGCCTTGCCAGTCTCAGTAATAAAATCTCTTAACAAATGTCATTATTAGGCACATTGTGTTCAAACTAAAAAGAATTTGGCCAAGATTATTTTCCTGTGTCTATGTATCAAAGCCATTCTGTTAACAAACTCATTTTTGTTCATAGATTGAATGTTACCTTAGGAGACACAGCACACAATACTAAGTTGTCTTCAAATACATTTAAAAAAATTCAATTCTCAAGTGCTCTCAGAATAATTTAGTAATGTCAATGTGACAGTGACAACGAGTGGTTAGATATATATCAACACTTGCAAAACTGACAAGAAAAAATGAAATCCTTTTTATTCATTTGACTTACCCAGTTCTCTGACTACTGTTTTCAGTAGAGGGGAGGAGCCTGTACTCATAGAGGCATGTTTGACAGCACAGGTGAATTTGGAATTTTTCCATGTTGATGTCGGGACTGTGAAGAGACTGGTGACAGAGGATCTGCCGTTGGTCTTCAATGTCTGGCCTGTGATGCCCTCCTGATACTCCCCATTATCAATGCGCCACATGATGTAAATGTCACTGGGAGAGAAGCCCGTCACCAGACACATCAGTGTGACGTCTGTCTGTCCTTCTGTCTCTCTGTCAGTCGGTGATCGAATGAGCAGAGTGGGTGAAGATTTACCTTAAATTGAAATAAAAATGTTATAGATCTCCTTGGCTTTATTATAAAGCCTTCATCTGCCCAATATACCTCCTGTCCAGCAATTTGGAAAATAACTGCCTTATTAAATCATTAAAATACTGAAAAACTGAAACATACATATATGCATTGAGGTACTTTCATACAAAATTACCATTCAGATGTAATTTGCTGGAAAACTTGAAAGCTTCATAGTAAATTTTTTTACCCGGGAAACCTCCCTAATGGTGACAATGTCAGTAACATATGGCACTGGAAATATGCATGTTAAAGAGAACAGACATTTCCAGTGGTCCAAATCAGTTTGTATAAATTTTTGATAATAAAAGAACTTATTCAGCGATGCCACATGTTCTCCTTTAATTAGAATATCTTGTGCAGAATATTGGAAGGTGAAAGTTGTCTTATTTGTTTGAAACCTACTTCCTTGTTCCAATCTGACAGCCTTGTTGATGGGAGGTTTGTCAGAACTCTGCTGGACGGAGCACTGAATCTGTTTCCCATCAAACCAGTCCTTCTGTCCCAGAGTGAGAGTGCTGGTCTTTCTGTACACATGGCCGTCCTGTTTTGCAGTGCTTGGTGTGGTAAATCCATTCTTGACGACGGTTCCATCCACTGTCCAGGTTACTGTTGCTGCGGTAACTGCTGCCTGTTCTTCCCCGGTGACATCACAGTCCAGCACAGCCTGGTTGTTGATGAACATCTCTCTCACTCTTGGGGGCTTCAGGGTCACCTCCACACAAGGCTTTTCTAAAAACAGGTCAGAGATGGAGAGCAGAGGGATCAAAAACAGAAAACACAGAACAATTCTAATAAAAACAGTATTAGTAATGAAAGTTCTTGAACGTAACATCTGAACAAATTGAATGAAAACTGAAAAGGGTTTTGCAAGATTATTGTTCTGTGTCTGCATCTCGATGGCTACCAGGAAGTAAAGGCCATTGAATCCAGTTAATTGAATGGAGGTTCTATTCTTTGATAATCAAGGTATTGCATTGCTCTTTTAGCTTCAAACGCACATAAAAAAAGTGTTTGTTGATTTCAGCATACAGTCAGAATTACATACTAGTGTAATTGTGAAAATGATATTGATGTGTAAATGGTCCTCAACACTGATAAATAATGAAAAAATTTCAGATTTTTCATTTGACTTACCCAGTTCTCTGGCTACTGTTTTCAGTAGAGGGGAGGAGCCTGTACTCATAGAGGCATGTTTGACAGCACAGGTGAATTTGGAATTTTTCCATGTTGATGTCGGGACTGTGAAGAGACTGGTGACAGAGGATCTGCCGTTGGTCTTCAATGTCTGGCCTGTGATGCCCTCCTGATACTCCCCATTATCAATGCGCCACATGATGTAAATGTCACTGGGAGAGAAGCCCGTCACCAGACACATCAGTGTGACGTCTGTCTGTCCTTCTGTCTCTCTGTCAGTTGGTGATCGAATGAGCAGAGTGGGTGAAGATTTACCTTAAATTGAAATAAAAATGTTATAGATCTCCTTGGCTTTATTATAAAGCCTTCATCTGCCCAATATACCTCCTGTCCAGCAATTTGGAAAATAACTGCCTTATTAAATCATTAAAATACTGAAAAACTGAAACATACATATATGCATTGAGGTACTTTCATACAAAATTACCATTCAGATGTAATTTGCTGGAAAACTTGAAAGCTTCATAGTAAATTTTTTTACCCGGGAAACCTCCCTAATGGTGACAATGTCAGTAACATATGGCACTGGAAATATGCATGTTAAAGAGAACAGACATTTCCAGTGCATCCAGATCTGTACAAATTTTTTGATAATAAAAGAACTTATTCAGCGATGCCACATGTTCTCCTTTAATTAGAATATCTTGCGCAGAATATTGGAAGTTGAAGTTGTCTTATTTGTTTGAAACCTACTTCCTTGTTCCAATCTGACAGCCTTGTTGATGGGAGGTTTTTCAGAACTCTGCTGGACGGAGCACTGAATCTGTTTCCCATCAAACCAGTCCTTCTGTCCCAGAGTGAGAGTGCTGGTCTTTCTGTACAGATGGCCGTCCTGTTTTGCAGTGCTTGGTGTGGTAATTCCACTCTTGACAATGGTTCCATCCACTGTCCAGGTAACTGTTGCTGCAGTAACTGCTGCCTGTTCTTCCCCGGTGATGTCACAGTCTAGCACAGCCTGGCTGTTGATGAACATCTCTCTCACTCTTGGGGTCCTCACTTCCACACAAGGCTTGTCTGAAGACAGGTCTGGATGGAAGAGAGGGAGACATAATATTAAGGTGATATGTTGTAGAGACTCTGGATAAGACAGTATTTTCACTCTGTGTGTATGTGAGGTGTGTGTGTGTGTGTGTGTGTGTGTGTGTGTGTGTGTGTGTGTGTGTGTGTGTGTGTGTGTGTGTGTGTGTGTGTGTGTGCCATAAGGACTGGTATAGTCCACACGTCCAGGCCCAGTGACTGTGGTCAGTGTACACTCTCACCTTTGGAAGTGGTGTCACTGACAACTTTCTGCTGATGCACTACTTCACAGGTGTAGACTGCATTGCTGTCCCAGGTGGTCCTGTCCAGCTTGAGAATGCTGCTGGTTGAGTACATTCCCTCAGCTTGCTTCTCCGTTGGCCAGGTGTGGGATGATCCTGTCACATCTCTGCCCTTCACTTTCCAAGTCACTGCCAGCTTCTTGGGGTAGAAGTCCCGTATGACACAAATGAGAGTGTCATTGGACACTGGCAGCAAACTCAAAGTTGGTGACCTGGGTTGAACTCAAGATGACAATAAATAGGGGATACAGGGTCACTCTCAGAATCCACAAGGAAAAAAAGGGGAAAATGCTGCACTCGGCTCAACATAACCAGAGGAGCTGTAACTGTAGCACTACTTCTATACATCATTGGTAATTGCCAATTAGAAGACACCTTTGAGTCTAGATCTGTGTTAGAACTGGTGGTCTGGAATTGCCTTACCCTGAGTTACTGTTACTTTTCTGTGTAGTTCTACAATACACATGCAGGTCATGAATGTAGACCAAGATGTACTCCTAATCTCCCTTGGTTATCATTCCAACCATTCAAGAAAACTTGTATGCAGCATCTTTTCTCTTATTCTCATCTGCGGGAAAGTGATTACTAGAGCAATAGTATTTCATCTCTGATAAATCTGAAGCAATCATGCTATAGCTTATACAGCCTTACTGTCTACGAGGAAAACTAAATTGCCTGAAACAACCACAACAGTTTGACAATAAGCCAGCTGCAGTTCTAAACTTCATTTTATGTCAATGTCTTTTAAAATTTATTATTGAAGAATTTTTTTTAAATTTTTTTTATTGAAGACCTGCCTGTAATTAGATGGGAAAGGGTTGCGTTAAAATGCAAGCCATGTTAACCAGTAACCAGTAAGGAAATATTTCACAGTTACCTTTATACTGTAAAAGCAACTTGATATAATGTATTATATATTCCCACATGGAAAAAATCTCCTACCTGGTTTCTCGAAGCTCTGAGTCTTTTCACTGGAAAGTGATGGGTAACGTACAGCACATTTGTAAGACTTCTGACTGTCCCAGTCAGCTGCTCTTACACGGACCTGACTGACCCTTGTGTAGGACCCTCCACTCTGTACCGCTGGGTACTGGAGAAAGTCAGACATGGATCTCCCATTGGGGTCTGTCCATGTGAAGGTCAAGGAGGAAGAAGGCGTGAATCCGCTGGTGATGCAGCCCAGGGTCAGGTACTCTGAGACTCCCTCAGACCCACATGCCATAAGAGGGAAGAGGGATGTTGGTGGCATCGGTGAGGCTGAAAAAATATCAATAAAAACCAGTTGTATGAAAAATGAGGGCTGTGCATCCACCAGTGACTTTAAACAGACTAGCCTGTGAATGGTTGGAAACGTGTTCTTCTGTTTTGACTTGTTCTTTCAGTTCACACGGACAGCTTCATAGTAGTAGTGTATTTGGACTATTTCCTTACCAATATTATGGTTTATATAATATTTCTGGTCATTTTCACACTTTTATTAAATTGTCTTTTTAAATTTCATTTATTTTTAAGCTTGACAATTTCTTCCTCAGTGATGCCCAATCACAATGTTATTGTAAATGGCATTATGGTGAATATGCATATAGGGGTGTATATTCACTATTAACACTCCAGTTTATATTATGTTTCTATTCTTTCTGTTTATATTTCACAAATAATCATTTTTGAGTATACAATTTCATAATTTTTATTTTCATTTTATATATATATATATATATATATATATATATATATATATATATATATATATATATATATATATATTTCCTTTGATTAGTCAATGAAAAGCTGTGATTGAATTTTTTTAAAAATATTAATATTAATAATTAAAAATTACTTACTAAATAACTTCCACTACTAGGGCTCTACCAGTGTGACTGCACTGCACAGCAATAGGCTAATGTGGATATGGTAACTGCAGAAGGACAACACTGCGGGGAAGAATTAAATGAAGAATACGGACGGAACCACCGATTTGATATGGTTGATTTTGTTTTTAAAAATAGTTATCGGATCGAGTTAAACAATAGATTAGTCAAATGAAGTAATTATAAATAGGCTCTGAAATTCTATGACAGCCAAGAAGCTAATTTCGAAAAATGTAGCCTACGTGAAAGCGGTAGCTCTGTCAAACAATGTACTAACACACCAGAAAAGCACGATATCCCATTTCAGTTACAATGGCCAGTTTATAATACATATTATTATTGGCATATCTCATGAATTTCCACTTCGTAGTAAAGCACTTTCGACTGATCAGTTTTCATTGCCGTTTTTGTACCCTATTTTAAACACACATTTTGACAGGTCTTGTAATAAATCAATTCGACGAGCACTCGTTTTTTTTTTTTACAAACATTCTTTAAATGTCTAAAAAAGAAATACTACGAATATCGAATGATTTAAATGTCAAAAATAAACAGAAGATATACAAACATTTCATCTAATACAAAGGCCATGTAAAGGATCCGACTTCGTATACGTTAAATGTCAAACTGAACACCTTTTTGTTGAAGCACGCAATTTGTCAACTTTTTGTGAATAATGGACATAATAATATTAATTTTTACTCGTCAAAACCTATAATATGAAGTTGAGATGATCGGAACACAAGCGGAGTAAAAGGTTAACTTCGTCGACAAGTCTTTAGGAATTAAGACAAGAACGGCATTTAACATTAAAAGTAGCCTACATTTTTCCTGCCTGGCAAAATACTATCACCTAAGATATTGTTTATGCCAAAAAATGTACTTAGTAATACACCAAATTAAATAAAAATGAAGAGAAAATAACTAGACGAATGCAAATTCAGTTGAAGCTTGTTGGAATGTGTTTCATACATGCACTTCCAATTTCATAAATAGTAAATGACGATATGACCCTCACTCAGAATACATTTGCGGCAGGATCAGTAAGAAGTGTCTTTCAGCATATTTTGTATGATTGTTGAAAAAAAAAAAAAAAAAAAAGTAGTGGCAATACAAGGGTTGTGTGTCTTGATATTTCCAGTGTAAACATGAGTTTATTTGATGATTGTCATTAATCGCTTTTTAGTTAAAACATTTTTCGTTAAAATCTAATCTATAGGTTGACGATACCAGTCATAATATTTAGAAATAAGTACTTAATAGTTAGATTTAGTTAGACTAACTAGATTTCTGTTACAGCATTTTCTGCTAATATATTTAAATTGAATTCCATATTTCTAATGAATTTGCAATGCTGATTTCAAACACTGAACATATTTAGATGGCTAATTTAATACAAGCGTATAGATTTTGCCTATTTTATGTGCTTCAGTTGATTAAATGAATATAATTTTACTATTATTATTATTATTATTATTATTATTATTATTATTATTTAATTTTCCGATAGTTTTCAAATTTAGAAATGCACCGAATAAAGATAAACCTATGTTTTAATTTAACGTTTCATTTTTCTTACATGTCCTCTTAAAATATCTTCACAAACCGAGACGCATTGCTGATATTGAAGTGCATGCTTATTTTCATCAAAATTCAATAATGTTTTAGATTTAGTCTAAAAACAGACTTGTCAATATAATCCCAAACACAAAAGAAACACTGTGACACTGAATTTAAACAATAACTGCGGAAGAATCCTCCCAAACCAGCAGACCACAAACTCGAGAATTACGTTCACTGTTGTCCTCTTAAGCACTTTAGAATGCTTTTTAATTAATTGTGTTACCTTTGAACACATTTTATTGGTAAAGAGTACAAAATCCGTCTTACCTGATGTGACAGTGACCGTTTGCCTCAGTAATCAGTAAAGTAATGGTAAATGTGCTACACCAGGCTGTACAAAAACTCCACTTACATTTACACCAACTACAGGTGTACACAACGTGTCACAAGGCACACTAATTGAGTCACTGCACTAGTAAAGATTATTTACAGACATTTATATACAATATTCTTGTCAAGTCACCCGTGTTTCTTTCCCTCAAATAGACTTGTGACACAACAAACACTACATTCTTTACTACAGTCGAAATAAACTAAATCTCTTTAAAATTCACTGTTGTATATTTAGAGTAGATTCGAATATTGTCTGCTTCATAAACGAAATCATGAATTATTTGCAGACGGGTAAAAACAGACAATGGAAGTGAATTATTTTTGAACACCGATTATGGCCGGAGCCAGTCGAGGCTATATTAAAGTGAAATAAATTCAGGTGGTTTTGTCTTAAAGATTGAAACACGAGACAAAACACAGATTTCACTTCAGGTAGGAGAGGAATCCAAAGCAGGTCATGAATATGCAGTAAGACAAGTCATATTTTTATGACTAATGCGCATATAATTTATAACCGCAAAGTTGACATTTAAGATATTCTAGAAATTTCCTCAGGATATAACAATTATGTGAATAGCTAAATGATTACTTGGTCTATGAGAAGCATTTACTTAAATGTGGTCCTTTAAAATGCGGCAGTTGAAAATCAGTTTTTAGGCTTTCACTCGATATATCGAGAACTGAACCTGAATTCCAGCTATTTATCTTTCAATGATAACACTACTAATTATTTCAGTCTTACCTGATGTGACAGTGACCGTTTTTCCTTTGCCCCAGTAATTCAAGTACCAGTAATAACACAGTGGGAAATGTACTACAGCAGGCTATACAAAAAAACTCTCTGTACACGTATACCAGCTAAAGGACGCTTTAGTAATGATGCTTGTTCATAGAAATACAATCATTTTTGTTTCGCATCACGCGTTACTGTTATTTATTTCTCTCCAAAATACATTTGTACTACATTCGATCCCCTTTTAAATAAGCTATAAGTATATAAATGCATCATATTATATGTCCAGAGAATTAAAATTCTGCTGAAAGCAATTCTGAAATCTTCCCTGAGGAAACAAAAAGATTGGATGAATTTTTCCTTTTTAATTTTTAATTTAAAATTTTCTATTATTTTTTGCTGTGAATTTAGTTAATATCGTGTACATTAAATACATTAAATACATACCAGAAGTAAGTAGAAGGACATTTTCTTTGGGAAAAGAGAGACACCCTAGGCAAAGTTGATACTATCTCACATTTAGACTGTTTTATCATACTAATTGAACTCCGTGGTTATAGCAGGATTTTAGCACTTAATGTGAAAAGATAAAAACAAAAGTAAATCAGTCTGAGGTAATATGAAAGAACTTACCAGAGGTGACGGTGACTTGAGTCCCTTTACCCCAGTAGTCAAAAGGATCACAGTGCTGCATTTCATAGTGCCGACTGCACAATAACCTGTCCTTTCTCAGTACCGTTTCAAATGCATATTTTCCAAAGTCTCTAAAGGTCCAAATGAGGCGAAACTCTCCAACAGTGTAAGAATACCGTACAATCAATTATATCTGAGATCATTAACTGAATTATTAGTGGTATAATTGACATAGACATCAGTCTTGCAGTGTAGCTTGATGAGTGGATCAGTCCAGAGGCAATTCTCGGTTTTGTAAATTAATGAAATAAAATAGGATATTTATAATCGGATCCTCCTGTGTGATGTGCAACATACAGGTGCACATTATGATCATTTTTGTGGCGTTTATTCATCTTCAGATTTCATGGAAAATGCGTTTTCTGAAAGATCAGGTTTTTGTACAGCGTTATATCACTGTGCCCAACCAGTTATCACAGTGATACACACTCGCACAAAAACCCTGCCCTCAAAATACCTTCTTCCCCAATGCAGCAACTGCCATTCACAGGGTGAAGGAAGTCACATACACACGATAATTTCAATACCAATAAATTTGATGCCTATAGTATATGAGGAACTTATTTATTCATGTTGCTTCTGTTTTGAAGTGTTGTGCAGTACAATTTGCATTTCACTTTGTTTATTCATGGCATTCATGGTCAGCACAGAATTTAATGTATTAATAATTTTTTATGAAAAAAAGTTTAAATAAAATGAAAGAATGAAGTATTTAGTGATTGGGAGTTGAAAGTGTAAAGCATTTGTTGATGGAGAGTTACTTAACTGATAGTAGGGTTGAAAAACTGTACTCACAGGGTGTGAGGTTTTTGTATGGCGTTATCACATTATTAATCACTGTGGTACCCCAGTTATACACAGTGATCCACACCACAGCAAAAACCTCCTCCCTGTGTACATAGCAACTACTCCACATTTATATATTGTGCCAGTTTATTATCAACGTAAAATATCACATCTATATATTCATATTTATATGTTAAAAAATATCCGGTTAAAATCTGTAGGAAAAAGTAGGGTATTTTTGGGGTCATCACGATTGAATTCAAATACTGGATATACCAAATTCCGTCTACAATTGAATATAGTGTAGAAATGTAAGGTTTTGGGAAAATTTTTCACAATTTGTGACACAAAAAATGTTTTAATTTTATTCTGCTCTTTCGTTTTATTATTATTATTGGCATTTAGCAGACGCTCTTATCCAGAGCGACTTACAATGTTATCCATTTATACAGTTGGATATTTTACGGAGGTGCTCGTGGGTTAAGTACCTTGCCCAAGGGTACAGCAGCAGTGCCCCAGTGGGGAATCGAACCAGCAACCTTTCGGTCATGAGTCCTGCTCCTTAACCACTACTTAACCACTATGCTACACTGCCACCCGTTTATCATAGGAAGTTATTTGATTGAGCTGGACATAAACCTCTCTTAGATAAATTCGAAGAATCGGTGCTATTTGTGCAATGTAACGCTAGATGTATTATTTATTATTTATTTAGTATCATTTTGCAAAGTGAGAGTTGATATTTATTTATTGAGATTACATAAGCTATATTTTAGTATTTTACAGTCACATTTGAGTTTTAAGGTAAGCATTTATTTTCTACATCATTTGTGATGTAGAAACATCAGTGAGTCTGCATTGAGATTAAAGTTTTTTTTTTTTTTTAACACTTTTTGTCAAATAAATCACAACATATGTCAATTGATTATGTCATTTAGACAACATTTTAAAGCTGAAATAGGCTACTTCATTTACATGTGGCCTTCATCCCTCTGATTTAATCTGTGGTAAGCATGGATGTTTTTGTGTTGTGTTTTTGAGTTGTGCTTTCTTTATATTTTGTAACTCAAAGAAAAAAAACACAGTTTTCAGTTTAACCCGTCAGCCTGAGCCAGTGTTCAGGGGCTTAGGTTGGTTGTGTTTCCAGTGTATATACTGGTGGGTTTAATGTCCACATGTAACACATAAAATTAAAACAAAACAAACACAATCCAGCACCATATTTTCTGCAAATTAACATCAGGATTTTTAATGTTTGAAATTTAGTTGGCAGGATTTTCCAGACCTCAAGTACATCTTAGTACATGTTATGTGCAATACACGTGTCATGACAGCCATGAGCAGAGGTTGTGCTCCCACTGAGCGCACAGCCATGAAAGCTCACAGACAACCATTTTGTTTAAAATATTGTGGTACCCACTGTAAAGATGATGGGAAAATTACACTGTGATCCTGTGTTATGGGAGGGTAGTTAGTACTGGTCTTCTGAAATATACAAATACAACTCACTGCAGCATGTATTTGTTGTAATTTGCAGTATTTGTATTTGCTTCACCTAGAGGTACCATGTGTACTTGTCTGTATGAATTACTCATTAATAAATTATAGCTATTTTCAAATTCTAATATCACCTCACAATATTTCTGTGCACAATAAAATGAACCAACATGGAAACACAGGGGACTGGATTTGGGGGATGTAGTACTGAGTACCTAATAAATTCAGTATGAAGAGCACTTCTGCCCTCACATGGAGGGAAATGGAGAACAGAAAACAGCTCCTCTCAACACAGAACTTTATTTTAGATCAGTGAAAATGCTGAGGAATTCATGAATTTATATTTATAATATACTTTGTATACATTAGTGTAACCTGGGTAATAGTAATTTATGTCATTGTGTACCATGTGGATGTACATATAAGAAATTTGATAAGGACATATATCTGTGGTTGTACATGAACTGTAGTTGTCTATTCTATCAATTATTTGAATTACTGCTCAGTGTTTAGCTGTGTTCCATAAGGAGATTCAAACCTTGCTCAATCTATAGCAAGTCATTTCTGACTAATACCCAGCTGCCACTGTGAGACACCTGTTCCCTGAACAGACTGAGAGTATAAGATGTAGCTACTGCCTGAACTAATGTAAGCAACCCACTCCAGTCCCTTCTCAGGAGTCTGTCTAATTCAGCCCATAGCATAGCTGCTGAATGTGAACCCAGATGCTGTACAGGTCAGTGTGTGAGATTCTCCAGGCTTTTTAACTGCTGGTTCATCCTCAGTCAGTTTCTGACTTTTAAGCAAATGGACACATTTAGCTCAAAATGAAGTAAAAATTGTTAATGTAAAAAGTTTACTTAAAAATACTTAGAACATATTTGTTATGCATGTTGTCATCAGTAGTAGTCTGGTTATAACAGTCATGGTAAAAATCTTTGATTGCGGTCTATGATGACAGTCCAACACTCAGTCTCCAAAAACAGCCTCTCCTCCCTCAGTGCAGAGAGATAAATGTAGAAGGAAGAGCTCAGAGTTTGCATGAGTTCCTCCTCACTGGGTGGGCAGATTTACACACTGTTTACATAGAGGAGTCACATCTGACTGGTTCTGATGAAATAGCAGTTACACATTTTATTCATTCATACAGCCATTTGTGTATCATCAGTGGTTGATTATTGAGTTTGGAGTCGTAGGGATATGAAAGAGGGGCCTAAATCTTAACTGCACTCAGCACCCTGAAACGGACACCAGTCCTTCAAATCAATCCAGTGCACCAAGGATACACTATAAGTACACAAAAAGGCCATAGAATATATACAACATCCTTATTTCCAATCTGAAACACTAGTCCCTTTATTGTATGTGCAAAACAGTTCATGGCTTGCCGCTTGCTGAAAGTCATGGAGTGAAGTGTTTATTTTCGGTATTAGGTAGACTGGGCAGCATTTCTTATGCTCACTGCCTATGTAGTTTATGATTTCATTTCCATGTAGATTTTTCCATGTATGATAATGCTGATGTCACATTCATCGTTGATGTTTACATGTAGGGGGTGCATAGTGAGTTTATTATTGGCAATCTGATATATCAAAACAAGTGAAATAAGGAGGTAGGAGGAAAGCCTTACAGTTTTACTGCATCTGAGGCATTTTCATTCGTGTTTCACAGTCACATATATACAAGTTCTCTTACTTTTATTTTGTCCAGATTTTATGAGTTTTTGATGTGTTATTGCATTTGTATTTTGGGTGATAATCATAGTTACATGCACAGAGCATTTTCATATTTGCGGTGTATGGCTGTGGATACTAGCTCGCGGTTCTAGGAATTCTGTAGTGTGTGGTGCAGATAAAGAAGCCAGACAGATACAGGGAGTGAGGAGTCAGGCTGTGTCCATATAAATGCCGTAACTGATGCACTGCCTTGTGATTGTGATACAATGCATGTTACTGCTTCAGTCCATATAATTGATTGAGTTCATTAAGCCTAATTAAATGAAATAATGAACTCAAAGCTATACCACCACTCATACAGTTCCCTCCTACAGTTACACCTTCCAAACTCAGCAGCAATACTCCTACTTCTCCCTCCTTATCTCTCCTCTCTACCATCTCCTCTGTTGTACACAACTACACAGAATTGAACAGAAATATCAAGACCAACATGGTGACTGTGATTAATGAAGTGTGAAGCACTTTTTCTATTGCTCTCAAATGACTTTCACCCGCTGTGTGTAGCTGGAGCAGTAATACACAGCTGTGTCTCCAGTCTGCAGACTGTTTCCTTCCCTAAAGACACTGTGATGGAGGTGTTGCTGGAGATGCTGAACTTGTTCTTCAGAGAATCTTTGTAATCAGTGCTTCCATCACCTCATATCACTCCAATCCACTCCAGTGCTTTCCCTGCAGGCTGGTGAATCCAGTGTGTACCTCTGCTGCTTACTGAATATGAGACTTTACAAGAGATGGTCAGAATTTGGCTGGGAGGGTTCAACACAGTGAACATCTGTGGATAAAGAAAATTAACCATAAAGCATAAAACAACAACTAAAAATGTAAAAAAAAAATCAAATTTTACAGCAATCTAAATAATACATGCACACTTACATGAAGCTGCAGCCAGTACAATTATCAATACTTCTGTAACTCCCCTTGTCACACATGGACTCCTCCCTGTTTTACAGGTGATGCTCCTGTGACTAGGATGCAGCTTCCAGCAGCAGCAACACTAAAACAGATGAAGAAAACATGGTTTGTGTTGAATATGAACCGGAGTGACCTGCTCTTCTCATAGACAGACACTGTTCTTCCAATCTGGAGTACCTAACAGTCAACTGCTGGCCTATTTACCTTCTACGGGAGACTACTGTTGTTGTAGTCACAGCTGTTTACATTCCACCGGATGCTAACGCTAGCATAGCTTTAGAGTACCTGCTCATTGCTATAAATTCACAACAGAGCACTTATCCCAAAGCAGCCCATATCATAGCCGGTGATTTTAATCACTCAGATTTAAAGGCAGTTCTACCAAAATTTGAACAACACATCAAATGTGCCACCAGAAGGACAAATACACTAGACAAGGTTTATTCAAACATTAAAAACAGTTTAAGTCAACACTACTACCACACTTAGGCCAGACAGATCACCTATCCATACTCTTAACCCCAGCATACACTGACTGCAAGTACAATAAACGTGCAATATCCTGATGTGCAATATGTCTGCTGCTGCTGTAAGTTTATCTACTGTATTATTATTGTTTTATGTCTTATTGTTCTACATCTTATTGTTCATATTTTAATTATATATCTAGGTTTTTTTAACTAGCTTGAACTCTTGTATTTTTCTTAATTGCTGTTTGTTATGTAGAATGTGTTATGTGCACTGCCAGGATTGCTACACAATTTCGTTGCACTCTGTGCAATGACAATAAAGGAATCTTTATCTTTATCCTAACTCTCCAAGGCTCAAGGAAAGCGGAGTCTTAAAGAGACAGAAAGTATTTAAATACAGAGAGCAAAGAGAGACAGACTTTTATTTTGCATATAACAGGAAGTGCATCATGTGTAGGTATCAAATAATGAAATGAATCATATTTTGGAGAGTGTTTGTAGATTCCAGAATCTAGCAGTTTGCTGATTCAGTGCTTTCAGTTCAGGCAAGTACAGGTAAGCACACTACCCATCAAATGTACATGTACATGTATTTGTAAGGCTATGGCTACTCCCATCGTGGCAAAACAGCACACAGAGGCCAGTGTCTCAGTCACACCATATGATGGGTTACAGCACACACACATCACACCCATTGAAAATGTAAACTAGCAACTTCCTACATATTGTGTGACTCCAAAGTGATCTCCCCTTTTAGTCTGTCAACTGTCTGAAACAGCAGAGCTCTAGACATGCTTACAGACACCAAACACAATGAAAATTGAGGGATGTTGTGTCAGTGCTCCCGCCCCCTAGCCGTGGTGTTTTGTGTTTTTCTGTCCATGTGCTTTTGTTTTTTCTTGTGTTCCAGCCCTGCCCCGCTCCCTGCCCGGTCTCCGCCCGCCTGATTGCCTCATCACCTTCACCTGCCTGCCTGCGCACCTGCTTCCCATTCCTGTTGTCAGCCCTGCCCTATATCTTTCCTGCGTATCCCTGTCCTGTTGCTAGTTTGTCACAGTTGCTTTGCCTGTTTCGTCCCCGCCATTTGTTACCCGTGTTTATTGCTGTTTTTCCGTTTTCGACCTGCCTGTTTTTTCAACCTGTTTTTGCCTGCCGCTTTGCCCTGTTTGCCTGTTTATCTGCCTGCCTGGTGTTTGACCCTGCCTGCTCCGTTTACCCGTACCTGGATTTGCCCCTCGGACTGCCTTTCTGGTTTTTTGACCCTGCCTGGTTTTGTGATTACGATCTTGCTTGCGGACTTTAATAAACCTGCCTGAATACGACGTTTTCGAGGTCTGCGACTGAGTCCTTGCCCGAGCCCCTGACATGTTGCTCTTCCTAAGAAGCTGCCACCCAAGACAATCTCATAATCGAAAATAAAAATTATCCCAAAGCCTCCGTCAATTCCTGAACTCCTCAGTTCCACTGGTCACTCTTTCTTCTCCCTTTCTCCTCACGGTCCAGGAACCCCACTACTCCACTGCCCACCATCCCTCCGCTGAAACCATGGACCTGTCGACAGGTGAGTACACTGAACACCTCGCCAGCACCCCGGGTGTCACACCCACACCACCAGTACAGGATTAGCTCGCTCTTCATAACTGGATGGGTGTCAAGCCCATAAATTTGCAGATCCAACTTCCTCCTCATCCAGCCTTGGCCGCAGGCCCAGGGAACTCGGTGGATTCTGGAATTAGGGCTGGGGTGAGGGTTATCCAGGGCTGTGCACAACTCGTGAATTGTTTCAATAACAATTGCTGAGTTTTTTTAACTATATTTGTGCTTGTGAAGGGTTTGGTGTTGGATAGCTGCAAGAGGGACAGTTAGGGTGGTTGGTGGGGTGTCCCACGGCTCTTCATTACATTACATTACATTCATTTAGCAGACACTCTTGTCCAGAGCGACTTCCAGCACAATGGAACCTACGTGTACCCATTCCAGCTGAATGAGCAACAGTGTCAGACCAGGCTAACAACACTCCCAGACCAGTGAGAGTGAGCATTACACCAACACTCATTGGCTATTGACAGTGAAACTAACCTGAGATACACTTCTTCACAACAACAGCATTGAGACACAGACTTTAATCATGGGCAGCTAGCGTTTTGTGCAAAAAACCTTATGATAGTAATTGTAGAGGTGCAGAGGTATGAAGTCAGGCTGTATTTCCAACACATCACTTCAGCTGTTGGAAGAACTTGGAGTAACAGTTTAGATACTGGTTTAAGTGTCTCCTCTTTGTTCTGGGTGTTTAAATGTTCTTTTGCTGAACTGTAATACAGTGACTGAAATTCACTTTCAAATTAAAGATGATTTTACATTACATTCATTTAGCAGATGCTCTTATCCAGAGAAACTTCCAGCACAAGAGAACAGAAGTGTATCCATCCAATTTTAATTGAGACAGTGATCAAATTGAGGCTATATAAATGAATTAAAAATGCTCGCAGGGAAAAAAATATTGTCACCTGTTCTGTAAAATGTTCTGGCTGGGTGGTTATTGCTTGCTGTGGGGATTGTAGTCATTTTTATAGTTACGTGAATAGTCTACAGCTGGCTTTGAAGTCCCCTCCTGATGTCTGTTATAATGACGCTGGACACAGAGCCTTTGAAACCAAAAAAAGTGAAATAAATAGTTCAAAAATGACATCCTTCAGAAAAAAACTACTTTGAAATCTGTGTGTGAATGGTTATAAGCAATATTTCATTTCATGAAATATTCACAGATTCAGCTGAGCTGGTCTTTTCAGTATGTCTTCTCAAATCAGGCTGCAAATTAGTTTACAATACCTTCCCAAAGGTACTGCGTTGTGTACAGCGACAGATGCATACAATGGTATAGATCCATGTACAGTATTGGTATTGAACAGAACACATTAACGGTGTTATAGATTATTACACAATTACAGTGATACATACAATCATGCAGTTAGAGTGGTGTAGATTGTTAAACTGATGGGGTTCACTCTTTCCAGTTGTTTCCAGTTGTATTTACTATTAGGAAAAACTGAGCTCAACATATCTGTCTAGTTTTTGTCTGGGTTTCTGCTCTTTCTCACACACTGTGGCTATTGGGCACAATAATACACAGCTGTGTCCTCAGGCTTCAGCTGGTCTGTTTGTAAATAGGTTGTCTCAAGGTAAAAATGTTCAGGGACAGCAAATCTCCCTTGGAAAGAAGCTGCATAATTTGAGTTTGTGTTTCCGATTCACTCCAGTGCTCTCCCAGGTCTCTGGCATATCCAGTTCATATAGTAATGACTCAAGGAAAACTCAGATACAGTACAGGAGAGCTTGACTGTTTCTCCAGGTGTTTTCCCCTCTGAGACTGACTGATCCAATCTCACATCATCACAGCATACACACCTGGAGAGAAACAGCAGTTTGAGGTATAAGACACAGTATACAGGTAAAGAGCTGCAAGAGTGAGTGAGAGAATGAGAGAGGGAGGGAGGGTTGTGCTGTTTTGTATACCTCTCACTCACAGGTCAGGTCAGTCTGTGGGATTTTCCAGGCTTTTTAACTGCTGGTTCAGACTCAGTCAGTGTCGGGCTCTTAACAACTGTGAAAATAAAGAACAAAAATTCGGACTTCAAAGCTTCACGTAGTGATCATCAAATTAAAGTGAAATATTAAAAGTGTTCACCTGTTAAACATATTGTCATGAGAAGCGGTCCTATTACTAAACCCATTGTATGTTGTATTCGATGTGATCTCTGATAACACTTCAGTGAAGGCAGTGTGCAACAGCAGTCCCTCCTCCCTCAGTCCTGTGAGATAAATGCAGAAGGAAGAGCTCAGAGTTTGCATCAGCTCCTCTTTATAAGGAGGACGGAATACAGAGGGCTTAAATAGAGGAGTCAGGGGGAGGGATGTGTTCACATGAAATTTCAGTCAACAACCTCGTCAATCAACCCTCAGTGATCTTAATCAGTAATGTGAAGCCAGACACTAATGATACCGGAAACTCTGTCTTGTTCTGTGTGTTAAACTGTTCATCTAATAATCACGATTATACAAGGATTGAACTGCACTTGCTGCTGAGGAATGATTATTAGAGATTAAATGCTGAAATAAAATTCTTATGTGTTGATTAGTATCTCCAAGTATTTTGGAGATCTGATTGGTACCACAAACTGACTTTTCCTCCTGGCTGAAGACTTTTTACCTTGGTCTCTCTCAAATATCACCTCTTATTTTAGCCTTAAAAATTGAAAAGTAACAATATGTTAATTCTTAAAACTCTTCTTCCAGAGACATATAATGGCTTGTTCACAGTTTCTAAAATATGCAGAAGATGATATTGATCCTTCACCTTCATGTGGTCCACCAAATCTATCTGGCATCATTTTACTAAATTCAGCCCTAAGGAGCTTGTCTTATAACGTTAATCACATTTAGAGGATTGTGATGGGATATATCTTAAAATCCTTTATAAATGCAGTGTGATACTGCACATTAGGAAGACAACTAGCACGTTAACCTCTATCATTGTTATGAAAGCGAGAATGAAGAAACTGATGTAAAAATTTCATTTCAGGTTTCCTGTTTGATATTTACAGAGAATCAGAACATAATACAAATGATATAATTCATGAATGTGATTTGTAATAACATTTTGTAATCAGTGGCGGAACTAGAGTTTTATACATGGGGTGGCCAAGGCTACTTCAGCGGGTCCATAGTCCATGACAGAAAACAGGTGTGTAACTCTAATCTGGCATCTAAGGAGTAAGAATGAATCCTATGATTGCTGATTAGAGGTAGAAGTGATAATTCACTTAACCCGGACTGCTTCAATGTGGCAGATAGTTTGGTCCACTAGGGTTACTTCACTAGAATTCTTAAACATACTATGAATAGCCAGTGTCTCTACCTCGGAACTGCAGCTCAATTTCTTTCTCACACACATACACACTCACTGTACTGTGCACCTGATCTGCATGTTTGTTCTTCTTTAAAAAGAAGTCTGATATCTCTCCCTTTCTTTTCATGATTGTTTTAATTGACCCTATGCAGAAATAAGGCAGTCTATGGTTATGTCTAAGCTTCCAATTACCCACATTTTGGTCCAATCTCAATCTTAAATATAGCCGCAAGCAGCAATGAAGGGGCCAAGCACCACAGGGCCACTAGATAGACAACTAATCATAACAACCCCTGAACAAGGCTCCAGTCCATGACAGGGTGAAAAGACGCATGGACACCCACTCTTACACTCACACCTATGGGCAATGTAGTATGTCCAGTTGACATCATCTGAATGTGTTTGGACTGTTGTAGAAAAGCAGAGTACCCAGAGGAAACCACATGAACACAGGGATAAGATGTAAACTGAATGCAGACACACCTTGAACTAGCAACCTCCACACTGTTAGGCAGTGGTGTTATGCATTTACACTACCGTACTGCCCCCTGTACATATATGTCCCGCTTGAACATAAGCAGTGTCATAAAATGCAGTGTGACTCCTTGGCATATTGCAACAAGGAGTTAAATCTTGGCATATTTGAAAAAATTCAAAATGGTGGGAAAAAACTGGCAGACAACATACTGTATTGGCCTAATAAAACATGTCCCTGATTATAAAAGGACCCCCATTGTTCAACACCTGTTTGTTGTAACACGTTTTGAAGACCAAATCTTGTTTTTATAAATAAAATCATTTCATTTGACATGAATGTAATAAAAACAAATTGAGTAAAACAAGGTATGTTGATATATTTTCTATATGTTTTAAATGAAATTGCCACATTTAAATAAAAATGAAATTCAACTATTCTACTGGTATTTCTAACACCGTTCAACCATGTCCTGGTGAAAAACATCCATTGTACAGATAAATGGCACCATCTGCTGTTGTAAATGTATAATGACATTTAAATGTCTAGTCCTCGAATGTAAGACAGGCCCACTTCTCAGATTTAATTTCCAGGAAAAAAACAGCATCTTTGTAATCACATTTTTAAATGAAGGAGTTTTTTTTAAATAAAATAAAAATGTAATTAAACTAGCTTACCGGAATTTCTAGTACCATTTAACCATGTCCGCGTAAAAAGCCAAGCGTTTTACAGGTAAATGGCGCCATCTGCTGTTTGCAATATGCAATTATATATGCAAGTATATAATGACACTTAAAAGTCTACTTCTCAAATGGAAGTCAAACCCACTTGTTCAGATGTAATTTCCAGGAAAAACACCCCCAAGCATCCAAATTTCATGAAACTTAATGTGTGTCCCTAGGCCTCTTGTACCGTGTACCAAGTGTCAATAGAAAAAAAGTGTTGTAGATATATGTTCACTCCTCCTTTATGGTGCCTGCATTGTGAAATTTGTCAGTTCATTGTGGCCATATTGTTCGACCTAGCAAATATATTTTAAAAATAGTTAACGCCAATGGGCCAAAGAAACACACAAAATTGCACCTAGATTGACTGAGAGCTCTACAATCACAAGTCTAAAGGTGTTTTTGACTAAATCCAAGACAGCCAAAAAACAAAATGGCTGACACTAATGGCATATAATTTCCTAGTTAGAATACTATAATGTCATGATCAACAAAAAGTTTGTTTGAAATATTTGCTTTCATTCTAGAATAATCGCCATGTAAAGACTTTTTTCCTGGTATAATGCTGCAAACTGCCCAAATTTCATGAAACTTGGTGGGTGCTCAGTATTCCTCCTGGAAACGAAGCGTACCAAGTTTGCTAACAATCCAACAAAGCATTGCGAAGATATGGCTCACTTGCTGTTTTAGTGTCTTCACCATCAGATTTCATTGGACCACTGTAGCCATATTGTTTCCTTCTCATCACAGAGGTCTCAAGACGATGCATGCAAAACTTGGCAGTGATAGGGAAAACGGGGTAGGACCAGTGCGCAAAAAAAGATATTTGTAAATATTCAAATTGGGGGGAAATCCAAAATGATGGCACTTGACTCGAGGGGGTGCCTTTGACTTGTCATGATCAAAGGACTGATGAAAAAGAAAAAAATTCAACCCTAGGCAAACCGGTTCAGAATTTCTAAGCAAAAATGTACTCTGAACTTTGGCCTGTTGGTGGCGCTACAGGCAATGATGGAATGACCTGAAATTTTTTTGCCTCGATACATTAGACTGTGCTTGATGAGGGTGCAAATTTCACCAGAATCCACCAAGGGCTTCTATGGGCTGCCATTGAAAATTGCTAATACCAAGATGGCCGACAAACAAAATAGCCGACAGCTAGGGTTAATAATATCCCAGTTTGCGTTCTTTACTGTGATGATGCAAAAGAAGCTTGGTTGAAATATCTGCTTTCATCCTGGAGTAATGGGGATTTTAATACATTTTTTGGTGTTTTACTGGTATAGCGCCCCCATGTGGCCAAATTTCATGAAACTTGGTGGGTACCCAGTATTCCCCATGGCAATGAAGTGTACCAACTTTGGCATCAGTCCAACCAAACACTGCTGACATATGGCTCACTTCCTGTTTTGGTGTCTTCGCCATCGAATTTCATTGGATGACAGCGACCATATTGTTTGCCCTAGCAAAATTCTTTACAGAACTTTTGGTTAGAGCCCTCTCCAGATGATATGGACCAAATTTGGTGTTGACAAGATCAACGGTCTACGACTAGTTCGCAAAAGTAGGCTTTTTGAAATTTTCAATATGGCGGAAAATCCAATATCGTGATTTTTCTTCAAATGGGTCCATTTGACTCATCATGACCCAGGGATTCAGAGGAAATAAGGATCTCAACTCTAGGCCAAACGGTTCAAAAGTTATAAGCAAAAATGTACTCTGAAATTTGGCCTGTTGGTGGCGCTAGAAGCAATGATGGAATGACCCCAAATTTTTTGCCTAGATACCTTGGACTGTGCTCTAAGAGGGTGCCAAATTTCAGCAGGATCCACCAAGGGCTTCTATTGGCTGCCATTGAAAATTGCTAATACCAAGATGGCCGACAAACAAAATGGCCGACACCTACAGTTCACGATATCCCAGTTAGGGTCCTGTACTGTGATGATGCGCGAGAAGTTTGGTTGAAATATCTGCTTTTGTCCAGGAGTAATGGGTGTTTTAATACATTTTTTGTTGTTTTTCTGGTATAGCGCCCCCATGTGGCCAAATTTCATGAAACTTGGTGTGTACCCAGTATTCCCCCTGCTAATGAAATGTACCAAGTTTGGCATCAATCCAACCAAGCATTGCTGAGGTATGGCTCACTTCCTGTTTTGGTGTCTTCGCCATCCAATTTCATTGGACAACAGCGGCCATATCATTTGTCCTAGCAAAATTCTTTTGATAACTTTTGGTCAGACCCATCTCTAGATGATGCATACCAAATTTGGTGGCGATAGGATCAACGGTCTAGGACCAGTTCGCAAAAGTAGGTTTTTCAAAAAATTCAAAATGGCGATTGCAATGGGTGCATTCGACTCGTCATGACCCAAGGATTCAGGGGGAAAAAAGATAACAACTCTAGGACAAACGGTTCAAAAGTTATAAGCAAAAATGTATCTTGAAATTTGGCCTGTTGGTGGCACTACAGAGATGCATGGATTGACCCCAAATTTGGTGCCCGGATACCTTGAACTGTCCTCTATCAATGTGCCAAATTTCATCAAAATCCACCAAGGGGTTCTATGGGCTGCAATAGACTCCCATGGCGGAAACAATAATAATAGTGAAAAATTCTAACAATTACAATAGGTGCCTAGCACCTTCAGTGCTTGGCCCCTAATTACAAATTCCCATTATCATAACTGTACCTTAAAATCAACTTCCAGCCCAAGTTACAAGTTAGATCATGGCTAGCCCTACTCTGCAGTAAGTAGCTATAATTTCTTACACCTTTACAATAGCAAACAGGCTATCTGCAAATTGTGGTAATCGTTTGAGTAACATTAACAGATTGATAATAACAATTGTTCGTTTTGAGTTCAAATATGAAAATCTAACTGAGTTAATGGTTTTGAAATGGCTAAATGTTAACTTGCTGAACACTGACAGCTGTACTAGTTACCCCACATTAGCTAAACACTCGTATACTGTAACTTACGACACTGCACTGTATATGCGTGGCATGTATTACTAGCACAGATGTAAACATAATGTTAGGCTAAGTTGGAAACCGATCTCTCTTACCTGATTAACTGTCTGTTATGGAGCCAAAGTGCCAATATGCATCTACACAGCGACTCAACTTTCGTAAAAGTTGTTCAGGAAACAGAGCTACACTTGTGCAGGTACTCACAATGCTGTCGGTTCAGCGCTATGATGAACAGTTTTTGAATTATGAGTCTTTGCTTGCTGTTTGGAGCCCCTCACTTGAACCAGATTGACATTCAATATTTAAATTGCTGCAATGGAGCCATTCAGAGAGATGTGCTGTGAATTTACTGCTGTCTGTGTCAGGCTCCACTGTGAGAGACAGAGCGTGTTTGAAGGGAGAGGGAGACTGCAAGCCCAATGCACAAAAACTCAGCCAATAAATCGATCAAGGGCATTTTCTGCCTTTGTTGAATATCAGGTTTTCAAAACTTATTCTTGGGATTGACATAGTGGCTGTAATTCATAAATTATTTTCCTTTTCTTATTCAGGTGGGACAAAAACAAGTACTGTGTGTAAAGTCCCTGATAAGAAGACACTGCGTTGCACAGAAAACAGCAGTTGTGTTAATAGGATACAACACCACCTACACCCAGAATGGAGGCTAGTGGAGAGGAGACAGAATGTGACAAAAGAATAATTCAAGTCAGATCATTTTCTTATTGTCAGAGGCTAACTGGTTTGATCAGACAACTGTGAGAAACAGCTAAAATCACATAATACCTGTCAATCATATATACTCATTGAAGGTTTATGGGCAGATAAATGGTGTCTATGGCGGAGGTGACACAGGAACATGTAGAGAAAGAGAGTATAGAACACATGTTCTTCAGTGATGCTGGGTGTAGGACAAGCCTGGCACTATGGGGGTGATTAGGGGTGCATTGCACGCCCAGGCAGACCTCAGTGCACCCCAGTTTTCTCCTTATATCCCGATGTCTACATAGTATTTATGAGTTTTTGTGCAGCCCCGTTGATTGCAGTTGCACTACTCTGCATTTTCTCCTGGCGCTGACGCTGGTGTAAGATGTGGTAAAGGTTTTTGTACAGCACTGCAGTCTCTCCTGTCACTGTGACTGTCTGGCGCAGTAATACACAGCAGTGTCTTCAGCCCTCAGACTGTTCATCTGTAAATACAGCTGGCTTTTGCTGTTGTCTCTGGAGATAGTAAATCTTCCCATCACTGACTTGGCATGCCACCAATTGCCACCCTGATAATTATCAGCAATGGTGGCTATCCACTCCAGTCTCTTCCCAGGAGCCTGTCTGATCCAGGCCATATACCAGCTACTGAATGTGAACCCAGAGGCTGTACAGGTCAGTTGGTGTGATTCTCCAGGCTTTTTAATCAGTAGTTCATCCTGAGTCAGTTTCTGACTCTGAATACCTGAGAAAAGAAATGCATTTAGACTGTTAAATGAAAAACATCACTAATAAGTTAGTTAAGTTCAAATAAAAAATGAACATGCACCTGTTAAACATATTGTCATTAGAAGCAGTCCTGTTAGTAAACTCATTGTTCTATCGGCTGTGATCTCTGATAACACTTCAGTGAAGGCAGTGTGCAACAGCAGTCCCTCCTCCCTCAGTGCTGTGAGATAAATGCAGAAGGAAGAGCTCAGAGTTTGCATCAGCTCCTCCTTATTGGGAAGGCAGAGTACAGAGGGCTCAAATAGAGGAGTCAGGAGGAGAGAAGCAATATATAATTACAGTCAGCAACCCTGTCCATCTATCTTAAGTGATCTTATTTTTTGATGGGGTGCCAGAAACTAATAATATGTATTTTTGTGATTACATGGTCTTTTAAAGAGCAGTTATATCTTAATTGAAATTTAGTTTTTAGCTATTTCTTTTTGATGCTGTGTACCATAATCATCATCATAGTTATCATCATGGTCAGGTTTATAATGATGATAAAAAGATTATGACTGTGACAGTCATAACTATCAAGTCATAACTGAAATCTTTTTTTATGCATGAGAAAACCCCTTTTCTGTGATTCTTTCCAAATGTGAATTGACACTGTCTGATTGACACATATCCATTATTAATATATGAC
Organism: Megalops atlanticus; assembly: GCA_019176425.1. NCBI lineage: Eukaryota > Metazoa > Chordata > Actinopteri > Elopiformes > Megalopidae > Megalops > Megalops atlanticus. The sequence goes on along the minus strand of CM032875.1, from coordinate 13,717,643 downwards.
TACACGTCTCATTGTTGTTATTATCAATAAGAACTCTTTTGGTGAGATTGACTAAGATGATGGCCTGGTTTCATAGACCTGTAGAAGAGAGTAATTTGTCATGGCCTGCCCCCTAGTGGCTGACATAGACACTGTGATAAAATTCCCTCAGCTTCACTCCACACTCAGTCAGCTCTCTTCACCTCTATACATTGGTGTGGATATTGATGCAAAGAGGACCATATAAACAGTAGAGCAAGGAAGATTTTATGACTTTAATGAATGTGCAGTTGGATAAATCGTGTCTGTGGTAGTGGTGACTCAGCGGTCATGCAGCGAAAGAGTATCCAGTACAGATGTGCTTCAGTGACTCTGGGTGTGAGATGTGCTTGGTCAGTTTTTATACAGCATTGCAGTCTCCTCTGCCGCTGTGAGTCTCTGGCACAGTAATACACTGCAGTGTCTTCAAATCTCAGATTGTTCATCTGTAAATACAGCTGGCTCTTGCTGTTGTCTCTGGAGATGATGAATCTTCCCTGAACAAACTGGGTATGCCACCATTTGCCACCCTGATAATTATAAGAAATGCTGGCTATCCACTCCAGTCCCTTTCCAGGAGCCTGTCTGATCCAGGCCATATAGTAGCTGCTGAATGTGAACCCAGAGGCAGTACAGGTCAGTTTGTGCGATTCTCCAGGCTTTTTAACCAGTAGATCATCCTGAGTCAGCGTCTGAGTCTGAATACCTGAGAAAAGAAATGCATTTAGACTTTTAAATTAAAAAAATATCACTAATAAGTTAATTGAGTTCAAATAAAAAATAAGCATGTGTACCTGTTAAACATATTGTCATTACAAGCAGTCCTGTTAGTAAACTCATTGTTCTATTAGCTGTGATCTCTGATAACACTTCAGTGAAGGCAGTGTGCAACAGCAGTCCTTCCTCCCTCAGTGCTGTGAGATAAATGCAGAAGGAAGAGCTCAGAGTTTGCATCAGCTCCTCCTTATTAGGAAAGTGGATTACACAGGGCTTAAATAGAGGAGTCAGGAGGAGGGAAGCAATATAAAATTACAGTCAGCAACTCTATCCATCTGTTCATCTTCAGTAATCTTATGTACTAATATGTTTTTCTGTGATTATGTGGTCTTTTATTAAGCATGTATAGTTTGTTTAAAATGTAGTTTTTAACCAGTTCTTTTTGATGCTGTATAACATAATTATCATCATAATTATCATCATGGTCAGGTTTATAATGATGATAAAAATTATGATGATTGTGATAATTATAAAAGATATCAAGTCATAACTGAAATCTTTTTTAATGCATGAGAAAAAAAAACCTTTTCTGTGATTCTTTCCAAATATGAATTGACACAGTCTGATTGACACATATCCATTATTAATATATGACTACACGTCTCATTGTTGTTATTATCAATAAGAACCCTTTTGGTGAGATTGACTAAGATGGTGGCCTGGATTGCAGTCTCCTCTACCGCTGTGAGCCTCTGGCACAGTAATACACTGCAGTTTCCTCACTCTTCCATCTTCTCATCTGTAAGTACAGCAGGTTCTTGGAGGTGTCTTTGGAGAACTGGCCCTGGAGGGACAGGGAGAAATAAGTACTAGAGCTCGTATCAATATATCCAATCCACTCCAGTCCTCTCCCAGGGTGCTGGCGGATCCAGTTCATGTAGTAGCTGCTCATGGAGAATCTAGACACTGTACCAGACAACGTCACTGAGTCTCCAGTTCTCTTCACCGGTGGCTCAGAGGAGGTCAGGGACTGACAGTTAAAAACAAACAAACAAACAAGCCATACATTTCAATAAACATGTCCATACCACCACAGACTATGCCTACATTTGTTTAAGTGTGAATAACAGCACAAATGAGACCTGACTGAACTCACATGCAATTAGTGCTAAGAAAAATCCATGTTGTAAAAATGCCATTTTTCAAATGGAATCACACTTAAATATCAAAATACAATGGTCTGTGTGAAGGGCTCAGTGTTAAGATTAATGAAACAGGAGAGCCGAGGCGTATTTAAATGTCTCTGTTCATACAGGAAGTGTCCTCAGATATGTATGCACTGAGAGAAAATTTTAATTTCGAAAATATCACATACAGAGAGATTCTTACTGACGAGATGTATGAGACTGATGATTGTGTGTATGTGACAATACAAGATAACAGTATTGAAATATTGTCCTTATTGAGAGCTGGTGTTTTGAGAGAAAACAACCCTCTGATAAACCATGGAAGAGGTTCAGATAAGAATTTGGAGGCTATGTATTTCTGGCTATGTTGTCTTTTCTCTGTTCAATGAATGTTTTAAAGAGCCAATATACAACGTTTTAAATGTGTTTGTAATGAGAGATGATTCTTTCAGATGCTAATAACTAATGATGAATATGAGCAAGACTACATTTTATAAGGTAATGTTTAAGGGTATTTATTATTTGCAGCGGGTGTCATGGTCTATACTGAAATCGGCTTCAGACTCCTAACCCTGGTCTCTGTGGAGCTTTATAAAAAATCTTTGATACTGAAAACAAATTAAATAAATAGTTAAACGATTATTATTTTATTATTATTATTATTTAAAGTAGCAACTTTCAAAACATGAATAATTTGAGTTGTTTTTTTTTCTGCATGACTTCCCAAACGCAACTGCCATTATTTTGTTGACTTCATCTCAACCGTGGCTAATTGTGTACAGTGAGCACTGTACAGTGATAGTTGTACTGAATAGTACAGAGTGACAGTGATATAGATTATAACTGAATTATAATACTATATTGTAGTGTAAAGCTGCTGAGTTTCACTCCCTGCAGTTGTTTCCAGTGAGGGCATGTTTGTCTGGATCTCTGGTCTTAAGTTGCTTATTAACCGAACACGCCCCGAAATTTACGAGCGACGCAAATGTATGAAAAGTCAATGGTAGGAGGCGACTGGGCGGAGTTAATCGTGCCAATACTACGAGCGACGCGAAATGAGCGTTCACTACGGTTTGCGAGAGTTAATCATCTTCAAGTATGGCGAGAAGCCATGCCCCCTTTCCAGAAATCTTTTCACCAACTTGCTAGCAGCGTTGGCAATCAAAAATGCTTGCTGTGAAGTGGCACAAAATTCATTTGTTCATTTTTCAGACAAGAGATCAAACCTGCGCGAGGAAAGCGAAGCGAAAATTTGGGTTCGGTTAAAACGCAGCTGTAAAGGAGCTGGAGCTGAGAGAATGTTTGCATGGCCCAGCCCAGAAGGGAGGACCTGAGAGAATGTGTCTTCCCTCAAACTGCAAGTGGAAATGGGTTTGATTATTCCTAATAATGTACAACACTGCCCCCTGGTGGAAATGTACAGATTTGTTCTCACAGGGGGAAGTCAGTGTTGCAAAATCTCCTAATCTGCATATTTGCATATCTGATCTGCATATTTGTGATGAATGGACATTTCATTTTAGTAATGAACAGGCCTTTGCTGAATTAAATCAGTCACTTAAGACTGGGAATACACTGAAATGTATATTGGCATTCATAACACTTTCAGATTGTCTGCTAAATGACAAAATAGCCAATAAATCAAACACCAAACAAACACAAAACTTATCATGGCTAGTGCTGAATGGAATGGTTTTTGTACATCATGGCAGCATCATTAATTAGCTACCTTAGCTGGCTGACATCATGCATATTGCTTTCAGATTGCATTGTTACAGCAACTGAACTGTACTGAAATTCAGTAACTACATGCTTAAAACTAAAATAGAACAATAGTTCTTCTTGCTACTAAATTTTATTGTCTCTCATTCATGAAATGATTGACTGCAGAAAAGTATCTGGGTTATGTGGACAGAACTTGATGCAGAGAGTTTTTGTCAGGGCTCATGCTTGACTTCTCTTGCTATGAGGCTTTTGGCACAGTAATACACAGCTGTGTCTTCAGTCTGCAGGCTGCTAATATCTAAATACAGCACATTGCTGCTGCTGTCTCTGGAGATGGTGAAGCGGCTCTTAAATGACGCTGGAGAATCAATGCTTCCACTCCCCAGATGAATCCAATCCACTCCATAGCTTTCCCTGGACGCTGCCGGATCCAGCTTGTGCCGTAATCTGTCAAGGCGTAGCCAGAAACCTAACAGGACAACTTCACAGAGCCTCCAGGTGTCTTCATCTGAGGACAGGAGGAGGTCAAAGTGATGGCATTCAAACCTACAGAGAGAAGTAGAGTGGTGGTGAAACTCTCACTTGTGAGGCTGACGAGGCTAATACAGACAACAGTTATTGTTGTTATACTGTGTAAATAATCTAGCACAGTTCCATTTTAATTTGTCCATATTTGTTATGAAGGCAAGGAAAGTAACCTGAAGATGTCTAAGACTGAAATCATCAGTCACTTACATGGTAGAAAGGCCAAGAGATAAAGGAGCAGAAGGTTCATGTTTGCAGTGAGGTTCCAGTCAGTGTGGCAGCAAACTGTTCCTCAGTCTGTCTCTGCTCCCAGAGGTAGAGGGTCTTATAGCAGGGAGCACAGAGGCCTGATTTGCATGCAGATTCTCCTGCATCAACACACAGAGCAGATTGACCAGCAGATTTATTCCAGGTTGTGAGGCGTCACATCACCCCAGTGTTTATGGATAATAATAAGGAGTTAATGGATAATAATGCAGTCATAACTGCAGTCTAACCGTGCTCTTAGTTTGATTTAGTCTATGTTCACGCTTGTAACAGCCCTGCTTCTTTGAACAGTCACGGTCTCTGCCATTTCCTTGTTTTGCACCTGAGCTGGTATGAGTCACTGCCTGGGACAGACAACTGACGCTGTCCCATGCAAGTGCAACAGACCTACAGTATGTGTGTATGTAATTTCTGCAGCTTGCAGGAGTTTGCCACTGTTGTTTTGCCTTGTGTGGCCCATTTTTGTTTAGCTTGTTTTGCTGTTTTGTTTGGCCTGTTCTATTTTTTGATTCATTTTGCTTTTTTTTTTTTTAGATTTGACTTGCATTCATTTACGTTGTGAATTTAGTTTTGCTGTGCTTAGATTCAACTTTTGTATTTCTTATTTGGCATTGGTTTGGATTTTGCTGTTGGGTTTCATCATTTCTTTTGTGTAACATATCATAGCCTACTCCATTTGGCTGTATGTGGGTGGGCAATCTCAATTAGCATCCTAGGTATAGAGCAGAGTGTCTGGCTTAAGCCCCCTTTTCAGATCTACTGCTTTCACAGGTACTGGCTTGTCTTTTTAACATTTGCTCATTGGACACAGTACACAGTATGCATTCATCACTCAGTGAAAAGAATAAAGGTTTTTGAATGGCTTTCTCCTCTCTCTCCTGTCACTGTGACTCTCTGGTACAGTAATACACAGCAGTGTCTTCAGCTTTCAGGCCGTTCATCTGTAAATACAGCTGGCTCTTGCTGTTGTCTCTGGAGACAGTGAATCTTCTCTTAACAGAAAAGGAGTAGAAGATATAGCTGCTACCATCAGCACTAATTGTGGCCAACCACTCCAGTGCCTTCCCAGGAGCCTGTCTGATCCAATGGATGTAGTAGCTGATGAATATAAAACCAGTTGCTGTACACATCAGTGTATGTGAGTCTCCTGGTCTCTTGACCACTGGTTCAGACCCACTCAATACAATCTCACTCTGAACACCTATAAACAAAAGAAAATCCATTGTTTAGATGTGCAAAATGAGAAAGCCGAGAGAAAGACAGACTGAAGGGACTTGAGGAGAGAGAATAAAAGAGAGACCTGATAAAATGAGTGTTGTGGTCATCATCAGGGCTATTTGGAGCTTCATGACTGCAGGAGAGAAGGAGGAGCACTGAGTTAAAGTATAGACTGAGTAGCCCTGACTGCTGCTCTGGTTCTCACACTGACACTGGCTCCATTAAAAGGTCTGGGAGGTTTGCATTGGATCATCCTCTAGGGGAGGGCACATTGTGGGTCATTGTTCAGAAGTTCACAGTTCAGAAAGAAACAGAAGAGCAAAGATTAACAGTTGCTAATGAACACTATTCATGCTACCCACTTAATGCATTAGTGCAATTGTTCTGAACAAAATAGTGTGTACTGGCTGCTATATACTAATGTCACAGTTTTGAAAAGGTTGGTGCTATAGCATATAAGCTGTGTATGTATTTTAGACTGGTATTATTATAATACCAGTTTGAGTCTGTGTAGAGTTTGCCTAATATAGTGTTGCACAATACAGGAGTGTCATGAATAAGTTTTAGTATCAGTTTTATTTATTTTCCAATGGTATTAAAAAAAAAAAAAACCCTCAATGATAAGATAATGCGTTGACGATTCTCACTGTCAGTACTCTTAGACTGACATCTTCTGGTCACTGCTGGAACTGCATCGGAACAATGGCATGACATTAGATCATTTGTACTGGAAGTGCTGAGTTTGAAATATGAAAGTGATTAGAGTCCGCTGACCTTCTGCACTCATGGAATGCTACCATCACTATCTGTAAGTGACAATGCACAATCAGTGTTTTTATTTACATGAGACCATAATATTCATCTTGTTCAAGTCAACTGGCATTTAATTAACATGGTAATAATTCAATATAAGATAACATGCTTGAGTTATGATATTAACCTTCTGGCTACTTTGAGACTGTTTCCATCTGCCAACTGTTATGGGAATTGTTGAATGTTTTGATCTAAAATTTGAGTGATGTTTCATGATAAATATTTCATTAAATAATTGTATATCAAATTTATTCCATTGCAACACTCTTACAATTTCAAGATGAACAATGTTTATATAATGTGTTTGTGTATCTTTTAAAATGTTTTGAGATAAAAAAAGGAAACATAAAGTGCCTCGCTTTTTCTTGCCCTGGCTTGAATTTACTACAATCATTTGACATTGATTTGAAAGAAAGGATATAGACAAAATGGTTTTGAAATTTTAGGAACATTTTCACTTGAAAGACAGACATGTGATGGTGTTGTACTGTATGCACTGTAAAAGTCTGATGAAGCATGAAAACAGAAACATTCCTTTCATGTCATGTTAGAAAGGAAAGGCTTAAATTGTTTCAGTTTCGAGTGTTACATTTGAAAAGTCCTTCAAAAAGCTCAACACAGTTTCATTTAATGGACTCTGTCTGCACTACAAATTTTGTGAACTTTTATTTGTACCCAAATGTGAAATAGATCAGGTTGAATCCATTTATCTAAACAGGGGCTGCCGAAAGGAAAGTTGAACACTTGAGTGCTGTCATATATAATCACAAAAGTACACAACTCCTGGAGTTGAAATCGGTTAAAAAAAAAGATGAACAATTGTTAAAGCCTTAGGCCACCTGGCATTCCCAAAAGTTCCAAAGTACAGGACAATTAACATTGTGTTGCTATTTTACAGTGTTTTTTATGTAATAATTGAACAGTATGTATTATTCATCTGATGATTTCCCTAATTGGGACAAGAAAGTATTTCTTCATTTACTCATGCATTTATTCATCTATTATGTCAGGGCTGTGTACAGTCGCTGTGTGTGATAAAGGGGAAGAGGTTTTTGTATGGCTCTCCCCTCACTCTGTCTCACTGTGAGTCTCTGGTACAGTAATACACAGCAGTGTCTTCAGCTCTCAGACTGTTCATCTGTAAATACAGCTGGCTCTTGCTGTTGTCTCTGGAGATGGTGAATCTTCCCTTAACTGACTGGGAGTAGTATGTGGTGACCTCATAATATCTAATATAAGCAATCCACTCCAGTCCCTTTCCCAGGTGCCTGTCTGACCCAGTTCATAGCAAAGCTGCTGAATGTGAACCCAGAGGCTGTACAGGCCTGGCTGTGGGATTCTCCAGGCTTTTTACTGCTGGTTCAGACACAGTCAGTGTCTGACTTTTAACCCCTGTGAAAAGAATGAAGTTTTAGAGCTCATAGTCAACATACATAAAAGTTCAACGAATATAAAATGAACAACCCATACCTGTCAAGCATACTGTTGGCAGAAACAATCTGGTTATAACAGCTATGGTAAAAAATGTTGATTGTAGTCTATGATGACAGTCCTAGTCAGTGAATCTTTTCAATAAGTGCACCCACCACCCCACATGTAGAATCCAATCCGGAGCTTTCCCTGCAGGCTGTTGAATCCATCCTGTTGCGTAGTTGTTATCAGTCACAGAATACCCAGAGACTTTACAGGAGATGGTCAGAGACTGTCCTGGCTTTACAGTTACAAGGAACTTGGCTGGGTGAGTTCAACATTAGACTGCACATCTGTAGAAAAGGAGATAAATTGATTACCACATGGATTAAATAGTATCCACATAGTTTTTAATGTCATTCTGACTGATACTGTTATCCAGGGTTCTCCTATTACTGTTCAACAATATGAACATCTGTGGATAACAAAAATAAGCATGTTTGTGAGAATCAGTGCTTTTACATAGTATAAATATTCTGGAAAAAAAAGAAAGCAATGTATAACTGTAATATATAATACATAATCCACAGATTGTATATTTTCTTGCAACTTTCACTACTAGACAGTATTAATCTGTCACAGTTATAGAAATACAGCAGCTTACCGGATGCAACTGCAAGAAGCAGCAGCAGAGATGCAGGAAACATGGTTTGTGTTGAAGATGAACTGGAGTGAGCTGCTCTTCTCAACTCTCCAGGGCTCAGGGGCTCTTTAGGTCTTAAAGAGAGACATCCACCATTTAAATACAGAAGGCAAAAAGAGAGAATTTTGTTTTGCATAGGAGGGAAGGTGTCTCTGCACATAATGTAATTGTTCAGCAAACCTATACTCATATTGTCAAAAATAAGGCCTTCAATCTGTACTCACATGGATGGCGACCAAAACCATCATAGCCTTCAGTGATTAGATTCAAAATATACAATCAAGAAAAAAACATGTTTCTAAACACACTTAAATAGAAGCATTCAAGACTGCAAGTGTGAAGATCTGTTACACAGCAAACGTCGATTGGTGTCAGGATTTTTGATGAAATATCTTACTGAATTACAGTGACGGCTGGTCTTTCCATGGTTCTGGATGTAAGAATTATATGTATAGACAAGTGCCTTAAAGCTGAGTGCAGGACAACAGTGTCAAATTGAAATTAAATTTCAGTTTGACACTATTGACAATTTATGAATTCACAGAAATCAAGTGGAGTATTTATCATGAATTGGAATTGAGCTGGAAATTAGACTGTTTGAATTGGAATTTAATTAGAACTGTAAAAATTCTCAGACTTTGGAATTTGAAGACATTTCCAAAAAATAAATTAGAATAAAGTAATAAAAAACTAAATAAATGAAAGTTTTTAAAAAATGAAAACATCTTGAACTTTTGTTCATACCGAATGCTTTGGAGCTGGACCTGAAATTTTCTAGTTTATGGAATTAATGCACTTTGTTTGATACATTAACTGCACAATGTGTTTTAAATCATTCAACCTTTAATTTATATACTTCCAGTATAGTGAGGGGGCCTGAACAGTTTTACATTTACATTTTACATTTACTGATAAGTAATGTAACATGTATAACAGTATAAATCCATTTTCATCCTCTTTCTACACCAAGACTGAAACAATTAAAACATTAATAAGACAAACTAGGTTACTGAGAAAAACAAAACCTGCAGACACTGTGGCAATCCCAGACCAGGATTGAAGAAGGCTGGCAGTAAGTCAGTGGTGGAAGAATACCCACTCAATATTGAGTCCAGTGACAGCCCAGTGTGAAAACATCCAGCCAGAACATGTTACGTCGGTAGGGTACGTTGGATGCTGGAGGCACCTGCAGAACGATGGAGCTACACAGCAGGGTTGCAGAGAGCACTGTGTGATCCTCTGTGCTCATATCTGACAGAGGTCAATCTGCAGGACCTTTTTGTGATGCAGGACAGTTTTTGCTGGCACTACAATGGTACATACTGAATGCAAAGACTCTGTAATTGTGTGTTTCACAAGGTGATGCATTACCTCCCTTTATTTTCAGAGTGATACTGACATCCACTGGACAAAAGTAGAACTAAATAGAAACTGGTTTAATTTTAGCTGGTTACATGAGCATTTTAAATTAGCTCACTAAATGGGGTGTCTGTGCCCATTTGACAGGACAGTGTGGCACTGCCTCAGCTGTCAAATTTAATTACTGCATATTTACAGAATTGGTAGGTGTGTGTCTCATTGACATATTTTGGAAAAGAAAAACAAACATGAGGATGTTCACTTACTCACTTCACGTTACTTCTCTTGTTCTTTAGAGAAAACTTTGTCCTCTAGGGGTCAGAACACACTACAAGTGTGCAAGGTGCTCCCATCTCTCCTGCAGTACACAAAACACTGAAGATCAGAGTAAAAGAGGCCTGAATAAAACCCTACTTTACCTCTACAGAGAATCTGCCTTCCCAGCAGCCACACCACCCTGCAACTCTCTCTTACCTCATGGCTAAAACCAAGAAGGATTGTGCTTGCCTAGTGCTTGGTTTGCTGGAAGTGGTGGTAGTGGTCCAGTAGGGCACAGTCTTCCCTCTGGACCTTATCAGCAAAGCAAACATCCCAGTGTAGTGATGGGGACACTGTACTAAAGGAGCCGCCATCCTCCAGATGAGACATTAAACTGATGTTAAGCTGGTCATTGCAGTTCCTATGCACCATATCTCAAAGAATAGGGAGTCCGAATTAGGCTCTTTTAATCTGGCCATTTGATAATCTCATTTTAATTGTTTAAATAATTTCATCTTCTGGGTCATCATTGCACAATAGAATTGGTTCTCAATTGACCCTAGCAACTCAATTGAAAAGGTAAAATAATGTGATACATTTCTTTCAAAGACTGAATATTTGACAGGCATCAAGTTGCCACAAACCAACTTCCCTTTTCCGGACAATAAAGCAATAAGCAACCGTTTGAATCATTGAGGAGTTATGTAAAAATCTGTGTCTGGAAGGTCAGCATAATTATACATACATTCATACACATATTCAGACATACTCATAGAAGAAGATTTTTTATTTCTTTATTTTTAGTATTTTACATATTTTAGAATAATAAGACATCAATACTATGAATGTAATGAAACAGACTGGCATCCAGATGCGGTTAAGGGCTTTAATCACAGAATCCAAAAACGTGGTCAGGGACAAAACAGGTCGGCAACAGGAAGCAGTAGTACACCAATCCAAAATCCAAAAAACACAAGCAAGGTCCAATGAACAGGCAAGAGGTCAAAACACAGGAATAGCACGGTCAAATGGCAGCAAGCCAGCTTGGTAAAGTCACAGGGAAACAATACCTCACAATGAGGCAACTGAACTGAGTCATTAAATAGCCAGGGCTTGATTGAGGAATGGGTTACAGGTGTGCTTGATGAGTGGGAGCGGCTGAGCCAGGCTGAACTGGGCGTGGCTGGTCTGCCTGAGCAGATTGAACTGGGCGTGGCTGAGCTGGCTGACTGAAAGTGGGTGTGACAATGAAATAACACAATTGGAATTATGCAGTAACCAAAAAGTGTTCATTATTTGCTTTGTTTATAAATACATTTGTATTATTATTATTTATATTTAAATTCTTAACAAAGTCTTCTATATTACAAGGCACATTATGAGTTACGGCCCCATCCAAAAGCTTCTAGAAATATCCCAGTGTTATGAAAAGAGGCAAATGTGAAGATTTAAAACTAAGTGATAAAATTCAATAATAAATTGATAGGTAAAAAAATACACACATGTAATTTATTGTTTTTGTTTATGTGAAACTATTGCTTTTCTATGTGCTTGGATGCACATTGTTGCCTTTGTGCTTTTCATGAAAATTATAGAAATGCACACACAAAGATGCACACCCACCCACCTAAACTGAAATGTAGATATTTTGAGCCATCTTTCCACCCATGCAGAACACACATCTGCACTGAACATCTAGAAATACCCCACAGCAGGGCTTCTGTGCCTCGAAGAGCAAACCACTGAGGCAGTGCATGCAAATATAGAGCTGGACACAGCTGGCTGGCAGAGAGAGGAGTTCAAACAGCCAAACCCAAAGACACACTGTTCTTAGTCATAGGCACCAAAATCATTATATACTTCAGTATAGGTGTCAATTATATTTACTAACTCAAAGTAAACACAGTGTAAATCATGTTTTACTCTCTATAGCAAGAAAACCTTTTATGTGACCAGTAAGACCAAGAAAATGAATATTAACAATACTCAGACCTGGCGCTGCAGGGATACACCATGAATTGATTGATGAATGAGGTTGCTGAGAGAACAAGGGTTGTAGAGGTGCAGTAGCTTCATAGTGTGGTAATTCAATACACACCACGGAAACAACAAACCTATGGCAGCATAGTTAGAAAGCACTTTGGAGGGAAGACTTTCTTTATCAACCGACTATAAATTGATAAAAAATTAAACAGCGTTGATGACAAAATATATCTCACAGACTGGTTTCCTAGATAGGTTGGAGTGAATATTACATTAAACGAGAAGCTATGGTGCATTACCAACAAAACATAAATCCCTTACATTGATATCAGTAGAAGCAATGGCATGTGATCAGTGGTTTATCTGATTCAGAGAGGTGTCCTACTTGAACACCTCATTAACAGCAACATGCAGTGAGGTGGCACTTTACCTGACATACATTTAGCAGATGCTCTTATCCAGAGCAACTTCTAGCACAATAGAATGTAAGTGTATCCATTCAAGTTAAATTCACATTAAAGTTTAAAAGTTTACTCTTAATTGCATGAAAATTGACCCAAAAAAATCTGTCGGTGAGAACAAAAGTGGAAAATATCCCTTCAATCCCCTGATGGCAACCAGGGATATGCCATCAGAGCACCTCTTTAATCTGTCTTTTTGTCTAAATCACAGAGCTGGACTACCTTGGGAAGGTACTAAACTTACACAGAGGGAGACAGTTCTGCTGTTCAACATTATTAATATCTGAAGCAGTGGGGCGCAGACACAGTAGCACAGTCTCTTCAGATTGGAGGCTGAGTTGCCTTGTGTACTTCTAGAATAAAGTATTGTGCTATAAGTAATTATGTGTAGTTGTGATCTCAACAGCATTCAGCTGTAAGGGACTAATGAAAAAGGGAAAGAGAGAAACAAATGGGGCCCACAGGCTGATCTTGATTGTGGGTGTGACAAATATTTACACTATCGGCATACACAGAGGTAAAATGAAGCAGCCAAGCTATGCCTGCATAGTTATGGAAAAAAAAAAACAGCACATGCTAGCAGAAAGAGGGTTTTAAGCAGAATAAAGAGAGAGAAAACTGATTTTAATATGAGTTTAAATATCCATACAGTCAGAATTATGATGTGATGAAATTATTTGAGACCAGTGTTAAGTAGCCTTGCACTATAGGGTCACCAGCTCAGACAGCTACTCCACACTACTGTCTTGACCTCTGTCCAGGAATCCGATACCATGAGGTACTATACAGTAAGTAATGCCAGTGATCTTTTGAGGAAGTCTGAAACAGTAAATGTCAGTTTGTAAGAGTTTCAAATCTGCAGGTGTGGACACAGGGGAGAGGAGAGCAAGAGAAAAAGAGAAGGAAACTGTTTTTCACACAAGGCTATCTTTGGAGAACTGAAAGACTTCAAACTCATCTGAGACGAGCTAGAAAGCAAATTTGATCAAGTCACACCCTCACCTTCAGAAAATGTGTGCACATAAAATTGTTTAGAGATTCAAAGAAGGGCTCAATAACACAGTGAGACTTCTGTTCTCTTGGCCAACTTTGCTTTCACATTCCCATTCAGTTTAAATCAAAGTGTCTGCAGTTCTGTCAGTTCATACAGTAGGTTCAGCTATGTACTGTTTAATTATTAAATTATTAAATCTAAATGATTAAATCTAGATGTTATGTCATACAAGGTATGGACAGTATTTATTAAATCCAAGATTTAGTCATTGTTTATCATTGATGTCAGAGACACAAACACACAGTTTTACATATTTTGATCATTAGACAAGACACCAAAGGATAAAAACAAGTGTTGTTGCAGTTTTATTTTGTGATTGATGCATATTTTTACAATCATGAAAGGATTCATACAGAAATGATTTAAACACATAATAGCTGTGCTTGACCACAACACAACCAATCTGACTTAGGTACAATTACTGACAAAACAAAAAAAACAAGTAAAATCTACTGTATCCTCATATCAGCAAAAAGGATGGTATAACATGTGTATTACAATACGAAATCATTTTTTGTTAGAGCTGTAGCACTTCTATACTACTGACTCTAAAGGTGCCTACATGCTTCATAAGTGTGTGACCAGAAAATTATTTTCCAATGACTGCAAGCAGAGACGTAACTTAAATAAAAAATATATGGTAATAATTAATGATACATGCAAAAAGACAGTTCTCTTCAGGCACTGTATATGCAGAATCACACACTTACATAAAAAAATCATTAAATTACCTCCAATACAAAATTTTAGGATGCAATTTGAAATAGTGCTCCTGAATATTATCATTGTTCTTCACATACTTTGACGATCACTTCATCTGAAAATAAGCAGAAAGAAAAAAAGACATATAGCAGGTCAAAACTGACGCATGGCACTTTCTGAAACACCTCTCAGTTTATAAAATATATAACTCCTACAAGTACATAACACAGAAAAGGAAGCCTCCCTGGTTCTCACTACTCCATACTAGCTCTAATGTACCCATTCCTATGTGCTGGTATGGCTGTCATAATGCACTATAATTTACTCTTTTACCATCCTAAACAATGACAGTTATTAGAGCTTTTTCCTGTATATTCATAAGTATTGTTTTACACCGTAGTCATTCTGTGTACTATGGGGTTTGGTATATCTGCTCTATCTTGTATCCACTGTCTGTTTCATTGTGTGTCATATGAGAGTGCGCACACCAGTGCAGCTGCAGTACCTTCATCAAGCTGAGGGGGACGCTGTAAGCGACAGTGCAGAGGAAGAGGATGATGAAGGAGGAGGCAGTGGACCACAGGCTGCCAAGCTCATCCTCTTCCTCAGCTTCCTCACTGCAGCTCACAACAACCTCTGACTCTGACTCTGGGGGCAGTGCTGAGGGGTGGAGGGAAGAGAAGAACACTCAGTTCGGCCATCTGGACTGCTGAAAAGCTACAACATATTAAAATAATGATTTCGTTTTATATATTACATAGAGCAGTGTTTCTCAACCATACTCCTGGCGGCACCCTGTCCTGGATATCTTCTATCTATCCTTGCTGCTTGATTAAATCAGGTGTGCTCAGCTAATAAAACGTGCCACTGATGAGTTCAGTCAGGTAGGTAGAGCAAGGATAGATAGAAGATATGCAGGACAGGGTGCCACCAGGAGTAGGATTGAGAAACACTGACATAGAGTGTCCTCATCAAGTTTTTTTGAAAATATTTTTGACAGTGAATATATGAAATCAGTCAAAAGGCAACACACGAAATAAAATAAGCCTGCGAATCCAATGGCTCACCACATCTGAAGTTGCGCACCCCTTCTCAAAAAACAATACAGATACACACCCCACACACAGACACAGAGTGTCACAAACAGAAAAAAAACTGTCACACAGATGTTGTCATGTAGGTATGTATGTGACAAACGCCACCCTGTACATGCTCTCAGCAAAATAAACTGGAGATGAAGTATGGCTAAGATGGCTTTGAAACTGGCAAAAATTCTAATGAAAATATGGCTTCTTTTCACCATTTTCCAGGTCATTTGGTTAGTTGAGTGGAGCAATAGTGGTTCATAAAGCGGGCTTGGAAGCAGAATAATGTTGCATAAAGTTCTAGCTGTGCTGCTGTCATTGCTTCTTTAATAAATCTATTACATAATGATTGTTTCCTATTTGGTAAGAAGGACTCTTGTCTAAAGTTCTGTAAATTAGTGAAGTCAATGGCACTGCAAGCAATAGGTTACAATAAGATAGTCACAGGTAATAAGGAAATAAGTAAAATGTACTCTGGCTTAAAATTAGACATCCATAAGAAAAGTTTAAATGTTTTGATATGGAAAAAGACTGATTTAAATTACCTCCTATACTTTGCATAAAAGCCTCTTACTTTTACTATGTGAGTCAGTAGCACAAGCTTGCACAGCATTCATTCAATGCTGTTATACGTTTACACTGTAAACCACACTGAGTAGATCATTTGACTGATTTTCAACCTAACTGAGGACAGAGTTGAAGAAAACCTCAGGGCAAAAAGAGGATTTACCAGCAATGTGCCTGTCCAGAAATCACCCTCTTCACAAGAGCAATGGCACTCTGCACTCACGAGGGAATAGAGAACTACTTGATCCCACATGCACATAAGCCCTTTATTTAGTTTTCATTTCATGCAAATGAATAGAATTTGCAGCATTTCAGTTGTCTGAAAGCTGTGTCAGAGATGCCGTTCTCACTGAGAGCACAAAAATTGACAATGACAACAACAAATGGGCCAGCAACAGTCACAACCACCACAGCAAACACAGGAATATTACAGGACAGTACAACATCACAAGAAATTATACAAATTTCACAAAGCAACAAACAGCAAAAAACAAACCATTATTTCATTCTATTATAGTCTCTATATCGTATCCAGTGGTCTGATTACATTAACATTTTTGGTCTGTTTTCCAAAAATAACTTTTTAACTTATTTTTTACATTAAAATATTTGGAAATGGCTGCTATTTAAACTAACGATAATACAGTATATCCACTTGTAGTTGACGTGAGTCTTATATTTCATGCATACTGCTGAGTTAATATAATCTAACACTGATGATTTGGGGAATTAATTACAGAGAGCAATCCATTAGAAACTGGTTTGTTGACACAGAACAGAGATCAATGACTTTAAGATGAGGATACAACAGAAGAGACAGCCACATGGCAGGATACATCAACATAAGCAAAGCAAGATGCCACTCAAAACAGGAGAACAAAGAACCACAAAGACCAACCATCCTGCAGTGATAAATACAGAAATACACTGTACAAAGATGTATTCCCATAAAATCCGATTTTGACTATGTATAGAGGCAGAGCATTACAATCAGAGCCGAATGATGGGCAATGTGGAAGCACAATGAAGTAGACGCCTACATCATTTGTCACCATTGTGCTACAAGTACATGCTAATAAGCTGAGTTTACCTCAGACAAATAGTGGAAGCTTATTGCCTCGAGATATTTCAGAGAAGGAATTTGAGATAAATTTATTGAGTTAGAATTTTCATTCATACAACATCATATTTTAAAATTTATTTAAGGATGAATAACAAATTATTGGCTTTTGTTAATGGAATATTTTTTTTTTTTTATATGGAGTGACAGGAATAAATATGTACTCTTGAGTGTTTTATACCTGAATTTAATGTGTACACTTTCCACTACAAAAGCAAAAGACTCACAGAACTAATATTACACAGGTCAGACACACATGCCTCTTATAACTGAGTAAAATTAACTGAATGTAATGAGTGAGATCTTATTGATGTTTCAGTATGAGATGTTACGGTTCACAGCTTACAGTGCTTTGGTCATAATGGTGTCTGTTCACCTGGGAAGTGTAACAACTGAGAATCAATCACATTCAACTGAGTTACCCATTTCTCTGGACACTGTGTCCTGCACAGGAGAGGAATCGTTCTTCATGTTGGCGTGTCTGACAGCGCAGGTGAAGCGAGACGTCTTCCACTGTGATGCTGTGATTTTCAGCAGGCTGGTGACAGAGTAGGTGCTGTCGTTATTCTTCACAGGTTCACCTGTAACACCCTCCTGATAGCCTTCATTGTCGATCTTCCACATGGTGTAGACATCATTAGGAGAGGTGCTTGTCACCAGGCAGGCCAGTGCTACATTTTCTGTCTTTTTCAGTTGCTCTTCAGATGGCATGAGTACAACCACTGTAGGAGGTGATATATCTGAAAAGGGTGTTCAATAGAAAGATCTCAATGGATGATGTAGGGGAAAACAATACCAATTGCAACATCCTAATTCATTCCCAGATTCTAAGACAAATAATTAATGCAATGCTAACAAATGTAAATGCAAAAGTATATTTTGTACAACAAGGTACAGCATTGACCTATATTTTCCTTTAATTACAAAATCTACCAAATGATATTGAAAATATCTTATTTGCATGAAACCTACTTCCTTGCTCCAATCTGACAGCCTTGTTGATGGGAGGTTTTTCAGAACTCTGCTGGACGGAGCACTGAATCTGTTTCCCATCAAACCAGTCCTTCTGTCCCAGAGTGAGAGTGCTGGTCTTTCTGTACAGATGGCCATCCTGTTTTGCAACGCTTGGCGTGGCAATTTCACTCTTGACAATGGCTCCATCCACCGTCCAGGTTACTGTTGCCGCGGCAACTGCAGCCTGTTCTTCCCCGGTGATGTCACAGTCCAGCAAAGCCTGGTTGTTGATGAACATCTCTCTCACTCTTGGGGTCTTCAGGGTTACCTCGAGACAGGGTTTGTCTGTGGACTTTTCTAGATGGAAGAGAGGGAGAGGAAAAATTGATGTGACATGTTGTAGAGACTCTAGATGATACAACATATTTTCAAGATAGTGAGTAAACAAGATGCACTATGTGTGTGTGTGTTTGTGTGTCTGCATGTGTGTGTGTGTGCGAGTGCGTTTGTGTGTGCACGTGTGTGTGTGTGTGTGTGTGTGTGTGTGTGTGTGTGTGTGTGTGTGTGCGAGCACGTTTGTGTGTGCACGTGCGTGTGTGCATGTGTGTGTGTGTGTGTGTGTGTGTGTGTGTGTGTGTGTGTGTGTGTGTGCGTTTGTGTGTGCACGTGTGTGTGTGTGTGTGCGAGCATGTTTCGTGTGTGTGAATGCACTGAGGTTCAGTTGTCTCTAATGAGAATCAGCTTTCATCTGTCTGGACAGTAGCGATGGTGAGGAACATGAAGAATGGTGCATTTCACACCTCCGAGCCCAGTGACTGTGGTCAGTGTACACTCTCACCTTTGGAAGTGGTGTCACTGAAGAGTTTCTGCTGATGCACTACTTCACAGGTGTAGACTGCATTGCTGTCCCAGGTGTCCCTGTCCACCTTTAGAATGCTGCTGGCTGAGTACATTCCCTCAGCTTGCTTCTCCGTTTGCCAGGTGAGGGATGATCCTGTCACATCTCTGCCCTTCACTTTCCAAGTCACTGCCAGCTGCTTGGGGTAGAAGTCCCGTATGACACAAATGAGAGTGTCATTGGACCCTGGCAGCAAACTCACAGTTGGTGAACTGGGTGGACCTTAGGATGATAAAAAATAGGGGATACTGGGTCACTGTCAGAATCTACATAGAAACATACGAGAAAATGACGTACTTAGCTCATCATAAAAAGAGGAGCTGTAACTGTAGCAGTGCTTCTATGCATCATTGGTACTTGGCAATTAGAAGAGACCTTTGAGTCTAGATCTGTGTTAGAACTGGTGGTCTGCAATTGCCTTACCCTGAGTTACTGGTAGTTTTCTATTTAGCTCTACAACACGCATGCAGGTCATGAATCTAGACAATGAAGTACTCCTAAACCCTCTTGGTTATCATTCCAACCATTTAAGAAGACTTGCACGCATGCAGCATCTTTTCTCTTATTCTCATCTGCGAGAAATTGATTGCTAGAGCAATAGTATTTCATCTCTGATAAATATGAAGCAATCATGCTATAGCTTATACAGCCTTACTGTCTATGAGGAAAACTAAATTGCCTGAAACAACCACAACAGTTTGACAATAAGCCAGCTGCAGTTCTAAGCTTCATTTTATGTCAATATCTTTTAAAATTTATTATTGAAGAATTTTTTTTTAATTTTTTTTATTGAAGACCTGCCTGTAATTAGATGGGAAAGGGTTGCGTTAAAATGCAAGCCATGTTAACCAGTAACCAGTAAGGAAATATTTCACAGTTACCTTTATACTGTAAAAGCAACTTGATATAATGTATTATATATTCCCACATGGAAAAAATCTCCTACCTGGTTTCTCGAAGCTCTGAGTCTTTTCACTGGAAAGTGATGGGTAACGTACAGCACATTTGTAAGACTTCTGACTGTCCCAGTCAGCTGCTCTTACACGGACCTGACTGACCCTTGTGTAGGACCCTCCACTCTGTACCGCTGGGTACTGGAGAAAGTCAGACATGGATCTCCCATTGGGGTCTGTCCATGTGAAGGTCAAGGAGGAAGGAGGCGTGAATCCGCTGGCGATGCAGCCCAGGGTCAGGTACTCTGAGACTCCCTCAGAGCCACATGCCATAAGAGGGAAGAGGGATGGTGGCATTGGTGAGGCTGAAAAAATATCAATAAAAATCAGATGTATGAAATATGAGGCTTGTGCATCCACCAGTGACTTTAAACAGACTAGGCTGTGAATGGTTGGAAATGTTTTCTTCTGTTTTGACTTGTTCTTTAAGTTCACATGGACAGCTTCATAGTAGTTGTCTATTTGGACCATTTCCTTACCAATATTACGGTTTATATAATGTTTCTGGTCCTTTCTGTCATTTTCACACTTTTATTTAATTGTGTTTTTAAATTTCATTTATTTTTAATCTTGACAATTTCTTTCTCAGCGATGCCCAATACCACAATGTTACTGTAAATAGCATTATGGTGAATATGCAAATAGGGATGTATATAGGGACCTTCACTATTAACAGTCCAGTTTATATTTCTATTCTTTCTGTTTATATTTCACAAATAATCATTTTTGAGTATATAATTTCATAATCATTTTTATTTTCATATATATATGTATATATATATATATATATATATATATATATATATATATATATATTATATATATATTTCCCTTGATTAGTCAATGAAAAATTGTGATTGAAATCTTTTTTGAAATAATAATTTCAGTAATTAAAAATTACTTACTACATGACTTACACTACTAGGGCTCTACCAGTGTGACTGCACTGTATAACAACAGGCTAATGTGGATGTAGTAACTGCAGGAGAAGGACAACACTGCGGGGAAGAATTAAATGAATAATACGGACGGATCCGCGGATTTGATATGGTTGATTCAGTTTTAAAAACTAATTATCTGATCGAGTTAAACAATACATTAATCAAATGTAGTAATTATAAATAGGCTGTGAAATTCCGTGACAACCAAGAAGCTAATTTCGAAAAATTTAGCCTACGTGAAAGTGGTAGCTTTGTCAAAAATGTACTAACACACCAGAAAAGTACGATATCCCATTTCAATTACAATGGCTAGTTTATAATACATACTATAATTGGCGTATCTCATGAATTTCCACTTCGTAGTAAAGCACTTTCGACTGATCAGTTTTCATTGCCGTTTTTCTACCCGATTTTAAACACACATTTTGACAGGTCTTGGAGTAAATCAATTCGACGAGCACTGTTTTTTTTTTTTTTTTTTTTTTTACAAACATTGTTTAGATGTCTAAAAAAATGTACAAAAACTCCACTTACGGTTACACCAACTACAAGTGTACACAACATGTCACAAGGCACCCTAACTGAGTCACAGCACTAGTATAGAGATTATTTACAGACATTTATATACAATATTCTTGTCAAGTCATCCGTGTGTCTTTCCCTCAATTAGACTTGTGACACAACAAACACTACATTCTTTACTATAGTCGAAATAAAATAAACCTCTTTAAAATTCACTGTTGTATATTTAGAGTAGATTCGGATATTGACTGCGTCATTGAACGCAGTTCTGAATTATTTGCAGACGGGTAAAAACAGACAATGGAAGTGAATTATTTTTGAACACCGATTATGGCCGGAGCCAGTCGAGGCTAAATTAAACTGAAATAAATTCAGTTGGTTTTGTCTTAAAGATTGAAACACGAGACAAAACACAGATTTTACCTCAGGTAGGAAAGGAATCCAAAGCAGATCATGAATATGCAGTAAAACAAGTCATACTTTTATGACTAATGCGCAAATTATAACCGCAAAGTTGACATGTAAGATATTCTAGAAATTGCCGCAGAATATAACAATTATGTGAACAGCTAAATGATTACTTGGTCTGTGAGAAGCATTTACTTAAATGTGGTCCTTTAAAATGCGGGAGTTGAAAAACAGTTTTTAGGCTTTCACTCGATATATCGAGAACTGAACCTGAATTCCAGCTATTTATCTTTCAATGATAACACTACTAATAATTTCAGTCTTACCTGATGTGACAGTGACCGTTGTTCCTTTGCCCCAGTAATCAAAGTACCAGTAATAACACAGTGGGAAATGTGCTACAACAGGCTATACAAAAAACTCTCTTACACGTATACCAGCTAATGGACGCTTTAGTAATGAAGCTTGTTCATAGAAATACAATCATTTTTGTTTCGCATCACGCGTTAGTTATTTATTTCCCTCCAAAATACATTTGTACAATATTCGATCCCCTTTTAAATAAGCTATAAGTATATAAATGCATCATATTATATGTCCAGATAATTAAAATTCTGCTGAAAGCAATTCTGAAATCTTCCCTGAGGAAAAAAAAGATTGGATGAATTTTTCCTTTTTAATTTTTAATTTAAAATTTTCTATTAATTTTTGCAGTGAATTTAGTTAATATCGTGCACATTGAATACATTAAATAAATACCAGAAGTAAGCAGAAGGATATTTTCTTTGGGAAAAGAGAGACACCCTAGGCAAAGTTGATACTATCTCACATTTAGACTGTTTTATCATACTAATTGAACTCCTTGGTTATAGCAGGATTTTAGCACTTAATGTGAAAAGATAAAAACAAAAGTAAATCAGTCTGAGGTAATATGAAAGGACTTACCAGAGGTGACGGTGACTTGAGTCCCTTTACCCCAGTAGTCAAAACGATCACAGTGCTGCATTTCATAGTGCCGACTGCACAATAACCTGTCCTTTCTCAGTACCGTTTCAAATGCATATTTTCCAAAGTCTCTAAAGGTCCAAATGAGGCGAAACTCTCCAACAGTGTAACAATACTCTACAATCAATTATATCTGAGATCATTGATCGAATTATTAGTGGTATAAGTGACATAGACATCAGTCTTGCAGTGTAGCTTGATGAGAGGATCAGTCCAGATGCAATTCTCGGTTTTGTAAATTAATGAAATAAAATAGGATATTTATAATCGGATCCTCCTGTGTGATGTGCAACATACAGGTGCACGTTATGATAATTTTTGTGGCGTTTATTCATCTTCAGATTTCATGGATAATGCATTTTCTGAAAGATTAGGTTTTTGTACAGCGTTATATCACTGTGCCTACCATCCCAGTATCACAGTGATACACACTCGCACAAAAACCCTGCCCTCTAAATACTGCCTTCTTCCCCAAAACAGCAACTGCCATTCACAGGGTAAAGGAAGTCACATACACACGTTGATTTCAATGCCAATCAAATATTTCGGTCTAATTTGATACCTATAGAATATGATGATTTTTTAAATTCATGTTGTTTCTGTTTTGAAGTGTTGTGCGGTACAATTTGCATTTCACTTTGTTTAATCATGGCGTTCATGATCAGCACAGAATTTAATGTATTAATAATTTTTAATTTAAAAAAAGTTTAAATAAAGTAAAAGAGTGAAGTATTTAGTGATTGGGAGTTGAAAGTGTAAAGCATTTGTTGATGGAGAGTTACTTAACTGATAGCAGGTTTTAAAACTGTTCTCACAGGGTGTGAGGTTTTTGTATGGCATAATCACATTATTAATCACTGTGGTACCCCAGTTATACACCGTGATCCACGACACAGCAAAAACCTCCTCCCTGTTTACATAGCAACTACTCCACATTTATATACAGTGCCATTCCTATTTGGCTGCCTTAGTCTGCTGATGGCATACATGCAACTTTCTGATTGTGTCAGTACTCCGGCCCCCTAGCTGTTGTTTTGGTGTTCTCCCGGTCTGTCTATGTGGTCCATGTGCTTTTGTTTACTTTTTCCTTGTGTTCCAGCCCTGCCCCGCTCTCTGCCCTGTCCCTGCCCAGCTGATTACCTGATCGCCTCCACCTGCCTGCCTGCCCACCTGCATCCTATCTCCTCGTCAGCCCCAGCCCTTTATATTCCCTGCTTGTCTCTGTCTTGTTACTAGTTTGTCTCGGTTTTTTTTTTTTTTTTGTCTGTTTCATACCTGCATGTCTATTTGCTGTTGTTGCTTTTGGCACCGAATCCTGCCTGGCTTCTGACCTCGTCTCTGCCTACCTCCCTGCCTTGATTGCCTGATCTGCCTGCCTGCCCAGTTTGACCCAGCCTGATTTTGTTTTTGATTCCTGCTCTGCCTTCAGACTGCCTGCCTTGTTTTGACCCTGCCTGTTTTTGTTGCTCTTGTCCCACGACTCAAATAAGCTGCTTGGAACCTGAGCTCTTGTGGTCTGCATCTGAGTCCGTACCTGAGTCTTGATAGATTGTCCAAGACAATGACTTGTCATTTTGCTTGGTGCACAGAAAAAAGAAGTTGCGTTAATAGTATACTACACTAGTATACTATTACCCAGAATGTAGGCTAGTGGACAGGAGACAGAATGTGACAAAAGTATAATTCAAGTCAGATCATTTTCTTAGCGTCAGAGGCTAACTGGTTTGATCGCACAGCTGTGAGAAACAGTTAAAAGCACATAACTGTCAATCATACATACTCATTTAAGGTTTATGGGCAGATAAATGGTGTCTATGGCGGAGGTGACACGGGAACATGCAGAGAAAGAGAGTATAGAACACATGTTCTTCAGTGACGCTGGGTGTAAGACAGGCCTGGCACTATAGGGGTGCTTAGGGGCATTTTCTCCTGGTGCTGACCCTGGTGTAAGATGTGGTAAGCGTTTTTGTACAGCGCTGCAGTCTCTCCTGTCACTGTGACTGTCTGGCGCAGTAATACACAGCAGTGTCTTCAGCCCTCAGACTGTTCATCTGTAAATACAGCTGGCTTTTGCTGTTGTCTCTGGAGATAGTAAATCTTCCCATCACTGACTTGGCATGCCACCATTTGCCACCCTCATAATCATAGGCAATGGTGGCTATCCACTCCAGTCCCTTCCCAGGAGCCTGTCTGATCCAGGCCATATAGTAGCTGCTGAATGTAAACCCAGAGGCTGTACAGGTCAGTTTGTGCGATTCTCCAGGCTTTTTAACCAGTAGTTCATCCTGAGTCAGTGTCTGAGTCTGAATACCTGAGAAAAGAAATGCATTTAGACTTTTAAATTAAAGCATCACTAATAAGTTAATTAAGTTCAAATAAAAAACAAGCATGTGTACCTGTTAAACATACTGTTATTAGAAGAAGTCCTGTTAGTAAACTCATTGCTCTATTAGCTGTGATCTCTGATAACACTTCAGTGAAGGCAGTGTGCAACAGCAGTCCCTCCTCCCTCAGTGCTGTGTGATAAATATAGAAGGAGGAGCTCAGAGTTTGCATCAGCTCCTCCTTATTGGGAGGGTGGACCAAACAGTACTTAAATAGAGGAGTCAGGGGGAGGGATGTTTTTACATGCAGGTACAATTAACAACCCCAGATGTAAAATGACAATATGTAATGTTATGTAGATGGTCGATGAAAATCATGTTAAACTATTTCATCAGTTTGAATACTGCTGCTCAAACCCCTTATTCTACAGTTTCTCTGATCTGTGAATTTTGCACACAGACAATTTAAATAATACAGTAAGCAAACTCTTTTTTGCAGTTACTCTATCAAAGTGTAGGTGGAACAAAGCACATGTGATACCCTAAAGACTATAGCTGGAGGAATTTCCTGCCAAGGGTTTTTGTCAGGGCTCATGCTTGACTTCTCTCACTGTGCATAAGCTCTGGCACAGTAATAGACAGCAGTGTCATCAGCTCTCAGACTGTTCATTTGTAGGTACAGCTGATTCTTGCTGTTGTCTCTAGTATTTGTGAATCTTCCCTGAACAGACTGGGAGTAATATTTTCTATCACTGTCATATTCAATTATTGAAATCCCTTCCCTTCCCAGGAGCCTGTCTGATCCAGCCCATCCAGTAGCTGCTGAATGTGAATCCAGAGGCTGTACAGGTCAGAGTGTGAGAGTCTCCTGGTCTCTTTACCACTGGTTCAGACTCAGTCAGTACAATCTCACTATGCACACCTGCAATTAAAAGGAAAGGAAAGGAGTGCTGTGAGCATCAGCAGGGCTGGTAGGAGCTTCATGACTGCCTGAGAGAAGGAGGAGCACTGAGTTAAAGTACAGACTGACTTCCACTGACTGCTGATCTGCTTTTCCCACTGAGACTGGCTCCATAAAAAAAAACGTTGGAAGGTTTGCATTGGATCCTCCTCTAGGGGAGGGCACAGCAATGGTCACTGGAGATCAGTGATGGCAGTACAGCACTTAGCAGGACAGACACACAGTGGAGGCTGGGGTCCCTCTGTCACTGAAAGTAATATTTGCCAAAATTTTGCCAGTGTAAGACCTGCAGCCACTGATCTGTAATCCTGTAGTACAGACAGCAGTCAGACCTCCATGAGAGACATGAAGAGCAAAATTCTAAAAAATTGTGCCAAACACAATCTGAACATGCACTATGTTTAACTACTTCAGTTGCATTTGTAATAACTGAGTTTTAAAACATAATTTTCAGATCTTACATTCCCTGCTGTAAGGTGGGTGGTATACTGAGCAAGTTTTAAATGTGAAATGGTTCATTAAAATACATCAGAGAAGAATATTTTTTTTTATGAAATGATGAAGTTTTATTGCTCCTATTGTCATTATTATAATGTTATACTGATGAACAATTTATTATTGGACATACGATTATCGTGATTACTGATTGATCAAAGCGATGTTGACTGTTCGTCACGCAGAGAAATTTGCCTGAAGAAAAGAGCACTGCTGAAGGATGAAGGTCAGGCCTGGTTGGAATGTGTTGTTGTGAGCATGTAGGCCATTCCTGCATTTGCTCTCAAGGATACTAATACAGTCCTTTTTGTCTGTGAATTTAGGATGCTCCTGTGGTGAATACATAAGAAGATTGTAATTGGAAAAATAAAAGGTGCACTTCTCGTTTTTGTTGTGTGAAGATCATCTAGGTCAAAGCCATTCCTCCATTTGCTCTCAAGGATACTAATACACTTGTTTTTTCTTTGCTCACATTGCCCTCTGAGGACTAACATACAGCCTGCAAGTTAAGTTCTAGTTTCAGAGTCTATCTGACTGACAAACAATGTGGTAGTAGTGGGTTGTTTATTGTTTCTATTGTCTTTTGTGATTTTTGTGATTCATACATTTGCAAATGCATTTTATTTGACACCTTTGAGAGGAAAGCAGTCTGTATACAGAATTAAAAGTCTCCCCTGTATAATAATAATGAAAATTAATAAATAAATACATGAATAAATGCATAAATAAATCATTATTACTACTACAATGACGATAACGATGATGATTTTATTTTATATTTTTGAATGTTGATAAAAAAGTCACACATTTTGAATTTAATGTTGATGTGGATGCTGTTGAGATATTTATCGAGAATTCTCTTAATTTTCTGTTCATAAGGACACAGGAGACATGCAGAGAGAGAGTGGACAGTACAGATGTGATTCAGTAACTCTGGATTTGACATGTGCTTGAACAGGTTTTGTACAGCGCTGCAGTCTCTCCTGTCACTGTGAGTCTCTAGCACAGTAATACACTGCAGTGTCCTCACTCTACAGGCTTTTCACCTGTGAGTGCAGCAGGTTCTTGGAGGTGTATTTGGTGATGGAGAACTGGTCCTGGAGGGACTGGGAGAAATAAGTACTAGATCCTGTATCAATATTCCCAATCCACTCCAGTCCTCTCCCAGGGTGCTGGCGGATCCAGTTCATATAGTAGCTGTTTATAGAGAATCTAGACACTGTACAGGACAACGTCACTGAGTGTCAAGGTCTCTTCACCACTGGGTCAGAGGAGGTCAGGGACTGACAGTGAACAGCTGAAAACAAACAAACAAACAATTAGCCATACATTTCAATAAACGTGTCCATACCACCAGAGACTATGCCTACATTTGTTTAATTGTGAATAACAGCACAAATGAGACCTGACTCAACTCATATGCAATCAGTGCTAAGAAAAATCCATGTTGTAAAAATGCCATTTTTCAAATGGAATGAAACTTAAATATCAGAATACAATAGTCAGTGTGAGGAGCTCAGTGTTAAGACTAATGAAACAGGAGAGCCGAGGTGTATTTAAATGTCTCTTCATACAGGAAGTGACCTCAGATATGCATGCACTGAGAGAAAATGTTAATATTGAAAATATCACATACAGAGAGATTCTCACTGACGGGATGTCTGAGACTGATGATTAATGTATGTGACAATACAAGATAACAGTATTGAAATATTGTCCTTATTAAGAGCTAGTGTTTTGAGAGAGAAAACAACCCTCTGATAAACCATGGCTACACTGTCTTGTCTCTGTTCAATGAATGTTTTAATGAGCCAATATACAATGTTTTAAATGTGTTTGTAATGAGAGATGATTCTTTCAGATGCTAATAACTAATGATTAATATGAGCAAGACTACATTTTATAAGAAGTAAAGAAGCATAAGAGTACAAATATTGTCATCTCTTCCATCTAATGTTTAAGGGTATTTATTATTTGCAGCGGGTGTCATGGTCTATACTGAAATCGGCTTCAGACTCCTAACCCTGGTCTTTGGAGCTTTATAAAAACCTTTGATACTGAAAACAAATTAAATAAATAGTTAAACAATTATTTTTAAAAAAATCATAATAAGTAGCAACTCTCAAAACATGAATAATTTGAGTTGTTTTTTTCTGCATGTCTTCCCAAATGCAACTGCCATTATTTTGTTGATTTCATCTCACACATAGATAATTGTGTGTTGTACTTTGACAGTAGCATTGAGCACTGTACAGTGACAGTACTTTATAGTATATAGTAGGGATGGGTCATGATTTTCGAATTTTTGAATCGTCATTAAATTATAAAAACAAATCGAATAGTTTATGCAACTAACGTTTTGTCTTAAAAATATATATTTTCACTTGTTTTTACCGGCGCCTGGTAGTAAGTAAGCAATACTACTGCCAGAAGGTGGCGGTAATGCACCTTAAAGCTGTTTGCCAAACGCCATTAAACAACAGAAGAAAAAGGATGCATTACTACCAGGTGCCAGTAAAACGTGTGTGGCGCTGTGAGATTAGATGCTACTGTAGAAACAGGAGAAACATGCAAAGCCAAAGATTACTACAGCCGTCAAAAAGTTCTGTGTGGATCTCCTTCAAAAAAATAAATGAAAATGAGGTGCAGTGCAAACTGCCAGGTAAAGCTAGCATATCATTAGCCTACCACGACTATGCACAGTCATTTGAGAGCAAAGCACCCAGCAGAAGGTCCATCCACAGATCAACAATCAATGGCTAGCTTCGTCACCAGATGTTAGTCCAGTCTGATGTTAGACTTGCAGAGCAAACAATGGCCCTCATCTCAGAGATGATGGCTAAAGACATGCTTCCCATCAGCTTTGTTGAAGGCGAGGGTTTTCGAAGTTTGATGGAATTTGTTGAGCCCAAGTTTACAGTTCCATCAAGAAAAACCACTGGAGAAACTATATGACGATAATGCAAGTGAGCTGCGCACTGGGTTAGTGAGTGTTGAAAAACTGTCTCTGACCACAGGTTCATTGACAGCAAAATAAAAAGACAGAGTTGTGAAAAGCGTGAATGGGTCTCTCTCCCTCTCTCCCTCTGTCTGTCTGTCTGTCTGTCTGTCTCTCTCTCTCTCTCTCTCTCTCTGTGTGTGTGTGTGTGTGTGTGTGTGTGTGTGTGTGTGGGGGCATCTTCGAAGAATGGTCAAATAGTTCCCAGTGAATATTGAATAATGTTTTAGTGACAGTGATATAGATCATAACACAATTACAATACTATATTGCAGTGTGAAGCTGCTAGAGTTTCCCTCTATGCAGTTGTTTCCATTGAGGACCTGTTTGCCTGGACCTCTGCTCTTAAAAGAGCTGGAGCTGAGAGAATGTTTGCATGGCCCAGCCCAGAAGGGAGGACCTAAGAGAATGTGTGTTCCCTCAGAGTGCGTGTGGAAACGAATTTGATTATTCCTAATAAGGTACAAGACTGCCCCCTGGTGGACATTTATAGATTTGTTCTCACAGAGGGAAGTCAGTGTTGTAAAATGTCATCTGAATTTGCATATTTGTGATGAATGGATATTGCATTTTAGGAATGTGTAGGCCTTTACTGAATTATATAAGTCACTTAAGGCGTTCAAAGCTACAGAGAGAAGTAGAGTGGTGGTGAAACTCTCACTTGTGAGGCTGATGAGGCTGTTACAGACAACAGTTATTGTCGTTATACTCTGTAAATAATCTAGCACAGTTCCATTTTAATTTGTGCATATTTGTTATGAGGGAAAGGAATGTAACCTGAAGATGTCTAAGACTGAAATCATCAGTCACTTACATGGTAGAAAGGCCAAGAGATAAAGGAGCAGAAGGTTCATGTTTGCAGTGAGGTTCCAGTCAGTGCGGCAGCAAACTGTTCCTCAGTGTGTCTCTGCTCCCATAGGCAGAGGGTCTTATAGCAGGGAGCACAGAGGCCTGATGTGCATGCAGATCCTCCTGCATCAACATAAAGAGGAGTCAGCAGGATCAGTCCAGGCTGTGAGAGTCACATCACCCCAGCGGGGTTAATGCATAATAATGCAGTCATAACTCTGCAGTCAATGCAGGCTGATAGAATCACACCAGAAGACTTAATGCATGATGAAGGGGTCAGGCTGGTGTAGTCAGTGCATGCTACAAAAGTCATGTCTATACAGTCAATGCCAGAGAATGGATCAGAGGAGTCAGTACAGGACAGTGGAGTGAGGCCAGTGGAATCAATGCAAGATTATGGACTTAATGAACAAAGAGTTAAACATATAGCATTGATGCAATACATTGATTGTGATGAGTACAGATTTAAAAGCAAACCATAGAAATTTATTTGATTATCTGTCAACCATTTTTGTCTTTCCCTTTCATTATCAGACGGATGGAGTTATGTTTAACGAGCTTTTGGAAATTTTAATCAGCAACATGCGATACATTCATCAGGCAGATATTAAGATAGCAATATATTTTTGTCATGGGGTGCTTAAACGCTGTGTATGTGGTTTTATATATTTATGTAACCAGCCAGAATTAGGCTTTGTCTTCTGTCCAGGTTACTTGTGTCTTCACAGCCACCATATTTACTTCCTAGCCAACGCACAATCAGCTGATTCAAGGGCAGTATATTTAAACAAGCAAGGTAGGGTCCTTAGGCAGCATGCTCATTCCCTCCCTAGCGGAGGGCACACTGTGGATCATTGTTGAGCCAGAACAGTTCAGAAACAAACAGAAGAGCAAGGATTAACAGTTGCTAATGAACAGTATTTATGCTACCCACTCAATGCATTAGTGCAATCGTTCTGAACAAAACAGTGTGTACTGGCTGCTATATACTAATGTCTCAGTTTTGAAAAGTGCTATAGTATATAAGCTGCATATGTATTTTAGACTGATACTATTATAATATCAGTTTTATTCTGAGTAGAGTTTACCTAATATAGTGTTGCACAATACAGGAATGTCACGAATGAGTTTTAGTATCAGTGGACACATGACTCAGTTTTATTTATTTTCCAGCAGTTAAAAAAAAAAAAAAAAAAAAAACCACAATGATAAAAACGCTTTGATGATTCTCACTGTTAGTACACTTAGACTGACATCTTCTGGTCAGTGCTGGAACTGCGTTGGAGCAATGGCATCTGATGATTTGTACTGGAAGTGCTGAGTTTGAAACATTATGAAAGTGATTAGAGTCTGCTGACCTTCTGCACTCATGCAATGCTACTGTCAGGAGCAGCGTAAGCTCACCCCTGAGGCCCAACCGGTCCTTTACCCTTTTGGGATTCACCCACCACAAAGGACGCCAGGACAGTGTATGTAGCAAAGGAAGCGAGACTATTCACAAATAATTTTAAAAAACACAACAGACGAACAGGGACACCAAGACTCACTACTCCCCTCCCCCAACCTGCTGTCCCCTCCAGAGACTCCTCCCCCCTAGCCTGGGACAACCCGCAGGTATGGGCAACCCCCTCACAGCACACCACACACACACCACTCGGACTGCTCAGGTCTTCTCCCACACCCACGCGTGCTATTAACCACTCTAAGTGCCCCCACTCTGGCCCTTCCTGCGCCTGACCCCGCCTTGACAGGAAAGGAGGGGTTGCACCGCTGGGGCAGTCCCTCACACACACACACACGAAACAAACAAACAAAAAAAAAAAAAAAAATAATGGTGGGATGCAGCTTGGCCCACGCCTCGCTGCTGGACCTGACTATCAAAAAAAAAAAAAAAAAAAAAAAAAAAGAGAAAGAGGCGGAGGGCACGCTCTTGTTCTCGCTGTCAGGCACCCCGGCGGCCGCAGTCGTCTCCAGTCGTCGGCTCCTCCTCGTCGACGCTGCCCCCTCAGGGCTGGAGCTCCACGACGCCGTACTGTAGGGAGGGGGACGGCAACAACTCAGTGCTACCCCGGCCCCCCGATGCTACTGGTCACACACACCCCAATGCTCCCCTGGGGTGTGGACGTTCCTTACGGCGACGGGGCGTCCACTCCCCGTCTCGCGCCCAGCACTAGGGGGATCCGAGGCCGTCATCTCACTGCCTGCCGTCTTCCCCTTCCCTGGCTCGTGACAGTCCCGGCCCATGTTGCTCCGCCTCGGGATCTGCCGCCAGGAAGGCCCGTGGTCCACTCCGCCCCGCCCGACGACACAGGACAACACACACCCTGCAGCCCAACACAAACCCCAAAAGCAAAAAAAGAAAGGAGGAGAAAGGAAAAAAAAAAAAAAGGGAATTAAACTAACAAAAAGAAAATAAATTTCCCAGTCCGCGACCTCCGGGAGCTCATCAAAACTAAACCAAAAAGCTACAAGAAAAGAAACCCCCAACTGATTCCCCAAAGTAGCCAGCCCCTCAAAAAAACCTAAACCAAAAAAATGTCTAAAACTCCCGTGCACAGAGCCTTCTTCCTTCCTAAGCCTTGCAACCCTCCTAAATACCTGCCCGGCGCCCTAATCAGGAACAAGGAGCAGCTGCGAGCCCACACTCCGGCCGAAGCCGCCACCCAAAAGCCAATCAAACACTCATTCAATTTGCCCTGGAATGCGTGCTACCGGCACCTCACCCACTTACCTCCAGGGAATCCAGCCCAGCCAATTAACTCTGTCAGGACTCCTGACACTACCATCACTATCTGTAAGTGACAATGCTCAATCAGTGTTTTTACTTACATGAGATGATAATATTCATCTTGTTCAAGTCAACTGGCATTTAATTAACATGGTAATAGTTCAATATAAGATAACATGCTTGAGTTATGATATTAACCTTCTGGCTACTCTGAGACTGTTTCCATCTGTCATCTTTTATGGGAAATGTTGAATATTTTGATCTAAAATTTGAGTGATGTTTCATGATAAACATTTCATTAAATAATTGTATATCAAATTTATACCATTGCAACACTCTTACAATTTCAAGATGAACAATGGTTATATCATGTGTTTGTATATTTTTTTAAATGTTTAGAGATAAAATATGTAAATATAAAGCACCTCCCTTTTTCTGGCCCTGGCCTGAAGTTATTAAAATCATTTGACATTGATTTGAAAGGAAGGATATAGACTAAATGGTTTTGAAATTTTAGGAACATTTTCACTTGAAAGACAGACATGTGATGGTGTTGTACTGTATGCACTGTAAAAGTCTGATGAAGCATGAAGACAGAAAAATTACTTTGATGTCATGTTAGAAAGAAAAGGCTTAAATTATTTCAGTTTCACGTGTTACATCTGAAAAGTCCTTCAAAAAGCTCAACACACAGTTTCATTTAATGGACTCTGTCTGCACTACAAATTTTGTGCACTTTTATTTGTACCCAAATGTGAAATAAATCAGGTTGAATCCATTTATCTAAACACGGGCTGCTGAAATGAAAGCTTAACACTTGAGTGCTGTCATATATGATAACGAAAGTACACAATTCCTGGAGTTGAAATCGGTGAAAATAACACATGGAAAATTGTTGAAGCCTTAGGCCAGCTGGCATGCCCAAAAGTTCCAAAGGACAGGACAACTAACATTGTGTTGTTATTTTACAGTGTTATGTAGTAATTGAAAAGTGTTGTTCATCTGATGATTTCCCTAATTGGGACAAGAAAGTATTTATTCATTTACTCATGCATTTATTCATCTATTATGTCAGGGCTGTGTACAGTCGCTGTGAGTGATAAAGGGGAAGAGTTTTTGTATGGCTCTCCCCTCACTCTGTCTCACTGTGAGTCTCTGGTACAGTAATACACAGCAGTGTCTTCAGCTCTCAGACTGTTCATCTGTAAATACAGCTGGCTCTTGCTGTTGTCTCTGGAGATGGTGAATCTTCCCTTAACTGACTGGGAGTAGTATGTGCTGCCCCCACCATAGTTAATATAAGCAATCCACTCCAGTCCCTTCCCAGGAGTCTGTCTGATCCAGCCCATCCAGTAGCTGCTGAATGTGAACCCAGAGGCTGTACAGGTCAGTTTATGGGATTCTCCAGGCTTTTTTACTGCTGGTTCAGACTCAGTCAGAGTCTGACTTCTGACTCCTGTAAAAACAAAGGACACCTTCATGAATAGAAACATCTCATATACACAATCCCATATATCTTACTGTATATAGGAAGTTAACCACTTCAAAATGAATGGTTGTGTAATACCTACTTGTTAAACATATTGATATCAGAAGCAGACTGGTGATAATATTCATGGTTAAAGTTTTTGATAGCAGTCTGTAATGACAGTCCAACAGTCAGTTTCCAACAACAGCTCCCTCCGGCAGAGAGATAAATGTAGAAGGAAGAGCTCAGAGTTTGCATGAACTCCTCCTCACTGGGTGGGCAGTTTTACACACTATGTAAATAACGTTTCACAGCTGTGGACTGGTTCAGATGAAATTGGAGCTTTAAGGATAATTCACATCTATACTGCCATGTATACAGCTTCAATGGCTGATTGTTACATTATCATGATTTCATCAGTGATCTCAACATAAAAAACAGCAAGTCACTCACTTATTACTAAAGACTTATTATCTGAAAGTCAGGAGAAATGCTTGCCAAAATAGGTCTGCTATTAAAATTATTGATGTCAAACTGAAGCCAAGTCTTGTTCCACAATGTGGACTGCATTATCTTACATAAGGCAGACAAGCAGTATTCCACTATTCCAAAGCATGTTTTTAAAACAATACTTTAAAAATCAATTGGTTAGTTTTAGTTCAAATCACCACAGTAAGTTCTGACTTATAAATAGAAGGACTGTTAGCTGATCTATGTAAACCATGGCAACAATTCATTATCTGTCCCATTAAAGTTCTGTCTATCTGTCCCAACTGAAATCGAATGGAGATTACTACTGATGCTAAATTGGAAGAGGACCTCAAGGGCTAAATGGCAGAAGCTCACTCCTGTGCGTATATCAGTCAACAAGTCTTTCAATATTTGAAAAAAATATCTTAACCAATTGGAATGGGTATTTTCTAGTTCGGAAGCATTTACAGTGACCACATCCTGACTAGGTCGCTTGTGGCTACATAGCAAGCTAATTTTTCAATAGCTTAACTGGGAACTTGCCAAGCTAACAGGCACATGTATTACCAGATCTCGCCACATTATAATGTAGAACCAGAATCCTCGAACTGGGCTCTAGTAATAAACACGGCATTGCCAAATATGTCCTGTAGGTGGCAGAAGGGTACAACATATGACAGTAACGCCTAACTACCTAGCCAGTGGCCGAGCAGCTTATTGCTGTACCCATGTTTCTTCATACAACATAAACAGAGCACAGTATATGCCACAGCTAACAGTGATCTCTACTCACACCTAAGGTATCACTCTAGTACCCATTGACTGAGGGTGACCAAACTGAATGGAAACATCTGGCTGCTGCATCCAGTTGAAACCAAATGAAATATCAGAGCTGTCTGGTCTTTTCAACCACACCCTGGACCTCACCTTGGGGCCCTGTTAAATTAGCATGAGCCACTACCAGTATTACTTTAGAAGGAAATCTGTGATTTGTCAGATGAAATATTGGGGTAAACATCATTGGTCTCTTTCATAAAATGTGTGTCTGCAAAAACGTAATTAAAAAAGCTTTTGTTTTATTTTTATGGAACATATGAGATGCGTCTAAATGAAAAGCTGTATGAGAATGTTGATAACTTGACTGGTTGGTTGATTCTTCCTGTTATTGTTGTATGATGACTGAGGGAGTTTTTATACCGCTCTTACATTGTAATCTCTCATTGTGTCTCTCGGGCACAGTAATACACAGCTGTGTCTTCAGTCTGCAGGCTGCGTCCTTGTAAAGACACTGTGCTGCTGGAGGTGTCTCTGGAGATGGTGAACTTGTTATTTAAAGAATCTTTGTAACTGGTGCTCCCCCCACTGTTAATAAACCCAACCCACTCACAGGCTTTTCCTGCAGGCTGCCGGATCCAGAATGTGGTATAACTGCTTAGGGAATACCCAGAGACTTTACAGGTGGTCGTCAGAAACTGTCCTGGTTTTGCAAATAAGGAACCTGGCTGAGTGAGTTCAACATTACACTGCACACCTGTTGAAAGAAGGACATAAGAATACATTCCACAACAATTTGGCAAAAATACATAAATATTTCTTGACCAATGCCTAATATTTTCAATCTTGCTGACATGAAAGCATTGATCTGCCACAAAGCCCAGACACTGTAACTCACAGGATGCAGCTGCTAGCAGCAGCAGCAGCAGAGATGCAGGGAACATGGTTTGTGTTGACGATCAACTGGAGTGAGCTGCTCTTCTCAACTCTCCGGGGCTCAGGGGCTGTTTAGGTCTTAAAGAGACACAGCCACCATCTAAATACAGTAGGCAAAAAGAGAGAGAATTTTGTTTTGCATAGGAGGAAAGGTGTATCATATATATTGGGTAGTATAAAAGCCAAAAACAATAGAAATAGAGAAGCAGTATTTTTTATTTCACAGTTGTTTGTTTCCAATTTATTTTTTTCA
This sequence comes from Megalops atlanticus, assembly GCA_019176425.1. Lineage (NCBI taxonomy): Eukaryota > Metazoa > Chordata > Actinopteri > Elopiformes > Megalopidae > Megalops > Megalops atlanticus. Next base: position 13,680,533 of record CM032875.1, on the reverse strand, counting down.
CAATTTATGTGTTTGACTGACACACAAAACAGCAACAAATGATCTTTTCTTGTTTCTATTTTCTTTTTCTTCCACTCTTGAATAGTGTTTCTAGAAAGGTCTTATTGCACAATCTGAGGACAGGGGTATGTTAAAAAAAGAAATTACTGATTCATACATTTGCAAATGGATTTTATTTTAGACCTATGACAGAAAGGCAGTCTGGATGAAATAGAAAAAATCTAGCCTGTATAATAGTAATGAAAATAAATAAATAATTTAAGGAATTAATGAATAAATAAATAAATAAATATTACTACTACTATGAATACGACTTCTCCTGTTACTATTACTGCTACTACTGCTACTAATAATAACAAATGCAACGACACAAATGTTACATGTTAAATTCTACTTCAGAAAAAAAATGGCTGAGTAAAACCAAAAAGTGTGGAAATACATATTCAGAAAACTAGTGCAGTTTCTTCAGGTGCTGATCAATAATAAAGACATTATTGTGTTATTGAGCAATTTCAGTCATGTGGTTTTCATTAATATTTTTGAATGCTGATGAAAAAATCACACATTTTGACTTTAATGTTGATGTGAATCATCTAGAGTTGTGATGGTTATAAAGAACTCCCTTGGTTTCTGGTGGTGGAGACACAAGGGACATGCAGAGAGAGAGAGAGAGAGAGAGAGAGAGAGAGAGAGAGAGAGAGAGAGAGAGAGAGAGAGAGAGAGCGTACAGTATGGATGCACTTCAGGGACTCTAGGTGTGAGATGTGCTTGAACAGTTTTGTACAGCACTGTAGTCTCTCCTGTCACTTTACAGGCTTTTCACCTGTAAGTGCAGCAGGTTCTTGGAGGTGTCTTTGGTGATAGAGAACTGGCACTGGAGGGACTGGGAAAATATAGTGTATGTCCTAAAAACACAATTTTTAAAATGGAAGGAAACTGATATGTCAGCAAAAATAGTCAAAATGAGGAGCTCTCAGTGTGGAGACTGATGAAGCAAGAGAGCCGAGGTGTATTAAATACAAAGAGCAAAGAGAGAGTTTTATTTTGCACAAGAGGGGAGATGTATAATATATGGGTAAAAAGGGGAAAAAATTATGTATATTTCTTCAGATGTTAATACTTGAGTGACTTGAACTTGGATAATTGTTTTAGTCGATTCACATAATGCTCCCTTCATTATTTTCAAAGGGAGTTACTGGTCATTCCTTAATTTGTAGTAGTATTGTAATAGTAGTTTGTAGGCATCTCTCTCTCTCTATATATATATACATACACACACACACACACACACACACATATATATATATATATATATATACACACATCTGGGGGGAGGGGGTCTGAGGCCTTCCCTTTCCCTGCTTTGTGCTTATCTGGCTTTTTCCCTTTATTCAGTGTTGAAGGTGGAAAAGCCCTTCCAGCTTCCTGAAGACTCTAGTAGACTCTAGGGTGCTGGAGTAACTGTGATAGTCAGCATGTGATGTCACCTAACATTGAGTGTTCTGGGGTTAGAGCTGGAGAGAAACTAAGGGAAGCAGTATACTAGTACTGTCTGTAAAAATAAAGTTTATGTATGTCATGTATGAAAGGGTTAAACTTTGTTTAATAAAAAATAATACTGAGGAAGTAATGTCTACATACAGTCAGTCATACAGTGGGGAAGAGAGGCAGAGTTTATTTTTATTCTGGAGCACAGTTGCATGGATTGGGAATATTTGTGAGTGATTTATGCACTTAGAACATATGTGGGAAAGATCAGCATCCCTGATGCAGCTTAAGGGAGAGAGCCTGGGCACTTTAGCAGCTGATCTCCTCTCCCTCATTAAGAGTCAGTGCAGGAGGAGCTGCCCTCACACCTGAAAGCATACAGAGACAGGCTCCACTGCTCAGCCCTTTATCCCTTACACACCAGGGACAACACACACCAACATCAACACACAGCGACCAGGCCCAGACCTCACCCTCTATCCCAGCCCAATGATGGTCCCCACCCAGACCTCACCCACCATCCCAACCCAACAACGTCCCACCTAGACCAATCCAATGACCCAATCAAATGACACGCTGCCCAGGCATCTCGCTCTAACCCAGCCAAACAAAGCCCCACCCAGACTTCCACATCTATCCCAGCCAAACAATGCCCCACCCAGGCATCTCCCACCAGAGTCATCAAAACTTACATTTACATAAAACCTTTTTCCTGAAATGTTTTGTTCTAAGTTAATTATTACCATTTATTGCCACTAGGGTGCAACTGTGTCACACAATAACAGTCATTTCAGCTTAATTTGAGTGTACATATACATATACACAATGTATATGTACAAACATATTACATATCAATTTCAGTTCAGATTTCAAGTTAAATAGACTTATTGAACCAAATAGCTCTATGGAGGGGTCACATGGCTAAATATATAAGTGGGGAAACTGTTTGTTCCAAAGATTTGTATGGGTTTTTTCTCCAGCATGATGTAATATTCTGATTGATGTAAAAGCAGAAGAGCACTAAGTGTCCCACACCTCTCCCTGAAGCACTGGAGCTCACAGCTCAGATCTCCTCTAACTGGCTCCTGTTCCTCTTGCATGTGGTAGGAGGCTGTGATTGAGGATGGAGCTGTTGAAGCTGGCAGCCCTCAGCCATCCCAGTGCTTCTGTGGTGAGGAGGTTGAGGGACGCCTCTGCTCCTGCCAGTCTGTGAAATCGGCTCTCCTCCACAAGATGCTTAGCTGTTTGGACAACTCCCGCATTGGCAGGCTACAGCGGGGAAGCTTCCTCCTGCGTGTGCTGCAGTTGGATATTGATGCTTCAGGAGACACTGCTCCTTACGTGGCAGCCTGCAGTCTGTGGGGTGTGGTGGAGATGAGTAGCAGTTGCTGTCATCTACCAGAGGAGGTGCTTTTTCCTCCACTCTCTCCTGACCCAGTCGCTCCTGCCCTGGTGGTCTTGGATCTGGATGAAGCTCTCTGATGAAGGGATTGCTCCTTCTGAAGGGATGTGCTGGCAGTGTTTGGAGAATCTCTTCATAGAGGGAAAGGGATCCATTGATGGTGGCTTTGAATGCTGCTGTTTCAGGTGGTTTAGTGGGACAGTAGACAGAGCTCTCAGATGCAATACCAAATTCAGTATCCGCCAGTCATGTGACCCAGCAGCAGTTTCGACACAGCGATTGACAGACTGTTCTCTAGTGTGACTGCAGCAGGAGGTTATTGCTGGTTAAGTACCTTGCCCAAGTGTACAACAGCAGTGCCCCAGCGGAATCAAAGCAGTGCCCCAGAATCAAACCTTTCGGTCACGAGTCCTGCTCCTTAACCACTATGCTACACTGCCACCCTACAAGTGCCTGCTGTACCCAGGAAGAGCATTTGCATAGAGAAGACACTTTGCATTGGCAGCACATGCTCCAGTGCTCTGAGAGTGTTTATAGTCCTGTGAGTGCAACACTTCATGACTGAGAGCTTTCCTTCATGGCAACAGAACCCACAACAAAAATGAATTTCATCACCATCTTCATCTGGGCATTCACCTTATGCACTCAGGGTGTGTTTTTTAAATACTTTTTCTTGTAATACTTAATTCTTGTAATACTTAATACAGTATTTCATAAATAAATCATCATCATATTTTTCATTTGCTTTGGTTTTCAGAAACTACAGGACAGTACACTGTGACTCAGACACCAGCAGTGAAAACTGTTCTTCTAGGAGAAACAGTGTCACTGAACTGTAAAACCAGCAGTGCTATATACAGTACCTACCTATCCTGGTACGTGCAGAAGCCTGGAGAAGTTCCTAAACTCCTGTTCTATTATATAAGTTCCCGTCACTCAGGGACTCCGGCTCGATTCAGTGGCAGTGGATCTAGCCAGGGAACTGATTTCACTCTGACCATCAGTGGAGTCCAGGCTGAAGATGCAGGAGATTACTACTGTCAGAGTGCACACTACATCAGTGACTGGGGGTTCACACAGTGTTAGAGAGCTGTACAAAAACCTCCCTCAGTCAGACTACACAGTAACTGCACTGCTGCAGCTGGGACCTATACTACAGGTGCTGAACGGGAAGGCAATGATACCAGATACAGTCTGTGGAGGAGACCAAATGCACAATAAGTCAGACAGATTCCCAGTGTCATATTTTAAAAATTCAATTCTGCAATTCTGCAATTCAATTCAGGCTGCAGTTACTGACCACAGGAGGGAGACAAAGAGGAGCAGCCATCTAAGGTGTAATAACACAGTAATAACACAGAAATAGGACATTTAAGTACAAGTTAAGACAATTCACTGTAATTAGTGTTAACTCATTCTGATTGTGAACCATTTGAAAATTTAATGTTTTTTTTTTAATGAATGAAACAGCAAATTTACAGCAAATTTATTCATTCAAAACCTACTTTTGCTCCAGCATCACACCTGACTTCACAGCACTGCGTGGCTACATGTGTCTGCTGTGCCCAGGAAGAGCATTTGCGTAGAGAGGACACTTTGCATTGGCAGCACATGCTCCAGTGCTCTGAGAGTGTTTATAGTCCTGTGAGTTTAACACTTCATGACTGAGAGCTGTCCTTTGTGGCAACAGAACCCAAACAACAATGACTTTTATCACCATCTTCATCTGGGCACTTGCCTTCTGCACTCAAGGTAAGAAAGATTATTGAAAAATTTTTTTTTTTTGAAATGTACTTTATATGCTTTTAATATTGAATTTAAAAAATTAACCATTAATGTCCTGAGAAAATGCATAATTTGTAGATTTTGAAATTTTGCTTTGCATTTACAGAATCCAGAGGGCAGATCACTGTGACTCAGAGTTCTGCAGTGAAAACTTTTCATCTAGGAGAGACAGTCACTTTGGACTGTAAAACCAGCAGTGTTCCAGATGGTGGTTGCTGCCATAACAGCATCTGTACTTATTCTTGTCTATCCTGGTATGTTCAAAGATCTGGAGAAGCTCCTAAACCCCTGATCTATTCAGCAAGCCACCATCTCACAGGAACTCCAGATCGATTCAGTGGCCATGGATCCAGCCAAACTGACTTCACTCTGACCATCAGTGGAGTCCAGGCTGAAGATGCAGGGGATTATTACTGTATGAGTGCACACTATATTAGCAGTAGCTGGGTGTTCACACAGTGTTAGAGAGCTGTACAAAAACCTCCCTCAGTCAGACTGCACAGTGACTGCACTGCTGCAGCTGGGACCTACTGCAGGTGCTGAAGGGGAAGCCAATGACACCAAAGTCTGTAGAACAGATTGGCTTGAAAATAACAGAGGGTCTGATACACATAAATATGTAACAGAGAAAAAAAGGAAGACCTGAGGTGCTTTCAAATTCAGCAAACTGAGGCGAATGTTCCAGGCGAACGGGTTTTCTTTCAACTTTTAAATTTGAACGGTTTTGTGTGAACATTCCAAATTGTTCGATTTAAACTGTAATAAGATGGCAACCAACAAGGCAGTTGTATTAGCTGCAGCCTCTGTTATTATTGATGATTTTACAGAGGAAAACACGCTAGATGTAGTCGATTTGATACAGAGCAATCTGACACAGAAATCAAAAGATGCAAGAACAAAGGGCTATGTAACCAAAGTCGTACCGATCTACGACGATTTTACATTCAGGTCGCACTACAGATGCATAGGACTACAGTTGAAGTAGGGATTTAGACTGTCTGTTCACCAAGAACTACCTCCTCAGATCATTTGTGTGTGTTCGCAAATGTTCGCAGTGAACTCAAGGCAAACGGAAAACTGTTTGAAAATGCTCGCAAATGTTTGCCTTTGTTTGCTAATTTGAACGCGCCTCAGGTTCTTTTATATTTTTTTAAGTATGACATATTTAGAATTCTAACATATCAGACGTTTACTAGATAATCTGCCTCAATGTATGATCAGTGTTACACGTCCCTCAGTCAGACTGCACAGTGACTGCACTGCTGCTGCTGGGACCTACGGCAGGTGCTGAGGGGGGAGGCAATGACACCAGACGCAGTGTGTAAAGGAGATCAGCTGCACAAAAAGTAAGGTTATGTCTGTACTCCAGCCCCCTAGCTGTTGTTTTTGTGTTCTCCCCATCTGTCATTGTTGTCCATGTGCTTTTGTTTATTGTTTTCCTTACATTCCAGCCCTGCCCCTATCTGCACCTGGTCCCGCCTGCCTGATTACCTGATCACCTCCACCTGCCAGCCTGCTCACCTGCCTCCCATCTTCTCGTCAGCTCAGCCCTATAACTACCCTGCTTGTCCCTGTCTCGTTGCTAGTTCGTTGCAGTGTTTTCGTGCCTGTTTCGTCCCCGCTGTTTTTGCCTGTTAAATCGCCTGTTCTCGACACTGCCTGTTGCCCCGACCCTGTTTCTGCCTGCCGCCTTGCCCCAATAGCCTGATTGCCTGTCTGCCTGGTTCCTGACTCTGCCTGTCCCCGTTATCACCCCCGGATTTGCCCACGGACTGGCTGCCTGGTCCCAACCCTGCTTGTTCTTGATTCGTGATTCTGTATAACCATTTAATAAAAGCCGCTCGGAACCTGAAGCTCACGTGGTCCGCATTTGAGTCCTTGCCTGAGCCGTGATAGGTTATAAGGTTCTAATACAACAATAATGAGTGTTATTGTTCTAAAATAATCAGTATACTTTCTTTAAAACTTTCTCTTTTCTTCTCAGTTCATTCCAAACATTTATTTAGGAGCTTTAGACTCAATCTATTTGCATAAAGGAATGAAATCATCATACTGAGTGACAAGATAAATTCTAAAAAGTGACCTCCATGATAACTAAGCAGTGTGGTGTTATATAAATGCCCCATGTTTGATTTAAAAAAAAACAGAGGAGTTTGTCTAAAATGCCCCCTTGTTTAAATATTAGGTATTATCTCCTATGTATCATTAATAATGTAGAAATAAATAATAAATCTGGATATGTGTTGGTTACTACTTCTCTCAATGACTAAATATTAGGATAAGATTCCTTTGAAATGAACAAGGTGATGGTTCTTCGTGAGAATAACTGCTTCTGAAAAGAGTTGTTTTTTCACTCTGTAGGGCTTCCTCACTGCTACCTGTGGAGCCATACAGGTGTCACTCTGTACAAGGCCTTCTTGATGGCAGTTATCAGAAGTCAATTATTTTATTGTGAATAGTTTTTAAAAACCCTTGTCCCATTCCAATAATGCAACAGTGTCTATTGTTACCCTGTGAACTACCCACCTCCCAAACTTTAATAGTGCCATTCTTACTCATGGTTTAAAAATCTCTTCGCACACAATGTTTCCAAGTGGAAAGTGATGTAAGTAACACAGTGAAGACTGTCCCTACCAACACACATATTTTTCTAAAGCAAGCCTGTTCTCAGTACACCAAGTGCTTCTTTCATATGATTCACTAATGCCGATGGTTCTTTGTGTTAATTCAGCAGCAGATCTAGGACTGACTTTTTTATGACAATCAGTGGAGTCCAGGCTGAAGATCCAGGAGATTATTACTGTAGGATGAATTCCTCTGGCCAGGTGTTCACACAGTATTATAGGGCTGTACAGAAATCTCCTTCAGTCAGGCTGCACAATGACTGCACTGTTGCAGCGGGGACCTACTGAGAGGTGCTGAGTGGGAAAACTATGACATGAGATCCAGTCTGTGGAGGAGCTTATTGGTACAAGTTGCCACATTTTATTTTCACTTTATTTTTTTTATTTCACAACAACAATGACTTTTATCAGTATCTTCATCTGGGGACTTACCCTCTGCATTCAGGGTAGAATCAACTTAGAAGTAAGAGTTTGGGGAACTCAGGATAAATACCTTGTTAAATGAAAATGACATGACAGTAATAAAGCTTGAAATTTTTTAAATATTTAATTAACACATTTGCCATTTTACAATGTTATTTCTAATTCAGAATCCAGAGGACAGATCACTGTGGCTCAGCCTCCTGCTGTGAAAGCCATTTTGGTAGAAGAGTCATTTCACTGAGCTGTAAATTTAACAGTGCCAATCATTACAGAGCCCCTGCAGAGCTCCTGCAGAAACCTGGAGACATTCCTCAATTCCTGATCTATGATATAAACTCCAGTTACACAGGGACTCCAGCTTGATTCAGTGGGAGTGGATCCAGCCAGGGAACCGATTTCACTCTGAACATCAGTGGCTAAAGATGCTAGAGATTACTACTGTCAGTGTTTTCACTATGCTAACAGTGTCTATGTGTTGTTTACACAGTATTAGAGAGCCATACAAATACCCTCCTCAGTCACACTGCTTCTTTATTCTTTCCAAGAATAAATAACCATTCATTATTCTCACCTGCTCTTGACCATGCAGAGTCCTGTTGTTGATTAATGGGAATGCATTTTTAAGAAATTAACGAGATGGCTTCTGTTCAACATGGAAGAAAAATAAATACATAAATAAATGAAATAAAAATAAAGAAATAAGTGAATAAATCAGAGAGTCAGTTCTCTGGCCTCTGCCCTCTATTAACAAAAGAGATCAATCCTTTAAAGGGATACTCCAACATTTTTGGAATTCACTTATTTGCCTTCAACCCCAGAGTCTGATAAGAGGGTATATACCGTTCTCTTCTCTGTGCATCCAATAACCCAGTCTGAAAACGCTACCGCTAAGCCTAGCTTAGCATAGTCACAGTAATTGCATTGGATCTTTTAGCCTCAGTGACAAAATAAACTTACTAACAACTCCAAAGTGTTCCTATTTTCATGGTGTGACTTAAATATTTACCTAAATGAAATAATATCTGTGTGAAATGAATAAATCAGACAGTCTTATAAAGCAGATGCACATAAGGAACTTTATTTTGTTTTCTATAAGCTGCTCTTTGACTACCTAGGCGGAGGCGCAGTGATTGCCTGCGCTATTTGCCAGGTGGAAGAGTTCACTGATTCTAGCTAATACTAAATACAGTGAATAGTGTGGGAGAATGACATGCAGACCTGCCAGGCTGTGGACCTGCACTGCACTGCCCTCTGCTGGCCGGATGATGCTTTGACCTACAACTCCTCAAAGAACATACTCCACCCCTGAGACTTTCTCTGTACATCCTGCTGTCTAAAGCAGCTTTTACTCTGTCATAAAGGGGGACCTTGCACAAAAAATATGCATGACATAAAGACTTCTGGTATGTGTATTGCAAACACTGTATGTAAAACAAGAATGCATAGCATAAACATTTGATCCCCAACTGATGATGGCCAGTTTAAGTAGTAGTGAATCATTTGACAGTAACAGTGAATCACTAATACACAAACTGACCTTGCTCCTGCTTATGAGTAACTAAGATAAAATGGTAGTGATTATGGGTACATATGTGACAGACAACAATGTAAAATGATGGTCCATCCACTGACAATATAAACATAGCTGCATCAGCATAGAATAAAGTGCTGATTCATATATTAAAGAGCTGTTTATTGGATAGATGAACAGATTACACTTTTGGTTGCTTCACAAAGAATTTGATACCGGTGGCTAGAAGGCAGGGCTACTCACAAAACTCCTCACATGTGTGTCATTGCAGTGCAGCATCTACTCACTCACAAGGTGAAAACAGAGGACAACATGTCTCTGATAGAGGCAGCACCAAATGACTCCTCTTTTCAGGGAAGACCTCCACTCTCTGTGGAGGAGGTACTGCTGCCATCCATGGGACTAGACTGTGGAGTATTCTTGGAAGTATTTAATATCTGCAGTGGAACTGGACACAGTAACACGCTGAGCTCTGCAATACATGCATGCCCATGCATTTTTACATGCTTGTCTTCCGTTCACGTTTGGATATTCAAATGAACAACTGTTTAATACTCACACTGTAACTCATAAACTGCTTGAAATAAATCTTTCACTAAGTTTAACCATTCATGTCTGTAATGGAGTTAAGACAAACAGCATTTGCATAAATCGCTTTAAGGCCCCTGACAAAATGCTATATGTCAGTCTCCCCATTGAGAGAACATCCAAACCAGTCACCAATTAAATCTTAATCTCAATTAAACTTGAAATTGCCTCCATTTAAGTGCTTTTCTCACTTTTTCTGCTCTTCTGGTCAGCGGGTCACTTTTCATGCTTACCTGGAAGGGAGGCTGACTCAAGCTGTCCAGAACAAAAAGTGTCCTTGTGCCTGAGGAGTGTTTGTAGCTCTAACCCTCACAGTACATTGTACACCAGGTATTGTCCCTGAGTTGAAATATTATAAATCAGCACATCAGAAAATGTACTTTTCATAAACAAGTACACTGAACAGAGTAATATCTGTCTCATGTTCCAGTTCTGCAGATTAAAGAGTTTTTTTCTCTCTTTATTCTCAAAATCTAATTTCACACACATTTCATACTCCTCACACAAAACATATCATTCGACTCTATAAGGAATTTGTAATCATATAATTTCATGCAGAAAAAATTACCATAGAAATACATATGGAATCCCCAACATTGCAGCTACTGTGACATCACAATGGAAAGCTGAACATTTCCCTCAGCCACAATGGATTTTATCAGCATCTTTATCTGGGCTTTCCAGGTAAGAGTGGTTATCAATGGTTAAGAGGCAGAGCTGGATTCAGCCAGCACTGTTACCCAAATCTCACTGCAGAAGGACAGAAGCATGAAAATGTCACTGCTTATTGTATCCCACAGATGGTGTCTCCCAATACCAATGTCCCCTCAAAAGCACTAAGGAAAACAGATTTACATTGATAATTTGCATTGGTTCAAATAGCTTTAATTTAATTTAATATCCAAACAAAAAAAAAAAGGACAACTATGGTTACAAACATTTAGTTATCTTATTCAGTAAAAAAAAGGCAGCCCTCAACCACACACACTGAACCTTCGCTACTTTTTTTGTGCAAGGACAATAACAATGGACAATACATGAAATAACTATTTCATGTTCCAGAGGCTGTGTACCTTAATCTTATTGTAATCTTTTACTTCAGTAAAAGGAAGACCTACCCATGTACAATTATCTGTGTTTATGAAAGGGGGTGTACTAGCTCATAGCTTCCTTTATGATATTGTATATTTTAATAAAGTGATAGTTGATTAAAAGTTATGTTTTCACATTTTCTTTGGTAGATGCTGAACAAAAGAGGCCCCTTGTAGTGCAAGCATTCCAACTTTGGGCAATAAGTCCATTAAAGTGATGTGAAATGAAAATTCTTCGGTGCTTGTTTGTGATGTACATTTATATTGGTTTAGAATTTCAATCTATGACTAAATTTTGACTATCTTTGGGTTCTTCAAAATGTATGTCTTGCTGAAGTTGGAAATTTGAAGGGCAGCACTGAGCTGAGTTGGGCTCTTACTGACAATGTTCCCTAAAGCATCAATACTCACCATGGGCACAGTCATAACTGTTAATGGATGCTGAATCTTTTCTTCTGCAAACTTCGATACATAAAAAAAATTAAGTCAAATGACTGAAACGCAAGTCAATAGCTGTCATTGCTTGGTTTTGAGATTCCTGAAAAATTTCTGAAGTGGCCATTCAGGTGAGAATTGGCAGAAGCTGAAATGTGCTGAATGCTGGCCTGGGCATTGGAGTGTCTTCATTCTCAGTTTAGCTCTGGGCAGGCACTCAATCCATTAGAAGGCAGAGGATCCATGCCATCATCCTGGCTGCACGCAGTGACCCAGCTCCCACCTGTGTGACATTGTGTTTGTCTTTCTTCATCCATTTTCTGTATGTGTTAGCAGGTACATAAATAAAGGTATGGAAGTGGACTCCTACAACACCCAGTGACAATTATCTGTTGCTCCAGTCTAAACCTGTATTTCCAGTATATCTCCCAGTCAACACAACAACTTACATTTCTGGCATGAATCCATACTTTGCAAAATAATTGCAGTAAAACACAGAGCAAATATCCATTCACTCTTCATTGCTCCTTATGATCATTAGACAAACACAAAGCAAACTTTTCACTGCAGTATTGAGGTAAACAGAAAATAATAAATAATAATAATAATATAGTAATAAATAATAATAAAATATATTGCAGTGCTTATGATTGACTACATTCAGTATTACTCTACTACATAGAGTACTCATAGATTTCAGAACTGCAAAGTACCCTCAGGGGGTGCATTCTTTTGGAAAGATGCATGGATTCAGTCTGGGCTGGATAGAATTTTCACTCAGTTTCCCAACAGGATAAGAGGAACAACAGTCTGTGGACCATGCTATTTGTAGGGGTTTAAAATTGATTTTATAAATCTAATAACAAACCATAAAGTCTCTAAAAGCAAAAATATGGGACTTGGGATCAGCTGAACTGTAACTCAGATGAACTGCATTTCACTTAACTCGGCATGCCATAATTTATTCAGTTACATAGTGTTAGCAAACTTTGCTTTCAAGCTGAAATAATGAATACGTCCTTGAAGACCAAAGACATGGTTAATCAGAAAAAGCCAAAAAGTTATCATTTACAAAACCAGAGACTTAGAGCAGCTTCAGTTATAAGAAGAAACACATTGACTGTAATTTCTATACTTTGTTTCATTCAAGGGACTGAAACAGGAAATTGATCTTGCATATATAATAGCACATGCTAAAGAAGATGTATAGAAACATATTTAAGGTGAGAAAAGAGTGTTATCAGTGTGATTTGACTGCTGCATAGTTGATATGACCTGTGCCGGTCATCAAGTACCAGCCAGATCACTGTGTAAGGATTGTGGTATTGGACTGACTCAATAAAACCATGGATGGCTACAGATTATCTGCTGCATATGAATCATTAATTACTTAGTTAATAATAGTCGCTGAACAATATGCAAAAATGTAATCAATTTCACTTGTCCCTCCTCTACAGAAGTGAAATCAGTCCATCTCCACACAGCTGTGCCAGTCCAGGGGATTTTGGGTAGTGAAACTTTGAAACTGTGAGCTGTGGGGGTTCAGCTCAGATGTGCATAGGCAGGGCAGGGCAGTTCTGCTACTCCCAGAATAGAGCACCACTGTCACCAGATGTTCCCCCATCCCCAGGGGGTTAGTGTGAGCTGAGAGCACATTGTACATCATGAAACAGCAGCGAATACAGTCATAAACTCTTCTCATTGCTCAGACTTCCATTCATTTGCTTAATGGACTATTTTACCTCATGCATTTACACATCACTCACAGGTATTCTTTTCTGCTAAATCATAGTACTTTAAATCAATTGTAATTTTTATGCAAGTTTTGTTTTTTAAATTATACTTGAATCATAACAGTATGACAGAGTAATATGAAGTGATGCTATGTAAAAACACTAAAACTAATGTTATTCACCAATAAGAAATGTGATCTCAGACATGTTTCAAACTAGAAAAAAAATACTGGCATTCTTCTAGATTTTATAATCATTGAATGATCACCCTCTTACACTAAACTATACCTGTATGTCACATTCATTTCAAATCTGTGGTACCTTTGACTCTTTGTATTTATGGTTGGAGATAGCAGCTGGAGAGAGCTGTTTAACTGAGTTCATCATGAACCCTGTCCCATGGTGTAAAACTTTATGTAATGCGATGCAACAACAATTGCCCCAAAAACAGTATTTCCTTCATCTTCATAACTCTGAGAGTCAAATGGACATGGGGCAGGCGTGCAGTACAGACACACCTTTGATTTCAGACATCTATCACTCCTCTGATGGTTCCAAATGATTTCAGTTAAAATGCAGGTTAACACTGCTATCACAGCAGGACAAAGAGTGTGTCTGTCTCTGTGTTTGTATTAATAAAGAGAAGAACAACAGAGTTGATGACTCAAGAAGAAATATTTATTATTCCTTATTACAATAATAACAGCATTGAAACATCAAACCACACATGGACACATATGTCTAATAGAGGTCAAAATCAGAGCACATGAAAGATTGTTCTGTTAAAAGCTCAGTCTGGAGAATGGGTTCACACATGGGCTGAAGCGCACTGTTAGTCTACATGTAATCAGTGATTAAGATAGAGAAGAGCTGAGTGCAGAAGAGAGTAAAAACAGAGTAACCAGCAGCTCTACACAGGAGTGTGTGAGGTGCTACTCAGAACACTGCTCTCTCCTCAGTGTTTGAGTGAGCGGAGTCTGGGAGCCCTGGGTGGCCTCACAGGTCAGTGACCCCGCTTTGTTCCACTCATCCACAGAGAGAGTCAGGGTGCTGCTCCAGCTGTACAAGCCGTCCTTCTCTAGGACCCTGCTGCTCACCTCCGAGCTCCTGCTGCTACCGTCCACTTTCCAGCTCAGCGTCCAGTCTGAGGGGAAGCCCTTGTTGGCCAGGCACATCAGCGTGGCTGTTCTCTTGCTGGACAGCTCCACACTAGAGGGGGGCAGGACCGTGAGGGTGGGGGAGACGTTTTCTGGGAGAAACAGCAGAGACGTGAGGTCAGAAAGAGGGGATGAAATACAGGCAGGATGGAGAAGAGACTCTTGTTTTCTTTAGCTCATACACTAAAGAAATGTATAACTTGCAGAATAAAACATAAACGCAGAGACAACATGACTATCAATGCATATACATGTAATATCTATGCTGTACCCAAACAGGATGTTTTCCATAATATACGATCCCCAATGCAGTGTGTAATGTAGCCTGGTACACTTTTACTGCAGTGTTAAAGATAATTTTTAAAGGCTTCTACTTTGTTGGAAACAACCAACATACTTGTGATGAAGCCTAAATTGTCATCAGTGATAAAATGAGTAGATTGAAGACGATGAAGACTTCAGATAAAAATGACTTCTATTAAATCGGAATCATTATCAGAGAAAAACACAGAGAATCACCATTTCATTCAGTCATTTTCGTTTTCAAATGCATTTTATGGAAAACGTAATATGTAAAAACTTTCCTCATAAAGATTCTATAACAGAATAATATATCTTTTCAAACCCTTAAAACGCACACAGGCTGCCAAGCCTTATGTTCGCAGAACATAATCATGTTGCCTGAAGGAAATTATCTATACAGACCGCGCTCTAAAGAATTAAAGAACTTTCTTTTAAAACAGACCCGTAAGACATAAAATCACATTTGATCCAGTACAATAACAATTATCTTCTTTGGGAAAACTGCATTTGACAATAACCATACACGCAGATCTTCGTAAAGAAAAATGGATTACTGCAATTTTTTGTAGGCAATATCTGTGCATCGACAGAAAATATGGTATTAGCAAAACGTGTCGCAGAGGATACCGAGGTACTTACAAACAGAGGCGCTGAACGCGTTCGCTCGATGTATGAAATCACATCGCTTGCTACGCAGTAATATCTAATAGAGCTTTGCCAAAATGTTATGACTATTTCGACAAGGTATTGCACTATTCACATTAATTTGAACGCGCTGAATGTGTCAATTTTGGATGGCATAATAAATACAGCCGAACATACTATAGGCCAGTAAATATCACTGATCGGACGTGACCTCCTAGAGTCAGATAAACGACCATTTGAAGGGAGCAGGAGAGTAATCACTACGTGTGTTGGTTATCGAATGTTATTTTAAAACGGCGGAACGCTTACTTCCGACACGTAGTCTGGTGCCGCTGCCAAAAGTGCAACACAGTTCCTATCAGTGCTCGCAGAAAAACCTCTCGCACGGCGCAAAGAAGAAACCAAAGGATTTAAGCGCAAAAATGAATTTATTCTAAAAATGCAGCTTCGGTAGCCTTAAAATTAAGCGTCGAATTTTTTTATGTATGGAAGTCAAATAAAAGCTCTCATTTAAAAAATGAAATACGCTGAGAATTGAGTGTTTTCCATTGTATTCAATTTAATCCACGTAAAATAGTCACAAATTGGAAATGAAAACATTTCTTGCACAACATTTCAATTAATAGGCCTAAGTGTTATTTTCTTTCGAAAAATAAAACATGGAATGGAAGAATGAATGGAAGCATCATATGACTGACAAAACATGTATTTCGGTCGATACAATCACATAATTCGCAGATAAAATAGCAAAGAAACATTAAACTATCATGCTACGTTAAAAGGCGCTTTCTGTGTAATAATAATGGTGAAAATAGGCGTAAAATCGCTGTAAACTTACTGCCGATCTCCAGTTTGGTCCCGCTGCCGAAAGTCCACCACAGTGATTGACTCTCATTGAACAGCTGTACAAAAACCTCCCCCGCGCTACACCGTCTGCGTTTCTCACTGCGAACCGCTGATTCATTAAACTATAAACAGACTCAGCGCTGAATCCTTCTCAGTGATTCTGCTCTAGGTAATCTCGTTAAATTTGCCAATTCTCTTTTTCGATGAAGGGACAAATTAATGTGCATTATTTCCGACATTATTGCACATTTAATTTACTTTATTGTCACGATTTTCATCGATGTCGGTGTTCACATCGAATTCGCCAAACACACCGAACAAGTTTCTGTCCCTAAAAACACAAGTTTCTGACACCTCAGCCAGTGGTATTAAACATGTTTACTATAATTAAGAATTGTAACACTGCTTCACCAGTTTATCGCGCCATCATATGTGCGAATATTCCAATGACCCCACAGAGAGCGGGCCACAGGAAATCCAGTCATAGCATTCCTCCACAGTTTCCAAATCAGTGACATACTGTGTATTCCCATTTTACAGATGACCTCCACAGAGTAACAGCAGAGTGAGAATCACACATAACATAAACAATAGTCAGAGGATAGATAGATAGATAGATAGATAGATAGATAGATAGATAGATAGATAGATTCACATAGTGACAAAAGACACATAACTTACAGAAACACACACACAATGAGGTAGATAAGACAGAACACAGAATTACCACACACACACATATATACACACACACACACACACACACACACACATATACATATATATATATATATATATATATATATATATATATATTATATATATGTATGATATATATATTGATATATGTCTGATATATTTTGATATATGTCTGATATATCATTTTTTGTCTGGGAAAAACAGCTGTTTCAGGACCCTCCAGAATCCTTCCACAAAAGTATAAGAGGTGAGCTTCACACCTTGCTGTGTCATTGCAGTACCTGTCTGGTAGTAAACTGTGTTCCATTGCCTTGTATACACTGTGTGATCATTGTAACTTTCATTTATCTTTTGGATGGGTTTACAAATAGGACCTTAGCTTAATGCTATTTATTGCTTTTATTTATGCTCATAATTTGCAATGTATGTATTTTGCATGTGTTGGTACTAGAAAGCTTAGCTGCCATTGTTCTTTGTAGAGTGTAAGTCAAAGGACTGCCATATAAATCAAGTGATGTTGTAATAGCAGGGGGTTTGGTGATTCAATCCAAACAGTCTATATGCCTTTGCATGAAGACACTTCACATTGGCAGAACTTGCTTAAATGTCCCAGCCAGCATGCAATAGGCCATCAGACCTGGACCCTCACTCTACACAAAACAAATGGAAACATGACAAACAAAACATGGAAAGGTGCACCATTAACTCTAAACACAAGCTAAATATTGCTCCCCATTCTGAGGTGTACCAGGGTCAGAGTTCAAGTTATTAGGTTAGAGTTATTAGGATATTTTCATTTCTGTCATTTACAGTTCAATGTTGTTATTGTCTGTGAATGTAAATATATTTATGCGCGAGACCTTAATAAAATATTTACTTTAATACCTAATTGTAAATCCATTTATTTATTTGGCAGATGCTTTTATCCAAAGCAACTTACAAGTGAAGTAGATGAGTATATGAGAAGCGCTGCATGACCAGGATTCAATGGTTGGCCAGACAAGGTACAAAGTAGCTGGTAGAGATAATGAGTGTGTTAAACTATTACATTACATTTTTTTTTATTTATAATTTAGTAGGAAACAATTTTGAGACATGAGAAATTCCTTTCAGGTGCTCAGGTGAGAGCAGAAGAGCTGAGAGGGACTCGGCAGAACGGATGAAGTGTGGAAGTTCAGTCCACCATCGGGGGACATTGGCAGAGAAAGTTCTGGATAGTGATTTTGTGTCGCGATAAGACAGGACCACCAGACACCATTCGGTAGCAGAGTGTAGCGGTCGGGAAGGAAGATAGGCTTGCAGTAGTGAGTTTTTATTAAACTCACATTTTAATAAAGCAAAAGTTGTTATTCTTTAAATCACCCTCTGGCATTGATTATACTGAGAAGATGTTACCTGCAGAACTTCTGAATTTCTGGTAGTTCTAAGGGGAGAGTTGTAACCAGAACTGCAGTTTAAGTTTTTTGGTCAAAGTGTCCTATTAGATGTTGCTGTTCATTAAAACCTTCGCATTATGAGTGGTGATAGGATCCAAAGGTCTGAAAAACTCACAAAACATGTCAGAATCTCTGCTATATTTCTCAGTGGAATATTTATACACATGTATGCTTGCAAGGGTCACCTTTTTACAGCAAACACTGATGAGCAAGGCCAACAAGCTCCTTTTTCCTTTCACCATAAAACATGTTTCCATTCAGATGCAGTTTAGCAAATTTGACTCACCTCTGTCTGTGGCTTGCCAAGAGCTAATATAAGAGCAAAGTTTCAACCAAGCACACTGTCATGTTTTTCGTTAAAAAATAATGATATTGTCATTGTTAACTATTATCGCCATATATAAAAGCAGTGAAAAGATGCATATTTGTTGCAGAACTTTTTTCATTTTCTCAGAAACATCTGCTCGGCTTTTAAAGCAGTGTGTTCTGAGGCTGATGTCTGCAAAGAGGACGCATGACTGTACTGTAACTCAGTGAGAATCCCTTCGGCACCACCGTCTCAACTGAAAAAACTTTTTGAGTCCCAAAAGGTGCAGTTGACTGCCTCTGTTGGCTTCTCTTACCCTGTTAGGAGCTCATGAAGACTCCTAAATACTCTCTTCAGGCTAAATATGCCTTGTTTCTAACTCTTATTCTTTCTATTGCACTTAGGACAAAATTTTCACAAGTCAAAATATTTTCACACTCAGATCTGTTTTTTTCCTTTCAGTGGATTTATGCATATTTCCCCAAGGTCTGATCACCACCCAAATGTGACCCCTGCAGAAGAAGAGAATAGAAAAGAAGAAGAGAATAGAAACTGATTCCATGAGAACAATACTAAAGCTAAAATGACCTAAAAGTCCTTAAAAAGCTGTTTTCTGTCTAACCCTGCTGTTCTGGGTCTGTTCATGCTGCTTTCACTCCATAACGGCACACAGCACCAGGTCTGTGTACACAGCACTGATTGGCTACAACTGCCTGCTGTACCTAGGAAGCATTTGCATAGAGAAGACACTTTGCATTGGCAGCACATGCTCCAGTGCTCTCTGAGTGTTTATAGTCCTGTGAGTTTAACACTTCATGATGTAGAGCCATCTTTCACGGCAGCAGAACGCACAACAAAAATTACTTTTATCACCATCTTCATCTGGGCACTTGCTTTCTGCACTCAAAGTAAGACAAGAGATCAACACAATTTTTTTCTTAAATTTTAGTTCAAAAAGACATTTTGAAATGTGTATTAATAAGTTAACATTCAAAATGGAAATGGAAAGATAAACTGATTGATTGCTTTTTTGAACTGTTTAATTTTCAGAAACTACAGGGCAGCACACTCTGACTCAGACACCAGCAGTGAAAACTGTTCTTCCAGGAGAAAAAGTGTCACTGGGCTGTGAAGTCAGCAGTGCTCCATATGATAACCGACTCAACTGGTACCAGCAGAAACCTGGAGAAGCTCCTAAACTCCTGATCTATTATGTAAGCCACCATCACTCAGGGACTCCAGATCGATTCAGTGGCAGTGGATCTGGGACTGACTTCACTTTGACCATCAGTGGAGTCCAGGCTGAAGATGGAGGAGATTATTACTGTCAGGGTGGCCACAGTGGTCCAGTGTTCACACAATGTTAGAGAGCTGTACAAAAACCTCCCTCAGTCAGACTACACAGTGACTGCACTGCTACAGCTGGGACCTACTGCAGGTGCTAAGGAGGAAGGCAATGACAGTAGACACAGTCTGTGGGTCACATTAACTTGAAATCACACCGAGTCACAGATGTAGTTTAATAAGCAATGTTAAAGGAAGATGGTGGGTAAAGACATGTTTCTGTTATTATTCTAATTCAGAAGTAAATGTTTTGTTCTGATACAGCTTGTACAGCTTGACTGCCTTTCAGGTATGAGATGTTTTGAAATATTATATTACATTGTATGCAGCCTGCAGTAACATCTCATCTGGTATTTTTACATAAAAGAAAGATAGTAACACAGTTTGGTCAGGATGAAATAAATGAATTGTAAGCCTACAGAGGATAAAAGAACATACAGGATGTGCTGAGTGTGGTCTATAGTGATCAGGGATTGAAGTGATTCACGGTTTCTGATCAGAGTCACAGGAGAGGAGGCAGATGATCCCAGTCAGCCCTCAGTCAGGAACTCTGATGCAGCACGACAGAGACATGAGGGGGGATCCTGTCCCAGAGACAGAGACATGAGGAGAGATCCTGTCCCAGAGACATCAGTGAGAGACAGAGACATGAGGAGAGATCCTGTCCCAAAGACATCAGTGAGAGACAGAAACATGAGGAGAGATCCTGTCCCAGAGACAGAGACATAAGGAGAGATCATGTCCCAGAGACATCAGTGAGAGACAGAGACATGAGGAGAGATCCTGTCCCAAAGACATCAGTGAGAGACAGAAACATGAGGAGAGATCCTGTCCCAGAGACAGAGACATAAGGAGAGATTGTGTCCCAGAGACATCAGTGAGAGACAGAGACATGAGGAGAGATCCTGTCCCAAAGACATCAGTGAGAGACAGAAACATGAGGAGAGATCCTGTCCCAGAGACAGAGACATGAGGAGAGATCCTGTCCCAGAGACAGAAACATGAGGAGAGATCCTGTCCCAGAGACAGAGACACGAGGAGAGATCCTGTCCCAGAGACAGAAACATGAGGAGAGATCCTATCCCAGAGACAGAAAAATGAGGAGAGATACTGTCCCAGAGACAGAAACATGAGGAGAGATCCTGTCCCAGAGACAGAGACACGAGGAGAGATCCTGTCCCAGAGACAGAGACATGAGGAGAGATCCTGTCCCAGAGACATCAGCAGTGAACTGCACAGTGGTGTTCCTCTTCACACAGCGCCTATCCTGCAGTGCAGCACTCTAAAGGTGTCAGAAAAACAGCTGAGAATAAAGTGAGCAGAAATAGAGTTCACAGCTCAGGTCTTTTCTGTGTGTAGCAGGGTTTGTTTACAGGAGGTGGCTTTTCACACCTCCAGAGGGACTTAAAAGTGCAAGTACAAAAGTGCTTCTAATAATTTGGCATTACAAGTGAGACAAAAAACAACCAATCACATTTAACGTGTCAATGCCAAACGCATTGCTGAGATCACAATTGTGTACTGCCTCTAATAGATTGTTACATTAGTGTAGGCATATATACATTGATCCCTAAAATAAATATACAAATGATAAATTTGGGGTAATATTATGTATAAATGTGTTGTAGACTTTATTTCCTCTGACTTCTCAATATGAGGAGCTGTAATTGGCCAGATCATATATTGCTATGGGAATGTTACTATTGCAAACTGAAGCATTGGACATTTGGTAGCAACATGCCATTGTTGCCTAGCCATCCTATGGACGTTTGGGATGGCTACACCAGGACAGCGCAGTCAGCTAACACACGGTCCCCTGCCTGCTAACAGGTTACTGGGACCACTGACATTGCTGGGGACTGCATCAGGCTGAGTGACTAGAAAACCAAAATCAAGGAGTAACGGCAACGGATTATTTTTTCTTTGGAAGTACAGTAATGTGCACCAACGGTATGGGCCCAAATGTTAAATCTCGGGTTAACCACTTTCGTTTGAATGAACAGGATTGTTGTTTTTTTTTTTTTTTTGTGTGTGTGTGTTGAAAGTCATTTCATAAGCACGAATGTTGCTGTGTAGCCTGTTATTGTATACACATGGGAATGCGAATGGGTTTGCAGATATCTATATGGGATAGCTAACGCTACCATTTTTTTTCCTTTTTTTTCCTCTTTCGAAGTCTGAACAAGGAAATGCACAGTGATTTACCTCAAGTTTGTAAATATGTAAATATGTATATGGAATAGCTTAGCACACACCCACAATAATAAAAACAAGTTATTTAGAACCCATGATTTCCTGAGTTGAATGTATTTATTTCAGCTGGTGGTGGAAAAAGGGTTACATTAGTTTACACTAATGTGAAGTGTGAAGTGTGAAGCTGCAAATATAATTTTTACTGGTACTGTTTGGTTAGTAATATCTCTGCTACATGACATTCAGCACCAGGGAGTGACAGAGAGAAGTATGTTTATTTATTTGTTTGTTTGTTTGTTTAACATTTATTTTATCATAATGGGTTTTTGAGACTCAGTTCTAATTCAGTATTCCTGCTTTCTATTCATTACATTACACTATTGTCATATAGCAGATGCTCTTATCCAGAGTGACTTGTAAAGTGTATCTAATAAAATTGCATGAACCTGTATGAGACCTTTCACTCGTCTTTGGAGGGTGGATTTAGGAATACTCCATGCCCTGGCCAGAAAACATAGCTGAGGTCTGCTACCTGCCTTCACCATTTGTCTATATTCATCGATAGCTCCCTTCATTCTGTCTTCATTCCACTTGTACTGTTTTTCCACTCTACCTTGCACTCTCTCCCTCGATCTGGCTGCCTGTTTTCTGGGTGCCATTCTATTCTGCAATAGGCCTTAAATTCATCATGGATAGGGGTTAAACCATGGATTAAACAAAGTGATCAAGAGTTCTGTAGGCTACACCTGCATCAGCAGGCACCAGCATTGTTGCTTGATCAGACTAAATTCCTTGTTACACACTACTTACACACTAAACATACTAAACAACATTTGGATTAAGCTTTATTGTTCACCATTGTCAGAGAAAATTATTGGCATAGGCTAATTTTGACCAAATTATAAGGCCTACTATTACACACAATTTGGGGGATTAGCATCAATTTGAAGTCCGTTCATAAATCATTAAAAAAGTCTTACTCTGTCTACTTAAAAGTTGGCTGTAGGCTACAGCTCTATGGTTCTGTGTTGACATAGATGTGAGGTCCCTCTTTTTATCAGGTTATGTGAATACACTAGTGCTACACTTCATTTCAATAGCCTTATTAACCCAATTTACCTGAAACATGCTGTCCAAAATGACCAAACCTTGTTTGGTAACTTGGGACACAAAGAAAATGTCCTAATTTAAAAAATGTAAACATAATTTCAAAACAATATATATTTATTTTGGTACACTATTACATCATACATGTTTGTATGTCATTTATATCTACAATATATTACTCATTCAAATTTTATACCCTTATATTAAAATCAAGCTGCAGCATATGTCATTTCTCTTACCTGTTGCTTTTTGGGGTCAACTTCCTGTTTGATGCTGACCAAACCCCCCACGTGATGTCACAGGAATTATGTCATGTGACTTTGGAGAATATTTAAAGGAAAGAAAGTGAGTTACAGATTCACACATCTGCAAACTATGCATCACTTGTAGAGGAAGTCAGAGACCAAAAGTGAGAATATGGAAAGCAGCCATTATATTTTAATATAAAAGGTGCAATCTGGTTATAAAAGTCATACTTAAAGTGTTTGTGATGATATTCCTACAGCCAGTCTCCAACAACAGCTCATTCACCCTCAGTGCAGAGAGGTAAATGTAGACGGAAGAGCTCAGAGTTTGCATGAACTCCTCCTCACTGGGTGGGCAGATTACTGACTTTAAATACAGGAGTCAGAGCTGTAAACTGGATCGGGAGAAATTGAAGCTTTTATCCATCCAAGCAGCCATGTATCCATATTCCACTCCAACACTAATCCCAAATTTGGGATTTGTACAAAAATAACAAGAATAACCTTGACCTCTGGTTGAGTACAGACATCGTCTCATTTAAATATACTAATGTTTGGCATTTGAGGTTGTACAGTAATTTGGTATGCTAATGGTTTGAGGTTGTACACTGTTTGATTACACTTAATCCTATTATGTTTCCCACAATGGTACTACATTTCAAGCACAGCACTAATGTTTCAGTGTCTGTCTTAAGAGTGTCTGCCAAATGGCTAAATGTAAATGTAAATATAAACATAAAATTTGCACATTATCTCATACGGCCACACAATTAATGCCCACATCGGACCCATGAGACACTTTCTTCCTCATCATCCTCTGCTTTTATTTCTCCTTAATTGTCATGCCACATAATGTATTATATAATGCTCCATGCCCCCACTTTATGCTTCTCCCCCCATGTTTAACCAATTGCTACACGGGGTCATTGTAGCCAGCTGCAAGTCACTTTTTTTCCATTGGTGGATAAATGTATGATGGCTGTTGCTTGGATCCTGGTTATGACATGAGATCAAAATGCCACTGCTTCTGCAATTTCCATGGTTCCTTGTCTTGGTTGTAGTTCTTTTTTGTCATTCTTGTTCCACAGTTAAAGAATGATGACAGAAGGGAGTGTATCTCAAATGCACTTTCAAACAATCACTTTCAGCTCCCTTGTAAAGACACTGCGCTGCTGGAGGTGTCTCTGGAGATGCTGAACTTGTTCTTAAACAAGGCTTTGTAACCAGTTGATGTAGTTTATCCCAAATATCCAATCCACTCCAGTGCTTTCCCTGCAGGCTGTCAAATCCAGGCTGCGTAACAGCTATCAGTGAGGGAATAACCAGAGACATTACAGGAGATGGTCAGAGGCTGTCCTGGTTGTGCAAACCTGGGTGAGTTCAAGATTACATTGTACACCTGTGAAAAAAAAAAAAAAAACCGCATAGATTAAATAACAGTGACATTTATTTATATTCCCTGTTCAGTTGTTTATCCATTAGCAGACTCTAACTGAATGGGCCACAAAAATAGTTAGTTCCATAAGGACTGCTGTGGGAAGAATTTCCTGTGGAGAATTTTTTTCAGAGCTCAGGCTTGAGTAACACAGTAATACACAGCAGTGTCTTCAGCTCTCTGATTGGTCATATGTAGGTCAGCTGGCTCTTGCTGTTGTCTTCTAAGTGTTTGTGAATCTTCCCTGAACAGTCTGAGAATAATATTTTCTATTACTGTCATTTTCAAGTGTGAACCCAGAAGCTATATGGGTCAGTGTGTCAGAATCTCCTGGTCTCTTTACCGCTTGTTCAGACTCAGAACAATCTTGTTTTGTACATCTGTAACTAAAAGAGAAGGCAGTTTTTAATCTCCTAAATGAAAAATCCAGTGCAACAGAAAGACAGAATAGAAAAAGAGAAACCCGATAGACCAAGTTTCTGTGAGCATCAGTGAAGGGAGCTTTCTGTTGTCATTTTATTTTGAGTGCACCAGGGGTCAACAAGTGTCCAAGGTGCTTCAGTCCCTCCTGCAGTACACAAAACACACTGAACACCAGGGTAAATGAGGCCTGAATAAGGCTGTACAACCTACATCCTCTACAGAGACTCTGATAAGAAGGAAATGAGTGGAGCCTCTAAGATGAATATGTAGCTGGAATCCTGTCACTAAGAGAGCTCATGGCAGAAGACATCAGGGTTAGGGTCAATTCTGTCAGGCTTTCAGGTAGAAGGACCCAGGCGCAGACCGGGATGACAAACCAGGCGTTTATTGAGGGATATCCAAAATCGTAGTAAAAAAACAGTTCAAGTCAAAACCAGAAAATCCACAGGCAAAAAATCCAAAAATCACAAGGCAAGTTCAAAATCCAAAGAAACAGGCAGAAAGTCAAAAACCAGAGCAAGCAAACAACAAACAGACAGGAACAAAACACACTGAAACACTGTGACAAACTGGCAAACAGGACAGAGACAAGCTGGGTAAATATAGGGTTGGGCTGATGAGGTGATGGGAAGCAGATGTGCAGGCAGGCAGGTGGAGATGATCAGGTGGGCGGAGACAGGGCGGAGAGCAGGGCAGGGCTGGAACACAAGGAAAAACAAAAGCACATGGACACAATGACAGATGGGGAGAACAAAAACACAACAGCTAGGGGGCTGGAGTACTGAAACAATTCCAGTTCAGACTGAATGTAATGGGCCAATTCATGAATTCATTTCTGAATGTATCTTAAATTTTCTATCCAAAATACACAGACAAAGTGTACTCTCTGATTTATAAATGTACAGTGCTCAGGGAAGTGCAGGCAGGAAACTGTGATAAACTACATTGCAAAAGATCAAACTTTCAGCATGTTTATGCACCTTTCTAAGACTCAAAATGTGCTCTCAAGTGACTTTCATTTAGAACTCTAGGCCTGTAACATTATGAAAATATTTTATGTGTCATTTTCTTTAAATCTGCTGGAAAGCAACATCTTACCACAATACAAAGGAAAAATATAGCTTATGTTGGTCATAAATATATATTTGTATAATATGTATTTGATAAGTCATTGTGCCTCTATCATTATAAATTATGATTTTTTAAAATAATTTTTCTTTGCCTGTACGTCCATGCAAATGTAGGTATGACACATCTACAAGGTGCAGTTCTCCACTCTTCAATATGCTTTTCAACCTGACCAGACTGGATTTGGAGGTTATTGTATAGTGGCAAGTGAACTGCTCACTTCATATTAAAAACATAATATATTAATTTAGATTACAATGAAATTACAGTAAATGTTACAAAGGATGTAAGAAAGGATCAGGAGCAGAGCTTCTGTAGTCAATCCTTAACTCTTGTGCACTCTTATTTACCACTTTGAAATGATCAATTTTATTAATATTTGCTTTGATTCAAAGTATGTTTAATTCAGGAATCATTCACAACAGCATAGCTTGGATAACAAGGGATAGTGTCAGAGAAATAGAAAAGAACACTGTACTAAAAATAAAGGTAAATGTAAAAATTAAGATTTTGTATTTTTGCATTTTTAAATATGTACAATTTGCTTTGCAAAATGTGTTAATCTAACAGTTTTGCTGCTCATGATGAACTGTTATCTCTTTGGGCTCGAATGGTCTTCATACCACACACACACACACACACAAATAAATTAAGAAGTAACTCCTCCAACCGTCTTTTCTGTCCCCTCACCCCAAACCCACAAACAGATATTTTGAGCCATCCTTCCACCCATGCAGAACACACACCTGCACTGAACATCCTGAAATACCCCAAAGTAGGGGCTTCTGTGCCTCAGACAACAAACCACTGAGGCAGTGCATGCAAATATAGAGCTGGACACAGCTGGCTGACAGAGAGAGGGGAGGAGTTTAAACCAAAGACTCTTTTCTTAGTCTGTTATATTCACTAACTCAAAGTAAGTTTACATTATATTTTACTTGCCACAAGGAAACTTTGTATTAGAAGAGTAAGACCAAGTAAATGAATATTAATAACAATCAGACCTGGTGCTGCACGGACACCGGCCCACAGGCTCATGTTAATTCCAACATGAGAAAATCCAAAGTCTGTCCTAGAACACCATTAATTTCTTAAATCCAGATAATACACAGATTA
The DNA here is from genome assembly GCA_019176425.1 of Megalops atlanticus. Taxonomy (NCBI): domain Eukaryota; kingdom Metazoa; phylum Chordata; class Actinopteri; order Elopiformes; family Megalopidae; genus Megalops; species Megalops atlanticus. The sequence goes on along the minus strand of CM032875.1, from coordinate 13,653,049 downwards.
ATGAGGTTGCTGAGAGCATGGGGAGGGCGGGAATAGGGTTGAGAAGCCACAGCAGTGGAAAGCAGGCAAATATTGCACTGAAGAACTGAATTGGAGTTGTTCTGAACTGACCAGAGGGTCAGTTGCTTTGTGTTGATCAAGTGTAAAGTGTTATGCAATAGGTGTCCAGTAGATGTAGGATCTTGGTGGCATCTAGTCTTGAGAGACCAGTATCAAAAGGCCCACAGAAAAAAAATAGAGCCCATAGGTATGTTTTCTTGTAGAGGTGCAGCAGCTTTACAGTGTTATAATTCAATGCACACCAAAGTGAGATGCAACAGCAAACCTATGGCAGCATAGTTATGAATAAAACAGCACAGACTATGGGAAGGAAGGGTTTTAACCATGAAAAAGGATGTAGAGTTTAATTTTTATTTTGTCTGGATTTTAATGTTGAGATAATCTGCTTCATGGCATGATGAATGGCTCTGGGAGCAGCATGGACTAACCCTGCAGTATAGGGTCACCAGGCCAGGCAGCTGCTCCACACTGCTGTCTTGACCTCTGTCCAGAAATCTAATGCCACTGAAATATTATCAGTAATGCCAGTGATCTTACAGAGCTTTCAGAGGTATGATCTGGAGCTAAGTCAAGTTTGCAACCTTTCAAACTTTTCTTTCAGATAAATTAATATTTTGTGCCCAGCAAATTTGTGTGAAACCCTAGAGGGCCAAGAAATACGAGCTGAAAGGCCATGGTGTTGAACTGTTTATCGAAGCAGAGAGCTTCCCTTTACTGAGTTACAGAAGAACAGAGAGACCAATGGGTTTCAGGGCTTCAGAATAGACCTGAAACAAACAGCTGCAAAAATACTGCCAGGAACAGAACATCCTCCTGTTCACCAAGGTGGGAAGCACTCTTTAAAAAAGAATCAATTATTTGAAACTGATTGGTAATACTTGGATCAGTTAGGGGAATAATGTGTTTTGTTTTTGGAATAAATTTTTTATTGGATTTTGTGGCAATGAAAGATCTGGATTTAATAAGATCACACATGAACAACTCCCATTCAGCCACTTGATCCAACACACAAATGGCTTTGAGCAAGGTCCAAAAACAAAAGCTCCTGCAATCTAACTGACCAAGACTCTTCAACTTCTCTCCAAACTGTACATGAGAACTGTTCCATCCATCTCTTAACCCTCGTATTGTCTTAAGAAATACTAACACCTATTACCTTTGGGTCACTATGACCCAGGGTCCAATTTATCTCATAACCCAACTAAACATTTGAATGCATATGTGAAATTTTGCACAATGTTACAGCTATAAGTGTAGAATACAACCAAACAGTCATAAACAACATCAGCTGTTTTGTTAACTCTTTAGCACCCCCCAAAGGTCCCATGCACTGCAAAAGCATGAAAAATGTTTTGGATATAGGTAAAATTGTCATAAAATTCCCCAAAATACAACTCTTAGCCTTTTAAGATGTAATAGATTCTGATAGTCATGAATTGAAACTATCTCAACATAAATTAAGTCTATAGCACCCCCCTTTGAAGTAGCCAACTATAACATCTGAATGTTCAAATTTTGTAAGAGGGAGAAGATTAGGGCTATAAACTTAAGAATGCCAATGAGACTATCTACAGACATATTTAAACTAGGTCAAGGACATTGTGGTTTTGTAATATTACCATGAATACATCTACACTGCCCAAAGGAAGCGTGTGAATTGGAATTTTTCTTTTTTGCTTCAACCAAGACAAGTTGATTTCAAGATTGATTTCAAAATCTTTGAGTTACTGCTTTTTCCAACATCCATATAATCCAAACATACACTAATTCAAATGAATAATAGACAAAAAAGAACTGGTCTTAGTCTAATCTCTCACCTTTGGCCTTCCTGATATGGCTGGACCTCACAGGGATTTGTACAGCCCCTATCAGTATAGCTGAAATGATCACTGAGACACTCAAACTACCCCACCTCGACAAGGTGCCTGCTCTGTATTGGGGTAGATATGGGTAGGTAGGGTAAAGGGATAGCTTGGTAAAGTTTGCGGGGGGGGGGCATGATTTTTATTGTATTTTTTGTAGCTTTTTTACATGCAGTCTCTCTTTGTCAGTACTGCGGCATCTTAGCTGGTTTTGTTTTTGTTTTCCCTGTCCATGTGCTCTTGTTTACTGTTTCCTTGTGTTCCAGCCCTGCCCAGCCCTCCGCCCTGTCTCCGCCCTGTCTCCGCCCTCCTGATTACCTGATTGTCTCCACCTGCCTGCCCGCGCACCTGCATCCCATCTCCTCATCAGCCCAGCCCTATATCTTCCCTGCTTGTCGTTTGCTTCTTTGCCAGTTTGTGTCAGTCTTCTGTTTCGCTATTTGCCATTTGTTTCGTGTTTGCCTGCTGGTTCTGTTGCCTTGCCTGTTCCCCTCAACTTCGTTTTCCCGGATCTGCCTTTTGGTTTTGGTTGCTGTGTTTTTCTGGTTTTGGACTTTGCTTGTTTTTTGACTACGTTTTTGGATTACTCTTTGGATTTAATAAGCCTTTGTGCACCGGTCTTCCCTGTCTGCACCTGAGTCCCTGCCTGAGTTCTGACAGTCTTATTATACAGTGTGTAGAAAAATCATGAGATGTTCTCAAACACATGACTGGCAAAAGTTGTAAGCATGTGTTTTACAGATATATTGCTTGCATCTCTGGCACATCATTGGGGTTTCATTATCAGACCCTGTGCAAAGATGACATCACACATGTTGGTGGTGTTGGCACTGGCTGTGGTGTTTGGGCACATTTTTTCATGCTGCTGATAGTTGAGTATGTGTAAAATATCAAATCAATCATTAGAGGTCAGGGGGCATCAGTGGTTTTGATACAATATGCAATACAGTATGGAACAACATGGAAATTGTGTACTGCTAGCAACCTAGCATGCTAAACTAGCATGCATGCTAATATCTTTGAAATTGGCCGAGTACCAGGTATCTATGAGTATGAGGAAATACTTGATGAGTTTGTGGCACTCTGAGTAAGACGGAGCTGCTCATAAAAATAGTTCAACATCAAAAGTTATCTCGGGTCATATTGACCCTAAGATAATAGGCGTTACTTTTATTGTGGCAGCTACACTGAAAATGATTTTTTTAAGAAATCCCCAAATTTCCATTTTTGGGGTCATTTTAGGAAGCTACATAGAGGCCATGTACTTAGATTAATGTTTTATATCATTTTCTTAGGTCTGAATATGATTTCGGGTCATTATGACCCTAGGACAATAGGAGGGTTAAGAGGACGTAGCTGACAGGCTTGACGATATAATTGAAAATTGGGTAGAAGCAAACCTCCACAGATTTTAGTACATTGCTGAATACTAAACATAGCCTTTGGTCATTTACAATTCCTCATAAATTCGCATACAAGAAAGTCAAGATTATTCTAATAGTTCATTGAGGGAAGCAGAGGAATCATTGCACTGAGAAAGTTCATCCAAAACAATACATTCTGTGGTGTGGGGTGGGGTGCGTCTCATGCACGTTCTGCCCAAGCTAGGAGTCGTCTATTCTCTGCCACCGGTATGTCCTGAGACCTGTATGAAAATCCCAGGATAAATAATTTGTTTTTCATTTTAGATGGGTAGATGACTGGATGATATGTGAGTTTCCTTTGCTCTTTTATTAAGAGGTGAAAGGGAAGAGATTTTGTGATTCACTTTGCAGCCTCAGAACAAAATGTCTGGAATTGATATTCCAATGTCAGAAATAAATAATAAAATATAAGCATAAAGGGATGTTGCATGTTTAAAGATTTGGACCAGAAAGGCTCAAGAAACAAATGAAATAACACAAGTGAGTGTGGGAAATCCTGCCTGGTTCCTTTTAGGATGATAAATGGTTGCGAATGTAGGACACTAGTCAATACCATCACAGAAGAATTGAAGTGTATTATACAAATCGTGTTGATGAAGTTATTAGCCAGCCAAAATCTATCTAGCACTGTCCAAAAACATCTCCATTCTCATCATACCATCAAAGGCTTTGTCAGCATCAAAACTCCACAAGGACTCTCCAAAGCCTTTGCCTCATTCTTAATATGAAATAACTGGTGTATAGTATCTGCTGCCAGAGGTTTTGGAATGAAGTCCAAATCACCTGGGAGCCAAAGCCTTTGGATTGATCTAAATGACCTAAAAGATCAACCAAATCATTTATACATTTTTTTCTAGATGCAGGGCCAAAACTTAGAATGACTTTAAAACTGCATTCTGTGTGATTTTTTCAGTATTAGCAAAACCAGGGCAGTGTTGAGGTTCCTCTGAAAATAGCCCTTAAACTGAACTGGTCTAATCAGAAATGTAAATGGAATACTAAGTGGATCCTATCTGGCCCTGTCAATTCCCTATTTTAGAGGCCTTTAATGCCATGTGTACCTCTTCAAAAGATACATACCACAGTGTCATGGTCAGTTTTGAGAAGTTAAAATCTTGGAGAGATGACTTACAAACATCCATGTCTAAATCGTAATGGTACTAATTGGAGAGGAATAACAGAATTTAGCACCAATCTCTGAAGGCTGAAACTGCTTTAGCTGCAAGACCATTACAACCATTAGAAGCCACAATCAGTGGAATTTTGGAGATCAGTTTCGAACTTGATTTTTACTGCATACAAATGTGTTGCATTACGCTTATGGTGGCATTTGTCCACCACCACTAGGGGGCTGTGCATGAGAAGGCGCTGGAAATGAGAGAATATTTTTATGGCCCAACCCAGAGGTGAAAACCTGAGAGGAGGTGTATTAGTTTCCCTTTGTCTTATCCTTCTGCCTTTACACTGTCTGCTCTGATACTGTCTGCTCTACAAATGGGAAATAGTGTGTTTCTCCATAATAAGGCAATGGCACTGTGCCCTGGTGGACGCGCACACAGTTCTCCTAGTTGAGTGCTCCTGCTGAATGTTCCCATAACCATTGGTGACATTCCTATTTAGCTGCCTTAGTCTGCTGATGGAATGCATGCAACCTTCTGATTGTCCAAGACACTGAGTTGCACAGAAAACAGCAGTTGTGTTAATAGCATTGTAAGTGGCACTCCTTCTTAGTTCTATATGCCACTAACGGAGCAGGCTTTCAGCAACCAGTATGACGTGACAACATCCAAAAGTTCAAAATCTTCAGTAAAAATAAATAAAAATATCAAAATACAAACAAATATCAATCATTTGGCTTTATCTTCTGTTCCATACACTTGCTTTCAGTTGGCACATTCTCAGCCTAGTGGTTGTTGGTCAGGAAAACTGTGTTACTTCTGAGCCTGACCGTCTCAAAACTGAACACTGCACATGAGTCACGTGACTTACATGGCTATATTGCTGGATTCTAGTGCATTCCAAATTTCAGTTAAACTAAGGAATACCATTACAGCAATTAATTAAATGATATTCCTACATACATGAAATTATGAATTTACACATTTAAGTAAGTCAAAACAATATTCTCAATAAGAACATAATAAATCTTCTTAACCAATAATTCTCTCAAGTTGGCTCTTACAAGCATACTACACTACCTTCACCCAAAATGGAGGCTAGTGGACAGGAGGCAGAATGTGACAAAAGGATACTTCAAGTTAGAGGACTTTTTAGCATCAGAGGTTAACTGGTTTGATCAGACAGCTGTGAGAACCAGCTAAATGTACATAGTTGTCAATTATACATTATCACTGAAGGTTTTAATGGGCAGATGAATTGTGTCTATGGCAGAGGTGGCACTGGATGCCTGGAGGGAGCATGCAGAGAAAGAGAGTATAGAACAGATGTGCTTCGGTGACACTGGGTGTAAGACAGGCCTGGCACTATGGGGGTGCTTAGGGGTGCATTGCACCCCCAGACAGACCTCAGTGCACCCCAGTTTTCTCCTTATATCCCAATGTCTACATAGTATGTATGACTTTTTGTGCAGCCCTGTTGATTGCAGTTGCACCCCTCTGCATTGTCTCCTAGCGCTGACTGTGGTGTGAGATGTGGTAAAGGTTTTTGTACAGCGTTGCAGTCTCTCCTGTCACTGTGAGTCTCTGGCACAGTAATACACTGCAGTGTCTTCAGATCTCAGATTGTTCATCTGTAAATACAGCTGGCTTTTGCTGTTGTCTCTGGAGATGATGAATCTTCCCACCACTGACTTGGCATGCCACCAGCCGTCACCATTTTTATTAATTGTGGCCACCCACTCCAGTCCCTTCCCAGGAGCCTGTCTGATCCAGGCCATATAGTAACTGCTGAATGTGAACCCAGAGGCTGTGCAGGCCAGTTTGTGCGATTCTCCAGGCTTTTTAATCAGTAGATCATCCTGAGTCAGCGTCTGAGTCTGAATACCTGAGAAAAGAAATGCATTTAGACTTTTAAATGAAAAAACATCACTAATAAGTTAAGTTCAAATAAAAAATAAACATGTGTACCTGTGATGCATATTGTCATTAGAAGCAGCGCTGTTAGTAAAATCATTGTTCTATTAGCTGTGATCTCTGATAACACTTCAGTGAAGGCAGTGTGCAACAGCAGTCCCTCCTGCCTCAGTGCTGTGAGATAAATGCAGAAGGAAGAGCACAGAGTTTGCATTAGCTCCTCCTTATTGGGAGGGTGGATTACACAGGGCTTAAATAGAGGAGTCATGAGGAGAGAAGCAATATAAAATTACAGTCAGCAACTCTATCCATCTATTCATCTTCAGTGATCTTATTTTTTGATGGGGTGCCAGAAACTAATAATATGTATTTTTTGTGATTATGTGATCTTTTAATAAGCAGGTATACCTTGATACCTTTTTAACCATTTCTGTTTGATGCTGTGTACCATAATCATCATTATGATTTTCATCATGGTCAGGTTTATAATGATGATAAAAAGATGATGATTGTGACAGTCATAACTATCTAGTCATAACGGAAATCTTTTTTTAATGCATGAGAAAAAAACCTTTTCTGTGATTCTTTCCAAATGTGAATTGACACTGTCTGATTGACACATATCCATTATTAATATATGACTACACGTCTCATTGTTGTTATTATCAATAAGAACCCTTTTGGTGAGATTGACTAAGATGATGGCCTGGTTTCATAGACCTGGAGAAGAGAGTAATTTGTCATGGCCTGCCCCCTGGGGGCTGAAATAGAGACTGTGATAAAATTCCCTCAGCTTCACCCCACACTCAGTCAGCTCTCTTCACCTCTATACATTGGTGTGGTTATTGATGCAAAGAGGACCATATAGGCAGTAGAGCAAGGAAGGTTTTATGGGCTTTAATGAAGGTGCAGTTGGATAAGTCGTGTCTGTGGTAGTGGTGACTCAGCGGTCATGCAGAGAGAGAGTGTCCAGTACAGATGTGCTTCAGTGACTCTGGGTGTGAGATGTGCTTGGACAGTTTTTGTACAGTGTTGCAGTCTCCTCTGCTACTGTGAGTCTCTGGCACAGTAATACACAGCAGCGTCTTCATATCTCAGATTGTTCATCTGTAAATACAGCTGGCTCTTGCTGTTGTCTCTGGAGATGATGAATCTTCCCTGAACAAACTGGGCATACCACCAGCTGCCACCATTTTTATTAATTGTGGCCACCCACTGCAGTCCCTTCCCAGGAACATGTCTGATCCAGGCCATACCATAGCTGCTGAATGTGAACCCAGAGGCTGTACAGGTCAGTTTGTGCGATTCTCCAGGATTTTTAAGCAGTAGTTCATCCTGAGTGAGTGTCTGACTCTGAACACCTGAGAAAAGAGTGAAATTTACGCCTTTAAATTAAAAACATCACAAATGAATTAATTACATTTAAATGAAAAAAGTGTGTACCTGTTAAACATATTGTCATTAGAAGAAGTCCTGTTAGTAAACTCATTGCTCTATTAGCTGTGATCTCTGATAACACTTCAGTGAAGGCAGAGTGCAACAGCAGTCCCTCCTCCCTCAGTGCTGTGAGATAAATGCAGAAGGAAGAGCTCAGAGTTTGCATCAGCTCCTCCTTATTGGGAGGGTGGATTACACAGGGCTTAAATAGAGGAGTCAGGAGGAGGGATGTTTTTATATGAAAGTACAATCAACAACCCCAAATGTAAAATGACAATAATGTAATGTTATGTAGATGGTTAATTAAAATCATGTTAAACTATTTCATCAGTTTGAATACTGCTGCTCAAACCACTTATTCTACAGTTTCTCTGATCTGTGAATTTTGCACACAGACAAATTAAATAATATAGTAAACAAACTCTTTTTTGCAGTTGCTCTGTCAAAGTGTATGTGGAACAAAGCACATGTGATACCCTCAAGACTATAGCGGGAGGAATTTCCTGTCAATGGTTTTTGACAGGGCTCATGCTTGACTTCTCTCATTGTGTATCACTTCTGGCACAGTAATACACAACAGTGTTTTCAGCTCTCAGACTGCTCATCTGTAAATACAGCTGGCTCTTGCTGTTGTCTCTGGTGATGGTGAATCCTCCCTTTATAGACTGGGAGTAGTACACATTAGCACTGTTGTACTGATGTCCCAACCACTCAAGTCCCTTCCCAGGAGCCTGTCGGATCCAGGCCATATAGTAGCTGCTGAATGTGAAACCAGAGGCTGTACAGGTCAGTGTGTGAGAGTCTCCTGGTCTCTTTACCACTGGTTCAGACTCAGTCAGTACAATCTCACTATGCACACCTGCAATTGAAAGAAAAGTCATATTTTAGATAGGCTAAATGGAATAGCAAACAAGACAGACAGAGAGAGAAGAGAGATTAAGAAAGAGACCTGGCAGTGAGTGTAAGTGTCAGCAGGGCTGGTAGGAGCTTCATGACTGCAGGAGAGAAGGAGGAGCACTGGGTTAAAGTACGGACTGAGTCCCACTGACTGCTGATCTGGTTCTCGCGCTGAGACTGGCCCCATTAAAAGCTCTTGGGGGTTTGCATTGGATCCTCCTCTAGGGGCGGGTTGTGGGTCATTCGAGATTAGTGACTGCAGTACATCACTGAGCAGCACAGACTCCAGGTCTCTTCACCACTGGGTCAGATGAAGTCAGGGACTGACAGTGAACATCTAAAAACAAACAAACAATTAGCCATACATTTCAATAAATGTGTCCATACCACCACAGACTATGCCTACATTTGTTTAATTGTGAATAACAGCACAGATGAAACCTGACTGAACCCATATGTGATCAGTGCTAAGAAAAATCCATGTTGTAAAAATGCCATTTTTCAAATGGAATCACACTTAAATATCAAAATACAATGGTCAGTGTGAAGGGCTCAGTGTTAAGACTGATGAAACAGGAGAGCCGAGGCGTATTTAAATGTTCATACAGGAAGTGACCTCAGATATGTATGCAGTGAAAGAAAATTTTAATATTGAAAATATCACAAACAGAGAGATTCTCACTGACGAGATGTTTGACACTGATGTATGTGACAAGACAAGATAACAGTATTGAAATATTGTCTTTATTGAGAGCTGGTGTTTTGAGAGAAAACAACCCTCTGATAAACCATGGAAGAGGTTCAGAATTTGTAGGCTATGTATTTCTGGCTATGCTGTCTTGTCTCTGTTCAATGAATGTTTTAAGTTATTGTTCTTATACTGTGTAAATAATCTAGCACAGTTCCATTTTAATTTGTGCATATTTGTCATGAGGGAAAGGAAAGTAACCTGAAGATGTCTAAGACTGAAATCATCAGTCACTTATATGGCAGAAAGGCCAAGAGATGAAGGAGCAGAAGGTTCATATTTGCAGTGAGGTTCTGTCAACTGTTTTGTCTTTCCCTTTCATTATCAGATGAATGGAGTTATATTTAATGAGCTGTTGGAAATATTTTAATCAGCAACATGCAAATCATTCATCAGGGAGATATTAAGGTAGCAATATATCTTTGACATGGGGTGCCCAAACGCTGTGTATTTATGTGGTTTAATATATTTATGTAAACAGCCAGAATTAGGCTTTGCCTGCTGTCCATGTTACGTGTGTCTTCACAGCCACCATATTTACTTCCTAGCCAACACACAATCAGCTGATTGAACGGCAGTATATTTAAACAAGCAAGGTAGGGTCCTTAAGCAGCATGCTCATTCCCAGTTGGTTCGGTCGGTCCTTGCTGGAGTCTGCCTTGCTGCGGAAAGGTTTGTATCTAACCGTGCTCATAGTTTGATTTAGTCAATGTTCACACTTGTAACAGCCCTGCTTCTTTGAACAGTCACGGTCTCTGCCATTTCCTTGTTTTGCACCTGAGCTGGTATGAGTCACTGCCTGGGACAGACAACTGACGCTGTCCCATGCAAGTGCAACAGACCTACAGTGTGTGTGTATGTAATGGCTGCAGCTTGCAGGAGTTTGCCACTGTTGTTTTGCCTTCTGTGACCCATTTTTGTTTAGCTTGTTTTTCTGTTCTGTTTGGCCTGTTCTATTTTTGGATTCATTTTGCTTTATTTTTTTTTTTAGATTTGACTTGCATTCATTTACGTTGTGAATATAGTTTTGCTGTGCTTAGATTCAACTTTTGTATTTCTTATTGGCATCGGTTTGGCTTTTGCTGTTGGGTTTCATCATTTCTTTTGTGTAACATATCATAGCCTACTCCATTTGGCTGTATGTGGTTGGGCAATCTCAATTAGCATCCTAGGTATAGAGCAGAGCGTCTGGCTTAAGCCCCTCCCTTTTCAGATATACTGCTTTCACAGGTACTGGCTTGTCTTTTTAACATTTGCTCATTGGACACAGTACACAGTATGCATTCATCACTCAGTGAAAAGAGTAAAGGTTTTTCTGTGGCTTTCTCCTCTTTCTCTCTCACCGTGACTCTCTGGCACAGTAATACACAGCAGTGTCTTCAGCTCTCAGACTGTTCATCTGTAAATACAGCTGGCTCTTGCTGTTGTCTCTGGAGACAGTGAATCTTCCCTTAACAGACAAGTAGTAGAAGATATAGCTGCTACCATCAGCACTAATTGTGGCCAACCACTCCAGTGCCTTCCCAGGAGCCTGTCTGATCCAATGGATGTAGTAGCTGATGAATATGAACCCAGTTGCTGTACATGTCAGTGTATGTGAGTCTCCTGGTCTCTTGACCACTGGTTCAGACTCACTCAATACAATCTTACTCTGAACACCTATAAACAAAAGACAATCCATGGTTTAGATGTGCAAAATGAGAAAGCCAGAGAGAAAGACAGACTGAAGGGACTTGAGGAGAGAGAATAATAGAGAGACCTGATAAAATGAGTGTTGTGGTCATCATCAGGGCTATTTGGAGCTTCATGACTGCAGGAAAGAAGGAGGGGAGGGCACATTGTGGGTCATTGTTCAGAAGTTCACAGTTCAGAAACAAACAGAAGAGCAAAGATTAACAGTTGCTAATGAACACTATTCATGCTACCCACTTAATGCATTAGTGCAATCGTTCTGACCAAAATAGTATGTACTGGCTGCTATATACTAATGTCACAGTTTTGAAAAGGTTGGTGCTATAGCATATAAGCTGTGTATGTATTTTAGACTGATATTATTATAATATCAGTTTGAGTCTGTGTAGAGTTTGCCTAATATAGTGTTGCACAACACAGGAATGTCATGAATAAGTTTTAGTATCAGTTTTATTTATTTTCCAGTGGTCTTAAAAAAAAAACAAAAAACCCTCAATGATAAGATAATGCGTTGACGATTCTCACTGTCAGTACTCTTAGACTGACATCTTCTGGTCACTGTTGGAACTGCATCGGAACAATGGCATGACATTAGATGATTTGTACTGGAAGTGCTGAGTTTGAAACATTATGAAAGTGATTAGAGTCCGCTGACCTTCTGCACTCATGCAATGCTACCATCACTATCTGAAAGTGACAATGCTCAATCAGTGTTTTTACTTACATGAGACAATAATATTCATCTTGTTCAAGTCAACTGGCATTTAATTAACATTGTAATAATTCAATATA